>CM050165.1:305798478-305829634 GCA_027410445.1 Discoglossus pictus
TTGTCTTAAAGGCAACCGACAGCTGGGCTTCAATTAGCCTCTGATCACTTACTGGAGTTAACTCTTTCTTTCTCCAGAGAAATCTTCCAGCCTCTTTAATTAAACCCATCTCTAGAGGCATTCTTTGCTTGACTCTGTTACAATATATTTATACCCCCAGTGTGTATATGTATATATAATATATATATATATATATATATATCCGTATATACTCGAGTATAAGCCGACCTGAGTATAAGCCAAGGGACCAATTTTACCACAAAATACTGGGAACAATGAGTGACTCGAGTATAAGCAGAGGGTGGGAAATGTGCTGCCTGCCCTGTGTCCCCCTCTTGTGTGCCCTTATTCTTGTGTCCCCCCTCTCTCTCCCCTGTGTCTCTTCCTCCCCTCCTCCCTCCCCTGTGTCCTCTTCCCCCCTCCCTTATCACCCTCCTCATCTCAACCTCCCTCCTCAACCCCTTCTCACCCCCCATCCTCATCCTCAACCCCCCAACCTCAACCACCCTCCTCAGCCCTCATCCTCAACCCCCCTCTTCATCCTAAAACCACCCTCCTCAGCCTCCCTCCTCAACCCTCCCTTCCTCAACCTCAACCCCTCCACCTATTTCCTCAACCTCAACCTTCATCCTCACCTCCCTCCTCATCCTCAACCTCCCTCCTCATCCTCAACCTCCCTCCTCATCCTCAACCTCCCCTCCTCATACCTCTACCTCCCTCCTCATCCCAACCTCCCCTCCTCATCCTCAACCTCCCTCCTCAACCCCAACCCCCCTCCTCAACCCCAACCCTCCCTCCTCAACCCATCCTCCCTCCATCCTAACTTCAGTTCTCATCCTCATCCTCAACCTCCCTCCTCAACCCCAACCCCCCTCCTCAACCTCAACTCCTCCATCCTCAATCCCCATCCTCAAACCCCCTCTCCTCCATCCTAAACCCCCCTCCTCAACCTCTCTCCTCAGCCCCCTACAAAACCTCAACCACCCCTCCTCACCCTCAACTCCCCCATCCTGAACCTCAACCCCCCCTCCTCAATCCCCCCATCCTCATCCTAAACCCTCCTCATCCTCAACCCTCCCCATCCTAATGCCTCCCATCCTCATCCTAAACCCCCCCAAATCCTCCTCTTAAAACCCCTCCTCACTTTACCCCTCCTCATCCTAAACCCCCCTCCTCACTTTACCCCTCTAAATACCTCCCCCTCTCCCTTTCCCCTCACTTACCTCCATCTGCAGCTGCTCCTCCGCTCCTCTCCGCTCCTTCCTGCGTCTTGACCCGGCCAATGCTGGTTTTTACAAAAGTTTTTAGTTAGTGAACTTCTATCCAAAAGCAAGGTCTTCAGTAACTAAAAACTTCTGTAAATAAATATGTGTTTATATAGAGCCCTATTCAATTGGCCAAATCACAATTTAATAAGGGCTGTATATCAGCAACCATGTTAAAAAAACATTTGTAAAGCAAACATTAGTATAATAGTTGAAAATTATAGTTATTTCTTTTTAACTGCCTCAAAATATATTACTCAATTTCAAGTTATGTTCCTCAAAGAGCATACTATATACTTTAGTGTTTCTAACTAACATCTTAGTAATGTACACCCATTGCACAGTAATAATAAAGAGTACCGTATATACTCGAGTATAAGCAAGAGTTTTTTCAGCCCTTTTTAAGGCTAAAAAGGGCCCCCCTCGTTTTATACTCGAGTCACTCTCCCCCCCCCCCGTGTCCTCTCTCCCCCCTCCTCATCCTACAACCCCCCCTCATACTACCCTCTAAATAACCCCCTCTCCCCTCACTTACCTGCTCCTGCCTCTGCTCCTTTCCGGGTCTTGATGTGGGCAGCGCATGTGACGTCACATGCCGCGCCACGTCATTAGCAATATACCGGGTGCAGGGGTAGTATGAGGAGGGAGGGTTTAGGACGGGGTTGTGGATGAGGAGGTTGAGGTTGAGGAGGGAGGTTGAGGATGAGGAAGGGGGCTGAGGAAGGGGGCTGAGATGAGGAGGGAGGTTGAGAATGAGGAGGGAGGTTGAGAATGAGGAGGGAGGTTGAGGATGAGGAGGGAGGTTGAGAATGAGGAGGAGGTTGAGGATGAGGAGGAGGTTGAGGATGAGGAGGAGGATGAGGAGGGAGGTTGAGGATGAGGACGGAGGTTGAGGATGAAGGCGGGGGTTGAGGATAAGGACGGGGGTTGAGGATAAGGACGGGGGTTGAGGTTGAGGAGGGGGGTTTGGGGTTGAGGTATGGGGGGTTGAGTATGGGGGGGGGTTGAGGTTGAGGAGGGGAGGTTGAGGAGAGGGTGGTGGATGAGGAGGGGGTTGAGGAGGGAGGTTGAGAGGGGGTTGAGGGATGAGAGGGGTTTGAGGTTGAGGAGGGAGGTTGAGGATGAGGAGGTGGGCTGAGGATGAGGAAGGGGGCTGAGGAAGAGGAGGGAGGTTGAGAGAGGGGGTTGAGGTTGAGGAGGGGTTGAGGATGGGGGGTTGAGGTTGTGAGGGAGGGTTGAGGATGGGGGGTTGAGTTTGAGGAGGGAGGTTGAGGAGGGGGTTGAGGATGAGGAGGAGGTTGAGAATGGGTAGGGAGGTTGAGGATGAGGAGGGAGGTTGAGGATGAGGAGGGAGGTTGAGGATGGGGGGGTTGAGTATGGGGGGATTGAGGTTGAGGAGGGAGGTTGAGGAGAGGGTTGAGGATGAGCAGGGGGGTTGAGGAGGGAGGTAGGTTGAGGAGGGGGTTGAGGTTGAGGAGGGAGGTTGAGGAGGGGGTTGAGGATGAGGAGGGGGGTTGAGGTTGAGGAGGGGGTTGAGGATGAGGAGGAGGGTTGAGGTTGAGGAGGAGGGTTGAGGTTGAGGAGGAGGGTTGAGGTTGAGGAGGGGTTGAGGGTGAGGGGGTTGAGGATGAGGGGGTTGAGGATGAGGAGGGAGGTTGAGGATGAGGAGTGGGGTTGAGGAGGGAGGTTGAGAATGAGGAGGGGGGGAAGAGACACAGGGAAGGGAGAGGGGGGGGAAGAAACACAGGGAGGGAGAGGGGAGAAGAGACACGGGAGAGAGAGGGGGACACAGAAGGCACAAAAAAGGGACACAGAGGGCAGCACATTTCCCACCCATCGGCTTATACTCGAGTCACTCATTTTAACCAGTATTTTGTGGTAAAAAAAGGTACCTCGGCTTATACACGGGTCGGCTCATACTCGAGTATATACGGTAATATGTGTATGAAGTTATAACACATATATATATTCCATTGTAATGGGACAATGGAGGTGTAATGCTATTTCTCAAACTACCAAAGCTAAAAAAAAAAATTTTTTACTTAGATTTGACTTTTTAAGTGGCTCAAATATAATTTAATAGCACTATATCATATTGTTGTAATTGTTTCATCAGTATCAGAATTACCAATTATTTGTTGGAATTTACTTACAATGGTGCCAAATGGCTTAAATTTAGTTTTTGTAAGAGGTATTATTCTTTATTTACAATATGCAAATAGTTGAGACACATGCTTTGACTTTGAATTTTCCACCAGTGGGCGACACAATATACATCAAAATCTCTGATTTTATACCTATGATGTTCTGCATCTCCTCTAGCTCCTATGTAGTCTTTATAAAACATGTAATCTAACTCCCGCTTCAGTTCTGTCCCATCCCACATTGGATATTTATGTTGGTTTCCCATAACACTGCAGACAACTCCAAATATCTCCCTCTTAACCCACTGCCATTTTCCTCCTTACAGCTGATTTATTTGTAGGCTGGATCAAGTCTTGTATTGTCTCCGCACTGTACACATCTGTACCCTTCTCATCTTTCTTTCTGGTTGAAATTAACTTATTTTCCATTTCACAATCCAACTGATTGAAAATAACATTCAGAATGTATACAATTATCCCACCTCTAAATTTGCCCTTACCTGGTCACCATCATGTGTTGTTAATATTCCTATTACAATTGTTTACTCTCTGGGTCTGATGGACTTTAGCCCATATTCTGCAATTATTTACACTTTACTTTTACATGAAATATATTATAGAATTCTGTTTTTATAATGTGTTGTTTTCAGAAACAAGCAATATATAAATACTAGCGACTTGCCCGTCAAAAATGACGGCAATAAAGTGAAGCCTGGCAATGCTGTTTGCCACACAATGGGAGCCTCTCCCCTCTACTTTACTGGCCTCGCAATGAGAGCCTTTGGCGCTCATCATGGGCATCGCAATGAGTGCCTTTGGCGCTCAGTGTGAGCCTCCCTCTACTTTATTGGCTTCGCGATGAGTGCCTTTGGCGCTCATCACGGGCCTCGCAATGAGAGCCTTTGGCGCTCATCAGGGGCCTCGCAATGAGCACCTTTGGCGCTCATCAGGGGCCTCGCAATGAGCCCCTTTGGCGCTTATTGCGAGTCTCTCCCCTGTCTACTTCCTCCCTTGTGTCTCCTTCCCCCCTGTGCTTTTAACCCCCCTCTCCCTCCCCTGTATTTTATCCCCTCCCCTGTATTTCTTTCCCCCGTCCCCCTCTGTCTCTTCCCCCTCCCTCGTGTCTCTTCCCCCCATTTCCCTCTTCTGTGTCTCTTCCCCCTCCTCTCACTTCCCTGTGTATCTCTTCCCCCTCCTCTCACTACCCTGTGTATCTCTTCCCCCTCCTCTCACTACCCTGTGTATCTCTTCCCCCTCCTCTCACTACCCTGTGTATCTCTTCCCCCTCCTCTCACTACCCTGTGTATCTCTTCCCCCTCCTCTCACTACCCTGTGTATCTCTTCCCCCTCCTCTCACTTCCCTGTGTATCTCTTCCCCCTCCTCTTACTACCCTGTGTATCTCTTCCCCTCCTCTCACTACCCCGTGTATCTCTTCCCCCACCTCTTACTACCCTGTGTATCTCTTCCCCCTCCTCTCACTACCCTGTGTATCTCTTCCCCCTCCTCTCACTACCCTGTGTATCTCTTCCCCCTCCTCTCACTACCCTGTGTATCTCTTCCCCTCCTCTCACTACCCTGTGTATCTCTTCCCCCTCCTCTCACTACCCTGTGTCTCTTCCCCACCTCTCCCTCCCCTGTGCCTGTTCCCCCCTCCACTGTGCCTGTTCCCCCTCCACTGTGCCTGTTACCCCCTCCAATGTGCCTGTTCCCCCCTCCACTGTGCCTGTTCCCCCCTCCACTGTGCCTGTTCCCCCCTCCACTGTGCCTGTTCCCCCCTCTCTCTCCTGTGCCTCTTCCCCACCTCTCCCCCTGTGTCTCTTCCCCCTCCCCTCTGTCTCTTCCCTCCACATCCATCTCTTCCCCACCTCTCCCTCCCCTGTGTTTCTTCCCCCCTCTTACTCCCATGTGTCTCTTTCACCATCCCCTGTGTCTCTTTCCCCCTCCTCTCCCTCCCCTGTGTCTCTTTCCCTCCTGTGTCTGTTCCCCACCTCTCCCTCCCCTGTCTGTTCCCCCCTCCCCTGTGTCTTTTCCACCCTCTCTCTCCCTCCCATGTGTCTCCCCCCCTCTCCCTCCCATGTGTCTCTTCCCCCTCTCCCATGTGTCTCTGTTCCCCTCCCCTGTGTCTCTTCGCCCCCTCCCTCCCCTGTGTCTCTCCCCCCTCCTCACCTGTGTGTCTCTCCCCTCCTCCCTTGTGTGCCTCCCCCTCGTCCACTGTGTGTCTCTTCCACCCTTCTCTTCCCCCCCTCCTTGTATCTTCCCCCCCTCATGTATCTCCCATGTGTCTTTTCCCTCTCCCTCCCTGTATCTCTTCCTCCTCTACAAATCTCAAATCAATCCCTGGATGGGGAGGCTGCAACAAGACATGCCTTTTGGGAATGCCTTAAAATTGTTTATATATGGGATGAAACATACACTACCTTAGAAAAACTGTGGGGATTTGATATTCTCAAAAAGAAGCATTACCAGGACTTGCCATACCCAAACTCCTGAATGAATCACAGTTCCTAACAAATCAGATTTTCTTAGCCTCCAGAAGTGTCATAGCAAAAAATTGGAAAACAAACATTCCCATATTTGAAGAAGTTAAGAGAAAAATACAATATTATATAATATATATATATATATATATATATATATATATATATATATACACACACAATGAATATGATTTCAGCTGAACTAGACGAAAAATATAAAACATGGGCAGCCTACTGGGACATATGGACACTCTCAAATTAGGCTGGATTAAAAAAAAAGAGAAAGATAAAAATCAGCGCCCGATCTGCATTATGGAGAGCGTCCTCAAAATTTCCTCCCTCTCCCTTTTTTATCACATATATTATTATTGTTTTTTTTTGTGTGAAATATTGAGCCTTTATAGTTAATCAAAATCAATAAGAAAAGGAAATAAATAAATAAAAGTAAAAGAAAGAAAAGGTTTAAGATACATGGAGACGTGTACTATACATTATACTGTAACAAAAGTGCAATGTATAATTTGATTTTGGGTACTTTCCTTGAATTTCACCCCAAAATATTTAAATAAATAAAAAGATAAAAAAACACTACACATGGTATATATATACACACACATACACACTTACAAAAACATGTCATAAAAATATCTATAAAATTACACCATCAATACAAGGATAGATGTAAAACGATATGTATACAAATGTGTACATACCATAAATTCACATTATATCATGGCTCCTGGTATTAACTTCCCAAGGGGGGTACATTACAACATACAGTACAATATTGTCTCTGTAGGTAAATCATCTCTAGACAATATACAAAGTACACTTAAATATCAATATAGGGTCAAAATATTAATATTAATTGGGACCACTATTTTACCTTTTAATGGACATGTTGTGTCTGACCACTTGTCCATTTAAAGTGAGACTGATAAACCCGAGGAGACTATATCTCATCTATGGGCTTTTATGGTCCCTAGTGTCCACCTTAGAAGATCTTAACCTTTATTTATGTTTAATAAATTCAAATGAAGTGCATTGAAATGAATTAAAATTAACAGAACTAGTTCCTTTAATATTTAAATGGGTAACCTTTACTTGTAATATCACTATAATTTCATGGTAGTCCTAACTTACTTTGTCTATTTATACCCCTCCCACTCAGCATTTGGCACAGAAACACATCAGTGACATCATTGTGTAGATGACATCTATCTACAGCTCTGTGAGTCTCTGTTGCCATGGTGATGCCAGTAGTTTTCTAATCTCCATGGTTACAAAAATCAACAAAAAAAATAAAAAAACAAAAAAAATACTGTATTGGTCCGAATATAAGCCGCACCCGCATATAAGCGGCACCCGTAAAGTTTAAGGGGAAAAAATAGAAAAAAAGATAGTACTCAAATATAAGCCGCACCCGTAAAATTGGAGAGAAAAAGACTCTCAAAGTGATCAGCCATTGCAAGAAATAGGCTTTCTAATTAGCACTGTAGCTTTTTTTTGCAGGTTACAGGCTTTACAGGATGTTAGAATCACTAAAACCATAAATCACTATTCAATACCGCAGTCTAAAGCAGGAAAATCGGCACCCTTAACTCGCAATCGTGCAAATCGGCAGTAATTTTGCATTCGCGAATAGAAGTCGCACGCGTTACAAGCAAAGTTTGCAAATCGGCAATGATTTTTTGACGGTCGCGAATATAAGCCGCACCCGGAACTCGCAAACTCAAAAATCGTAAAAAAAGTGCGGCTTATATTCGGACCAATACTGTAATAAAAAAATAATGAAAAAATTAAAATTAAAATATAAAAGTATTTGCAGGAAGATGCTGAAAAGTTTGTAAATATATTGGGTAGAATAAGATCTATAAGGACAGAAATATAGGAAAGAAGAGCTGAAATATCTTAGCCAAAGGTGCACAAGTTTATTGAGTGAAAGGTAAATAATTATTATGTATGGAGGGATAAGAGATATGGAAATGACCACCGCCAAGTCATTCAAACTATTATTTAAAATTTGCCCATTGCCACTTAGACCCCCTTCCTATTCCCTAGCTTATTAGAAGCTGGGAGGAAGAAGTGGATCAGGGTGTCAATCAGAACATATTGAGGAAGATTTGTGTATGATGACAGAATATGTTGTTGGTTTTCTTATGGTTTCCCCTCCCTCTCCCTTTTTTCCCTCTCCCCCCCGCCCTTTTTTTTCTTCTCTTCTGTGGTATTTCTGGAGTGGGAGAGAGCAGGATTTAGAATTTTTTTATAATGTCAAATGATGTTGAACATCATGACATTTAATTGTTAAGGCTTGAACCATCCAGTTAAAAGGAATCACATAGGCAATTTAGTGAAAAGGGAAAAAGTAGATATCTTATTATTACAAGAAACACATTGGCAAAAGGACAAGATTCCAAAGTTTGTTATTAATGGATATGATACTGTATATAATTCGACTTTTAAGAAAAAAAGCTAGAGGGGTATCCATCTTGTTTAATAATGATCTAAGCTTGAATGATGAACTGGTTATATCCTAATGGTAGATATATACTTTGGGTTGGAAACATTGGTCAAGAAAAAATCTCATTGTTAAATATTTATGCACCAAGTAATAAACAGAATTCATTTATTAATCATGTATTGGCTCGTTGGAATAGATATGCACAAGGGATGTCTATAATTGGAGGAGACTTTAATATAATAATGAATTGTCAATTGGATAGAAATTCTGCTAAACATCCAGAATGTGATACTAATACTAAAATAAACAATTTGTAAAGAGTATATTGAAATATAATCTTTATGATACTTGGAGGGGATTATATCCAAATCAATTGAATTATTCCTTCTTCTCAGGCAGACACCATACTTATACAAGAATTGATTATGTCTTTACAGATAGTAAGACGATCTCAAAAGTTAGGGAAGTTAAAATTGGTCCATTTGAGATTTCAGATCATGCCTTTGTTTTGGTTAAACTTAGTCTGGGAACAGATAAAGTTAGGATTCCATGTTGGAGAATGGATAATTCTCTATTTGAAGATGAGGATAAAAAGAAAAATTGAAAGAGGAAGTTAAAAGGTTTTTTGAAATTAATGCAGGATCGGTGGACCATAAATCCTGTACTGTCTGACCACAATCCATTCTCTCTCTTTCTTTCAGTGCAAATTCACTCTGGTTTTAAGGCCTACCACATCTGTGAGAATCTCAGAATTGCATTCAGAACACCTCAGCAGTGCAAATTCACTCTGGTTTTAAGGCCTACTACATCTGTGAGAATCTCAGAATTGCATTCAGAACACCTCAGCAGTGCAAATTCACTCTGGTTTTAAGGCCTACTACATCTGTGAGAATCTCAGAATTGCATTCAAAACACCTCAGCAGTGCAAATTCACTCTGGTTTTAAGGCCTACTACATCTGTGAGAATCTCAGAATTGCATTCAGAACACCTCAGCAGTGCAAATTCACTCTGGTTTTAAGGCCTACTACATCTGTGAGAATCTCAGAATTGCATTCAGAACACCTCAGCAGTGCAAATTCACTCTGGTTTTAAGGCCTACTACATCTGTGAGAATCTCAGAATTGCATTCAGAACACCTCAGCAGGTATGGAGGAGACTATGGAAACTGCGTCATCCCTGGAGCCAATATGTTTATTAATATCACTACTGTATGCATGTTATTATATCTTGGCAGATAGAAATATTTCTGACATTTTGTTTTCAATTTTTAACTGTTTCCTATACCCTGCTTTGGCATCCCCACCTTCCCCCAACCTTCCCCCATTTATGGCTGGCATAATTACCTCAAATCTCCTCCCCCCTCCTCACATACATTCCTTCTAAGGTCTCTCTCCCATTTCTTTCTTACTCCTCTATCTTCCTGTACTGTCTGACCACAATCCATTCTCTCTCTTTCTTTCAGTGCAAATTCACTCTGGTTTTAAGGCCTACTACATCTGTGAGAATCTCAGAATTGCATTCAGAACACCTTCGCAGGTATGGAGGAGACTATGGAAACTGCGCCATCCCTGGAGCCAATATGTTTATTAATATCACTACTGTATGCATGTTATTATATCTTGGCAGATAGAAATATTTCTGACATTTTGTTTTCAATTTTTATATAATTTAGAAGCAAACTCACAATTTATAAAACTGACAACAGAACAAATTCAGGAATTTTTGGATAAAAGATCTGTGCCGAGTGTATCAGAATCCCAACTAGAATATCTTAATAGTCCTATTACAGTGGTTGAGGTTGAAGAGGTCATTAAAGATCTTAAATTATTCTCTTTTATAAGATTTGTAAACCGGTTATAGCAGAGCATTTACGGGATCTTTACTATGAAATAAAAGACACTGGTAATACTACAGGTGAATTTCTACTTTCAACCATTGTTCCAATTCCTAAAAAGAAACAGGATAATTTAGATTACCCATATCCCTTTTAAATACAGACTTTAAACTTTATTCAAAAATCTTGGCTACCTGGTTAAAAACTACAATACAAGATTTAATTGTGAAAGATCAGAATGGTTTTGTTCCGGGTAGGCAGGGAAGTGAAAATTCACGTAAAATAGTGAATCTTATTGACTATGTTGGAAGAAACAATACTCCCACCCTGTTCATTTCTTTAGATACAGAGGCCCTCATTCAATTGCAATTTGGCCAATTGAATAGGGGTCTAAATAAGCACATAACATATTTTTTTAAAGAAGTTTTTACTTAGTAAACATCTATCCAAAAGCAAAATTTTCACTAACTAAAAACGTATTTAAAAAAAAATTGTTATGTGCTTATTTAGAGCACTATTCAATTGGCCAAATCGCAATTGAATGAGGGCCAGAGAAAGTATTTGATAGAATAGGGTGGGAGTATATGAAACTTACTTTAGACAAATTTGGTTTTGGGGCATTTGGTCGTATAGCTATAGGAGCTATATATACAAACCCAGAAGTAACTGTGGCTAGCTTGGGTGTCATTTGTCTCCTGTCCTATTTACTTTACTAATGGAGCCTATGGCTGAATTAATAAGGTCTGCAAAGAATATAAAGGGAATTGAAATGAAAGGAATGGAACATAAAATAGTTTTATTTGCAGATGAGATAGTATTAATGTTGACTAGACCTAAAAACTTGTTGAAATATCTACAAGAAATGTTAAAGGAATTTAGTTTTATCTCATACTATAAGGTTAACCTTCAAAAAAACTGAAATATTAGATATGAACTTAAAATTGGAGAATAAAGAACTATTAAAATCAAAATATCCTTTTAATTGGTCGAATGGTAAATTTACACACTTGGGAATAGTGTATGATAAAGATATAAAGAAGATTATTGCATTAAACTAAAACAAATTATATAAAAAATGCTTTAATATTATAATAGACTGGAAAAATAAGAATCTCTCCTTTTCGGGTAGAATAGCTATAAAAATGGCTTATTTGCCAAGATTTAATTACTATGTGAGAAATATTCAAGTTTGTCTGCCTTTGTATTGGATTAAGAAGTTTCAAACTCTATTAGATAATTATGTTATGAATGGAAGAAAATGAAGTGTCAAAAAGGATATTTTAATGAAAATTTTTAATAATGGAGGTATATCATACCCGGATCTTAAGCTTTATCATGATACAATAATTATTTCTCAAGTAGTTAAGTGGATAGATCCAATGGTAACATATTCATGGACACAAGTTGAAGAGGCTAGTCTAAAATAAGGCAATTTAAGAGACTTGATTTTTTTTGAAGAATCAGTAAAAAAAGAAAAAAATCCCAGATTCTTGGATCATTAAAAAAGCTATAACATTTTGGTATAAAATGAATAAAAAACTTGAGCTAGTCCTGTATCCAAGTTTAATTATGCCAATGAAAGAATTAGAGAGAACATTACAGATTTCAATTTCAAACAAATGGATTAATAAAGGTATTGATATATTACAAAAACTTTACTTAGGGACAGAATTTGCACCATTTGACCACTTTGTTACACTATAAAATATTGATAGAAAAGATTGGTTGGAATATTTGAGATTGCAATTGGCAATGAAGAAATATAATTTGTATTTCACAAATTGAGAAGAATTGACTGACTTTGAAAGATTGCTAGTTCAAAACAATAGAAAGCATTTAATATCTAAATGCTTTCAAATTATTAGGGAACCGTCTTAAAAAGACAAAACAACAAACATGAGAATCTGGCAAATAGAGTTAAAACTTGTCTTTTCTATAGAAACTTGGAAGAAAGCGTTCTCAATAACTGACAGATATGTTAAAAACTCAACTTTAAGAGAAGTCCAGTTTAAAATTTTAAATAGATGGTATCTCGTCCCAGAGAAAATTAGCCAATTTACAGGAAATTTAGACCAACATTTATGCTGGAGAGAATGTGGTTTTCCAGGCTCTTTCTTGCATATATGGTGGGAATGCCCACGGATTTATTCCTTTTGGACTAATTGTTTTCTTAATGTATAGCAAATATTGGGTACAACTATTGTTTCATCACCACAAATGGTTATTTTGCATATAATGCCGTCTGGACTAAATTATCCAACACAAGCCTTCATTTTGCAAGTTCTTTCAATTGCAAAATGGAAGTTGGCTTGTTACTGGAAACAACAAATCACTCCGTCTTGGAATGAGATATTAAATGTACTGAAAAGAAATAGAGCTCTAGAGAAGGATTTTCAAATGGCGGAGTTAATAAAGAAAGATATAATAAAATGGAAAATATGGGATAAATATTTTAGTTCTGAAAATAATTAGTGTAAAAAATGACGATCTGGGGAAAGAACGGAAAAGTGGTTCAGCCTTATTATACGCAAAAGAGCGTTCGAAGCTCTATCCCGCTCCAGAAGTGCCACTCCCTTTTTTCCCCCTCTCATTATGAAGGGGAAAGAAAAAGAGAAGGAAAAGAGTCTGAAAACTCTTACAAGTAACAAACTTTGTAGGAAATATAGCTTTGTCCAATTGTAAAATTAATCTATTTTACACAAGTCTGTATATGTTTTTGTATCGTATCTTATGTATTCTGTCTTTTATGTATGTTGAAAAAAAAAATTATGGATTTTTTTTTTTTATTTAAAAATAAAATATGAAAAATAAAAATAAACAAAAATAAACATATACATGCATAAATCTACACTCACAACAGTTGAAAAATATGTGATTTGAGAAAAGCGTGTACAGAATTACCAATCCAAAATGACTTTCTAGTCCACAAATTATAAAAGAGATATGCAGTTGAATATCGGCAATGAATCTTAGTCAACATACAAATATAATGTCACCATAATCTCCCAGGACTCGATAAATGCTGCCAGATATATGTCCCGGTTTAATCCGTTTGAGTTCCCAATTTGTGAATCCACCTAGTCTCAGCAAGTCGTAGTCATAGTTTTTCCCTTTTTTTGTCCATCGTAATGTGTTCTACTGCCTGGATCATTAGTCCTCTGGTGTTCTTTCCATATTTTCTAGTGAGATGTGCCGAGAGACCACTGGTGAGTACACTCTTCACCATATTAGTTAAATGTTCACGAAACCTGACCTTAAGGGGTCTTATAGTTCTTTCAACATATTGTAGACCACAAGTGCAGTTTAAAATATCCTTGATTTTAAATTACAAGTCTTTCGTAGTTGATTTGCTTTTAGATCTATCTTTTTTCTTCAAATGGACACAGGTGGTACTACCTTTGGTTCCACATTTGAATGTTCCTGTATGATTTACAAATGTAGAAATGCTGGAAGATTTTTTCTTCTCTTGTCCCCCCGCTGACCGGGGCAATAATGGTCTTAAGATTGTTATTTTTCCTGAAGGTGACTTGAGGTATGGCTGATAGTACATCTCAGAGTATATCATCTTCCAACAAAATTGGCCAGTACATTTCAGACTTTTTGAAATACTCGAGGATGTTTTGTTATATTTTGCCATGAATCAGCAGGTGTTACTATTGTTACATTTCTCTCCAGCTTTTACACTTTTTTTCTTTATGAGTTCATCTCTATCTAGATTTCTACATTCCATTTTAGCCTTTTTGGATGATTTGTTCATTATATCCTTTCTCTCGAAATGTTCTCACCAGTTTTGCACTCTCATTGTCAGAATCAATCATGATGATGAACAGTTTCTCCTGATCCTCCAAATTGTAAAAAAAATGGATGTTTATAATCCACCTGGGTTTGTGCCCACTAGTTGTATGAAGATACCCGTTGGTGTCAGTGGGTTTGGAATATAATTTGTAGGGGATACTTTCTGGAGTACCCATCAGAATAACATCTAGAAATGGTATAGAGGTACAATCACAGTTCATAGTGAATTGGAGGTTCATATGGTTCTTGTTGGTGTATAGTAGAAACTGGTCTCTGGTGTCTACTCCACAGTCTTCCCAGACGATAAAAATGTAATCGATAAAACTCTTCCAAAAAATAATGTTGGAAGCAAATGGATTTTTATTCCATATGTACAACTCCTCCCAAAGGTCCATATAAAGGTTTGCAAAATTTGGGGCAAACTTTGTGCCCATCGCAGTCCATGTTTTTTGAAGATAATATTTTTCATCAAAGATTAAATAATTGTGTTGGAAAAAAAAATAATATGGCTTCCATTATGAACTCTGATTGTTGGGTTTCCATAATTCCTTCTGTGTCTAAGAATCGTTTTACTGCTGCAGTTCCCAGATCTTGTGGTATAGATGTATATAATGAAGTCACATCTAGAGTAATCCAACTGTACGAAGTTTCCCACTTCATATCCCCCATCAGTTCTAGTATGTAGGGTGTATCCCTAGCGTTATTACCATAATCCAATTACCAGTGGCTTCAAAAAGTGACACTCGGATAATTGTTCCATGAGTGTACCAATGCCGACGACTTTTGGTGTTCCTGGTGGACAGATCGGGTTCTTGTGAATTTTCGGTAAGTGATATATGATGGCTACTTTAGGATACAAAACACTCAGGAATAAGGCTTCTTTGTTGGTTAAAATACCGCTCTCCTTGTCACTAAGGTCTTATACTGTATTCATCCAAGAAATCTGTCGTTGGATCTGACGGAAGTAGTTGGGCTGTCTTCTCATTGCAGATCAAATTGTAGGCTTCAATCATGTAATCCTCCCTAATTTGGATCACTACGCCTCCCCCTTTATCCGCTTATCTAATGAGCAGGGTAGTGTCAGCCTGAAGTGATTTCTTTCTTTTTTGTTATAGTTCATTCTAGACACTGATGTAAACAGTGTACTTTGCCGAGGAAGCCGAGGAAAGCGTAGATAAGATCCATATATAAATCATATTTGAATGTATTTGTAAATATGAACCACACTCAATATTTTGATAAGCTTTATTACCTATAAGGATAGGTACCCTTTATAGGCAAATAGAACTGAGAGCCCTTGCGGCTTTGGATGCACCTTGATTGTATTGGCTAAGACCATTCTGGAGCTCAGACGTTTTACTAAGTCCAACCAGCCTTCGTATCCATAAGACAGACAAATGGATTGGCTGATACACAGACACACAGGGATAGATTGAGAGACATAGGGACAGGCTGACAGAGAAACAGTGATAGACTGACAGTAATCATTTTAATATAGAAATCCAATTGACCATATACTCTGTAGCCAAAGAGGGAAGAGCTCCATACAATCATCAGATTAGCCTCTTACTGCAAAAATTAGAATGAATCAAGCAAACAGATATGAATGCTTAGGATCTTACAAGGTTGGTTTACGCAATATATAGACCGAACACTACATGTACAAACCAAGATTCGCAAACTATTTACGTCTACTTCATAGCTTATTCTAAAGCCTTTGATTGTTTGGATCATAAGAAAATGTGCCAAGTTATTAAAGAGATGGGAGTACCAACCCATCTGATCCGTTTCCTGAAGTATCTGTATGTGGACCAAAAAAACATGGTTAGAACCACGCATGGAACAACCAAATGGTTCAAGATCGGGAAAGGAGTGCAACAAGGTTATATATTGTCACCTTATTTATTTAACTTATATGCAGAATACATCATGCGTAAGGCCGGGATGAATGAATCCAAAGCCGTAATTTAGATTGCTGGGAGGAATATTAACAGCCTAGTGATTGTTAAAAGTGAGGATGAACTAAAGGGCCTATTGATGAGGGTGAAATAAGATAGTGCCAAAAAGAAAAAACTGGCCTGCTGCTCAATGTTAAAAAGGTGAAGATCATGGCAAACGGCAGTCTTGGTTCCTTGCAAATAGATCAAATATGAACTAAATGAGAAAAAAAACAGAGGCAGTGACAGATTTTAATTTTCCTCAGCTCCAATATTTCCTAGAAAAGACTCTTATGCTTGGAAAAGATTGAGGATACGCAAAGAAAGGAATTTGAGAGGCAGACATGGATAGATGAGATCTTGAAACAATGGACATGAGCTTGAATGAACTTCCAGTTAAAGCTTTTTGTTCACAGTTAGCACTTATTTATAGAGGGAGGTTAATTAATACTTTTTAACAAAATTGTTTGCAGTCTCATAAAGCTATGAAATTAAATTACTGATAAAGTAGCTGCTTTGATATTAGCATTCTTATGCCATTTCACAAATACAAGACTTTGGGGGAAGCGATGCACAGAATCATATAAAACATAAAGGAAAAAAGAAGCTATGAGATATTATAAACTGACTTAAAAAGTCTGGCACACAACAGTATATGGTATATATACTTCAATTTGAAATAGAAAAGGTTTTAATGTACAGCTTTCAGCCACTAGATGGCACTCCAACAGCAGCTCCCAGCAATGCATAATGGGATATTACATTTAAGCAAAAAACAAAACAGAGATAATGCTTGTTAGAGATAAAAAACACAACCCAGTTAGAAGGCTGGATATGGAAATCAAAGGAAAGCGCAGCAGGCTTAATATATAGAGCTGTTAACTTTATATAGGCTACTGATGCAGCAAAGAGAGTGTTTGGGCCAAACGCAATGTAGTGTTCAGATAAGTAGCGAGGGAGGACTTATTAGGGAAGATTAGAAACTGGCTTTAATGAATGTCAGAGTAATTAGGCTGTTCCGAATAAAGGAATTATTATTATTATGTAGGATGGACGTTTGTTACGGAAGAGATTGTAATGGGTTGTGGAAGTAAATTCCAAATCATAGTTGCAGGAGGTGGTGTTGGGTGTTTGATTGGGAGGAGGAAATTAAATGGGAAGGAAGACGTATAGGGAGTCAGCATAAAGGGTTGTGAGGTAGAACATTTAGAATTTGAATGAAGGATGGGGGATCATTTCTTGGTGTGGCTATGGAGATTGTTGTGTGTGTATTGTAGAATGTGTTGTACCTGTGTATATGGAATCTTGCTCCATAAATACAAGCTAGATTCGGTTTATAACTCTCACAATGTATTGCCCATGCATCCTTTGGGAATTTTAAACAACATGTTTATATTACCTTTGCGATCAGGCACTTATTCCCCATCTGCACTCTACAAGAGATGTGATTTCATAAGAACAGAGGACAGCTTAAGAGTGTCAGACCATCCATAGAGGGATAACTAGGTATTTACACAGTGCAAACAAAATAACAGCTTTCAGACTCTGCCGCCTAAATGATTAAATTAACGAATTTGGTTAAATGTGTTCTTATACTACAAATAATATTTGCAGTGTTCTATCATTGTTTTTTTTTTTCATTTTAAATGACAATTTGGCTTACTATTGTTAATATTAAGACATTTTACAGGACTTCTGGTGTGGCAGCCAGAGGCTGTGCCTTCCAAAAGCTCCCACTTCAAAAACACATCAACACTCTACCTCCTCAAATTGGACTACAAGACCTCCTATTACATGAGGACTATGTACCATCCCAAGATAAAGTCCAAACTCCATTTGAATGCTACTTTCCACAGCAACCAAAGCCCATCTCGATAGACTCATTTTCCTGAATTGTCTAGCAGAATGGTACCCTTAAAATACTCTACCTATCTGCAATCTAATGAAGGCATCCAAACACCATGGGCGATACGGGCAAACATAAATATTCTCTTCATTCATTGGAATCATGTCATATGAAGAGTGCATAACAGAAGATGGCCATCTTGGGAACCAAACCCTTGTGGTAGCACCCAGCACTAAGGAATAGGACATCTCCCTACAGGACAACTAATCACTCCCCTCAAACTACTCACCCATGTAGATAATAAAAGCCTCAAAGGTCAGCTGGAAAATTAAGCACCCCAAAAATTATACGTTTTCTCTACTTTGGATATACAGTGTTTCAGAACCCAGAATTCATTGCCCTGAATAAGAGATTATTAGACACACTGGGAGATTACTGACACAATATCTGAATACCCTAATACAGATGCTCCCTATCCCCTTCATAATAGTTTTCTTCACTTGATACTTCCAAGTTGTTCTTTAACTAAAAACTGTTCCTAACCAGTTATTTTGCAAGAGTTCAAGAATTTTCACTTATTTGAAACTTAGAGTTAAATTATATACACATTGTTAAGCATATTACATCATTTTGTTTTTCGTCCTTGCCTCCATAGTCTGTGTGTTCACTGGGGATCATCTGGCAGCTGACGTCCACTTGTCATACATAGTATTGAAAAGAGAGAAAGAAAAGTACACCTTTAATTTCAATAATATTATTAACCCTCGAAAAATGATCCTACATATATGATGGAGAGAATCTTAATCAAATATCTTGTATTCAAAATATAATTTTATTAATATACACAATATACAAAAACAATAAATACATATACATCGGCCATCTACAAAATTAATGCAAAAACACTTGTTATAGTAATTCAATGATTCTAATTGTATATCAAAAGACTAAACCCATTAATATGGTAAATACAATCAAAAACAAATCAAATAGTTGACTTAATAGTAAGCTGGTAAGTACCAGTCTATATTGCTTAGTTATATATTTATATGATCATACAATTAAAGATTGTTAATACAATATGCAAATAATATGTATATTGCATACAAGTGAATTCATATACAGTCATTAATGGTCTAAAGATGCCACCGTCATTCTGTAGTGAGGAGTGTATAGGCAGGTAGGGGAGACTACAGTTTTACCTCTGTCGCCCTATATACAAATACGATAGCAGATTAAAAAAAGGAGGCCCGCTATTTACCTCCCTGACTACTTATCCAAACTAGGTCTATTCTATCTATTCTAAGACTAAGGGGGAGAGAGGGGGAGAGAGGGGGAGAGAGGGGAGAGAGGGGGAGAGAGAGAGAGAGAGAGAGAGAGAGAGAGAGAGAGAGAGAGAGAGAGAGAAATAAATAAAGAGGAAAGAGAGAAGGAGAATGGGATAAGAGAAGGAGAGTGTGAACTAGAGAGAGATAGGAGAGAATGAGAGAAAGAGAAGGAGGGAGAGAAGGAAAGAGTAAAGAAGAGAGAGAGTGAAGGAGGAGAGAGAGAGAAAGAGAGAGTGAAGGAGGGAGAGAGAAAGAAAGAGAGAGTGAATGAGGGAGAGAGAAGAAAGAGAGAGTGAAGGAGGGAGAGAGAAAGAAAGAGAGAGTGAAGGGGGAGAGAAAGAAAGAGAGTGTGAAGGAGGGAGAGGAGAGTGTGAGAGAGGGAGGAGAGTGTGAGAGAGGAGTGGAGAGTGTGAGAGAGGAGTGGAGAGTGTGAGATAGAGAAGGAAAGAGTAAAAGAGAAAGCGAGAGAAGGAGGGAGCATGAAGGTGGTAGAGAGAGCGTGAAGTTGAGAGAATGAGGGAGAGCGAGAATCGTAGTGAGAGAGAAGCAAATATATATGTGTGTGTGGGGTAGATCACTGACAGTTTTGATACTGGATAGTAGATCACAGCCTACTTCAAGTTAGACATGCCTGTCCTAGACGATCCCATTCTGAACAGAATGACTACCTCTAATACACAGATGCTCAAATCACTACAGAGAAAAGCCAAAACTCTGCACTAGTTTAAAACACAGCTACAGTTGTTAGACAAATTTAGACACCTTCATTTCCAAATCAATTATAGTTACTACATCTTATTTTGGAATCATAAACATATATAGAATATTTAGGCTCTACACGCTTTTAGCATACCCTAAAACCCCAAAGCAAAGTAATTTATTCTCAAATGCTACTTAATACATAATTGTTGAAGACAATTTTATCCTTTTTTCTCTTCCATGTGCCACCCTTTGTTTCTACAATTTACTATCGTAAATTTGATTACTGTCATCTAAAACTTGATTAGCAACACATACCCTTTAGCTTGCAGAACAATATGGTAAATATCACCCAATAACATGAACTCAGGTAAAGTTACATTAATTTACTATTTATAATGGGCCCGTATGTGACTGGCTTGACGGGGCTGCAATACCTTCTGAAGACCTCTTATTGAATTACACAATTCTTTCTGCATACTACACTCTCATTGTGTCTAATAACCATTCTTTAGTATGGACATCACCCAACTTTGCTACAAAAACATAAAAAAGAAGCATATAAAACAATTGGTCCATTCAACATACGTATTATCAGTATTCAATCAAAATGAAACATTCACTCTAATGGTTCCACTTTCAGAATTTTAAGGAGTAGAATTTATTATAAAAAAAAATACATTTATTTTGATTTTTAAAAATGTTGATCAGGTGTGAGAAAACTTACACTAGAGCTCATCCCATATTTTAATAAATTATTTCTAATTGTGTGTGGCTGCCTCATTGGCACAGTGCAGCACAAAGTAAATTATAAACTGGATATATTACACTGTGTGGCAATTAGACAGTTTCATGGAAATATGTGCCACATTCTGCTATATAAGCTAAGTAGTTTGTAACAATGGGGAAAACCAACTAGTTTGCTGATGCTTTTTAACAAAAGATAAACTTTTTAAAAACAAAAAGAACTAAACTTTTTTTAGACAAATCCACTTTTTAGATAATTGTGCTGGTTATTATACCATTTGGCCTTTATTACAAGTAGTATAATAACCAGGATAATTTCAAATGACTATTTGTTGAAGTATGGCCACTTTGTAAAATTCGTCTAGGGATGGTAGGACCAACTCCCCAATTTATGTGGAGCAAACCTGTGTCACTTACCGATTCGGATAACAGTGTCTATAGTGCTCTGTGTAGTGTTAATGACAGGGTAAACATGCCAGGAGGATTCTTTAGATTCATTGGTTAGTCACCAAGTGCTAGGATCTTATTGCAAAATATGAGAACATCAACATTCAAACAAATGCATTTCCTTTATCTTTGATATGAGATGGATTATTATGCACTTTTATTTGGTTAATTTGGTATCTGGTATTAGCCAGTGTAGTTTCACTTATTTAGTTAGATCAGAGTATAATCCACTTGGCTAGGAAGTACCAAGTAGTACCGATTGATACATACTTGAAGGGTGGTATGAGGCCAGACATAACACATTTGTGAGCACACCACAGGACAGGGACTTTTATGTCCCGGTTGTCATTAGTATTACATTTTCAGTTACCACTAAAATCTTAGCTTGGTAATCAGGGATTGATAGAAGGTATCATGTTAAGATAGATTTATGGGAGTATGGGCATACTAAGTTATAGCACCACTTTGAAAACTAGAGCATTGCCCTGTGTTCAAGCTGTGCAAAGAAACAAATCAATCCTCAAATAGGAAATGTATTACTTGGAAAATAATGGTAAAATGCCCCATAGTGAGTTTGAAACAACAATATAAGCATATAAGCTTGTTTGGTGTATGAAGGAGCTGCACACATCTTCCCACTTTATCAATCTAGGGTTTCGATTATGAGTCCTGCTATTTTTTAGGTGTGAAAATCACACATAAAACACAATATAGCTATTACATGCTGTCAACAAAAAACAAACACCCCCCTCCCCCAATAACCCTTTGTGCTTGCTACCTACAGCAAGTGGTTTTATGTAAAGTGTGATTACATGACCCCTGCTAAAATTCTATATGTGCTTGGTAGGTTCTGTAAGCACTCACTATGGCCTATAAAAGGTAATGTGCATTATGAAAAGTAAGCTATTAAAGCAGGTATGATGCATTTTTGCAAGATGGTCCAAGATAGAAGAGGCTTTTTCCAGGTTCTGAAGATGAGGACTTCAATCAATATTGTATTATTTATTGGATGTGCCCACTTATCCAGGGTATGAAAAAAAGATGGAGGGAGTTGTTTGACAGTGCTGGATCCATGGTTAGTAAAGTATGAATTAACCTACAGGGACATTGAATCAGGGGACATGGGTATTAATAGTGACCCCCCATGTGACCTTGGGGGTCCGTATGGATGGCCCTAGAGAATAGGGATATGGGGGTCCATTGTAACCCACATGCGTCATTAAGGGTGGGCTGGGGTGAATGCCCACTCTAGCCACAAGGCCTCTAAGGGGCTAGGGAGTGGCTATGTAGTAGGTTTATAAGGGGTTTATGAACCCCACCCTTAGCACTAGGGAATTGAGGCATGGGGGCTGATAGCTGCCTCATGTGTAGAGAAGACCCCGGAGGACCCTACACTTTATTTAATTCATTAGGGGAGAAGGTGTATAGACCGAGGGGGACATTCATATATTATCCTCTTCTCTGTCATTGGAGGGGCTTAGTGATATATACAGATAGAGAGAGAGAGAGCTAGGGGGATTGGGGTGGTGTGTTTTCTATTCATGGTCTCTTACATGTATACCTTAGGCACATTGCAAGAGTATGTTAAAATTAGCAAGCAATGAGCAATAACCACAGTGTATTAGCAGATACAAAAATATGTTGTTTTGATGGGCAGTGTAATAACTCCAAAAACATACTTGTAACACAACAGCAAGGGAAAAGCAGTTTTTGTGGGAACCTTGTCTATTTCGCAATTGATATTGAAGCTTCAATATTTATATGGCTCTTGGTACACCCCTCTTTTGCACTAGGAGTGATTAACCCACATTTTCCTACTAATGTGAGGCACCCAATATAACTGTGTATTACTTTTTAGATAAACAAAACAACAAAGTAAGAGGTGCTCAATTAGAGAACAAACAAACCTTAATAGGTTAGTTCTATGTACACTTGTGCCCTTCACAGAGATAAATATCCTGCAGTATATCAGTCTGGTCCCACTCACTAGAGTAGTCCAGCCCCGAAATACCAGGCAATTCTACCATGAACAGGAGAAACAGCAAACCCAGACGTACGTTTCGGATTTCATTGGGCCTTGTCAGTGAGGTGTAGCTGAACTCCCTAAGGCACAACGAGCAAGGGGTCCACATCTGGAGTCCCCTATACCTATTAGGAAGATTAATCCCTAAGGGTAATTTGCATAAACAAAACAGCAAAGTAAGAGGTGCTCAATCAGAGAACGAACTAACCTTAATAGGTTAGCTCTATGGACATATAATAACCAACTCTGAGAGCATCCTCTTTTAGCTCACTTGTACCCTTCACAGGGAGACATATCCTGTAGTATATCAGTCTGGTCCCACTCACTAGAGTGGTCCAGCCCCGAAATACCAGGCAATTCTACCCTGAACAGAAGAAACAGCAAACCCCAGAAGTACGTCTTCATTGAGCCTTGTCGGTGAGGTGTAGCTGAACTCCCTAAGGTACAGTGTGCAAGGAGTCCACGTCTGGAGTCCCCTATACCTTTTAGGGAGATTAATTCCTAAGGATAATTTGTATAAACAAAACAACAAAGTCAGAGGTGCTCAATCAGAGAAGAAACTAACCTTAATAAGATAGCTTTTTAGATAGGTACAAATTAGCAATTTCACATCATTCTCCATGGCACAGATCATTTGTAGGTTTAGTTTTATAGAAGGCGATACAATTTGTCAGAATCTATTGTTAGGCCAGTTTATTGAAACCAACGGTTGCTTATATAAAACTGATAGAAACCCACCAGTCAACAAATAGTGTACAGGGCAAATCTGACATACCATATTGACTAAATATGCCAAAAAATCCATAACAATGCTAATTCCAAATAATATAGTTAAGATTGCCAGTTAGCATGGAAGACCTAGAATATAAAGGATAAGGACACACCAGATAGCAGGTCATAAATACGGCAAAATCCTGTGTTTGTCTCTCTGTGTCATCTGGGTTTGTGGATATATGGAAGATAGGTCAAAATCAAGCAGATGATGAGCATAGTGATCAATAGCCATGAGATACCATTAGGTGCATGTTTAGATTTTATGCTGCCTTACACTGCAGGTAGTACTTTTCTTCTCTGTCGTCATCCTAAATTTATCATCCATATAAACAGTGTAAGTGTATGTGAGATTATGTGTATATACAATAAAATGTCAGACACAGTAATGTTTTTGCATATTGTCATATAATACTCTATTCAGTAGTATTGTACAGGTAATTTGATATCTGGGCCTTGTTGCCATAAAAATAAATAATCCCATTGGATTTATTGTGCCCTAATTTCTCATCTGCCAATATATCCCAGTGGGAGTCCAAGTATGATTTACATGAACCTGCACCTAATTATAATTTTTCAGAAAGATATTTGTGTAGACACATTCAAATGAGCAATCAGACGTTACTGTAACCCATAAGAGAGGCTGTAAGTTAGTTGGACCCTAAAAATTCAAAGATCACCTTATATACATTACATCTCACTTATCCCATTTACATTGTAAAAACAAATAGTGGCCAAATTACACCACCACATGGCATATATCAAGTACCAGGAGAACATTTTATATTTGGTTGTTCAGTCCCTCTGTTGTGTCCGACTCTCTGTGACCCCATGTACTACAGCATACTTATGTCTCTGTCTGTGCATATCCACAGGGTTTGCATGGTAAACATACTCGAGTGGGTCGCCAGTTCCTTCTCCAGTGTACTGTGATTTATATAACATTTCTGCTATGACCTGCCCACCTACAGTGGCCCTACATGGTATAGCTCTCAGCTTCATTGAGGTACACAAGCCCCCTCACCACCACCACCACTTAGGAATCCAGAAAGGGACCAGGGGAACATACACCACACTAATCTACTCTAACCCATCAGGAAGGGCCACAAATACACATGGAGGCTGTGCCGAGGCACGTGGAGAAACAGCCAACTCCCCTCCATCAGGGATATTCTCAACTAGACCCATCCCGGAAAGTCCCACGCCACTGCTGGTGGCCATATTCCTAGATGTATACCCATTATCATTGGGTGATCTCCCATTAAGTGTTTTGCTATCAATCAATTCACATTATTTTCATATTCTTATCAGTCCTACATGTGTATTAACCCTTTATTATTATATATGATATATATTACTAGCGACTTGCCCGTCAAAAAATGACGGTCAATAAAATTTGAAGCCATGGGAATGCTGTTTGCCACTTAATGTTTTTGTAAAGTGAGGACCTTTTGCTCCTCTGAGCAGTCTTTGCGCTCATCACAAAGGCAGATACTGTACATATGTATTATTTTTGTAAATAATAATAAATGAATTAGTTACTTAATTAATATACTTTACCTATTTGTAATAAATATATCCATTAATTAATAGGCTGAAGAGCTAACCATCTTTTTTCATGTTTCCAAAGCATAAATTGTCCAGTTGGTCTGTTGCTGGCCTGTGGAGATTTTTTTTTTGAATGTCTCTACTGTACATTAGAAGTAGGTTGTTTTTCATGTATTTTGATTTTGCGGTCCGGCTGTTAACTAGAAAGTGCTGCGTGTTGATGGTTCGCCTCGTTATGCGAGGCTTGCAGGCTATGAGTGCCTTTGGTGCTCATCGCATAAGTCGTACGCACCACGCAAAGCGTGACGACGTCTCGAAGGGAGACAATTATAATATGTGATTATATGATATATTATGGTATTATTATAACAATTATAATTGTTATTGTTAATATATGTATTAATCTTTTGCATAGTAGCTAGGGCTCATTAGCTCATCAGATATAGGAATGTGACACAAATTTGATTTATGTGGATGTCCCATAACCCCAACTATTGAAAACACACTGACAGTGAGAACAATATAACAAAAGATAAAATTCATAAAAAGAGCACAAATAAAAATGGACAAGACTGTGCATTAATATCATGGGTGTGGTGTGGGGGGGATCCCGGGAGAGCAAAAGGTTGTGTGAAGAAAAATGGGATACCTAAAGGGGGTAATGCCATAGTCTAAAATAAACATGATGCATAACACCTACCAGGGTCACATGTGGTCACTACACCACTGCAACCGGAATCTGAAAAAAGGATCATCACAAATCACTCCATTTAATTGAAGAAACCATTAATGTGCATAGCACTTACAACCTATCTATATCTGCTAAATTAAACAGATGAACATAATCATGGATAATGTCATACAGATCTTTTCCACACACAGTGTGTTGTCAGATATAAGGAATAATCAGAAATTGATGAGCAGAATATTTGACACAGAAAGAGGAGGTTGATGGACATGCCTTCATGGTCGTGAGATTGGGCTATTAAGATCTACACAGACCAGAACAAGATATCAATCAGAACACTATTTGGATTGACTGCAACACCTCATCTCAACGGCGATCCATCAATTGCAGAAATATTCAACATAAGCATTCGTGTACACACTCTGTAGCCAGCCATTAGTATGTCAACATGAATACAAAATAATATTAATTGTGGAGTGTGGATGAGGAGGACTTAGGGCAGTAGTTCTCAATCCTCTCCTCAGAAGCCTTTAGACAGGCCATGATTTATGTGAAACCAAAAATAAGGCACATAGTATTCTACAGGTGGTGGAGCCTCAAATTGCGTCAAATGTGTGGTGGGTCCTGGGGAGTGGTTTGACAACCAGTGACCTGGGGGACGTTTTCACCTACTTCCTCTTTCTGAGCACTGGGCATCCAACTGGGGTGGCTGTGTGGCAGCTGGGTGTGTGCGGTAAGGGGTGAGATGAGGAGGCCGCAGGCCCTGGTTGTGGTGACGGTGGAGCTTGTGGAACCGAAGGCTGGATTAAAATGTACTTGGGCTTCTGCCAACTGCACCAGCCACGCCAAGTGATGTGTCTGGGCTTCTCTGTCCCTATGAGCCATTTGCTCATACCTCTACATCCGAAGTTGATGCCTCCTCATCTTACCATATATTGCTCTGATGCTTTCAACCTGCTCGATACCAATATCGTTCTGCCTTTGAAGCTGAGCTATCAGCAGTTGCACTGATCGATTGTCACGCTCATTAGATATGCGGATGTGCTGAAAGATGTCCCTCAAGATGCCTTGTGCAGGGCTGTGAGTTCCGTCTCCAGGCAAAGTTGGACTGTGGATGTGCTGTGGTGAAGCCAGAGGTGTTTTTGCCCGTTGTAATGGTGTTCCCCATAGGGATGGTGTTGCTGTTGCCAATGGAAATTCTGCTGCCCATAGGGATGGTGTTGGCCCCGTCTGCTGAAACAACAACTGCTGCGAAAACCACTGATGTGGCATCATCTGTTGGGACAACATCTGTTATGGCCTGGTCAGGAGTGGGAGAGAATTGGGGTCCAGCCAACACATCATTTGCATGTCACCAGGTGGCAGTTGTGGGCCTGTTAAGAGTGGTCCCCAGGACCTCAACATCCATGCAGGTGGTTGCTGGTCTCAATGACATTTCTGTAGTTTGAAAGGGCTGGGACCGTGCCTGTGATACGTCTGAGGACCCAGGGGGTGTTACCCACAATGGTCTTGCTGCTGATGGTCCAGCCTCCTGTGATGGGCCCGGGCCCTCTGCTTTTCAACCATGACCTGCATTGGTGATTGTAGTTCCTCTGGTGCAGCCACCGCTTGTGTCTCTGCGTCCAGGGTACGACTCCTGGGTACTGATGTGAGAGGACAATAGTATTTGAGTATTGATACTCTAAACCATTGTTTGCTGTATGTTTCCATAACCCTGACATCATGGTCACTTGTAATTGGCTGTGGTGATTGTTTCCCGTAGATAAACATTGAACTGTGTCATGATTATTGTAGATCATGGCTCATATCAATATACAGTTCATTAGGACACATGCTTATCTGAATGCAGTGTGTGAGACTGACCAATTTGTGACAAATTCTCAGCAACAGGTGTTAACATGCTTATGAGGCATGTTCCAGGTTAGGTTAGTACATGACACGCAATTGCAGTCCTTCAAAGTCTGTATCCGCTTATGCTGCAGAGTGCACACCCATACATGTACTCTCTTTCGGATGTAAAATCAATATTGATCTATAGCTGTTTAAGCAAACATAACACTATCACAAATTGCATTGGCAACTGATATTCAGAGTCTGTTTTAACTGCAGGTATTGGACAGACATTTCATTGATAACAAATATGATAATAATATTTATGCTTCTTGGATGTACATGGTTATTGCTGCCCCATATATCTGTAGTCATAACCAGAGATCTTACAGTGCTTTTGTCTGTCAGTTATCTATGTGTGTTGGGTTCATGTGTGTGCATCTCAAGGTGTGATGGGGTATATGATACTCACATTGCAGGGATTCCTGAAAGCCAGTGTCCAGCTGTTCTGGAAGCCCGATTACTGTCGCTGGCTCCAATGACTCATTAGTAGTATGCTCCCATCTACAGTAGGTGATGTTGAGTGGTGGGTCACCACCGGTTTCATTGGCTGCTCTGGCCACCACTGCCATCTTCTTCTTGACCTGCAGTCATAGTATCAGTGTTTAACAGACTTGACATCCGTGTTTGCAACCCGTAGTGACGCAACAGCTGCAGTAATCGCATTCCAGGCACGTGTCTTCTCACCAGGCCTCACATCCCTCCCACCATGGATGATACGACGGGCTTTGTATTCCCTGAGAAGGGTTTCGGTCTCATCTGGGCTATAATTATGATCCCTCTGCTTTGGCACAACCTCTTGCCCTCCCAACTGTGCCTGGGGTTCCTACCCTCCCTGTTCTCTCCCTAGGGCATGCCCTTAATCCACACTTTCTCCCCCGCCCCCAGGGATCAGGCCTCTGACCCTCTGCTCCTACACCTTGTGTGCTACATCTGGGGGTACATTCCTCCCACCCTTGCTCTCCTACACCTGTACCTTCCCTCCCTGACCTGCTTACTCCTCTCACTCTCTCCATACCTCTATCTCTCCTCACTGTCTCTCCACCTCAGGTGTTTTTCTCTCTCTAGCACTCTCTATCTCTCTCTCTAGCACTCTCTATCTCTCTCTCTAGCACTCTCTATCTCTCTCTCTAGCGCGCTGTCTATCACTTTCTCAGTCTCTCTCTCTCTCTCTCTCTCTCTCTCGTATATATATATATATATATATATATATATTTTTTTTTCTCTCTCAAAAAAACCCAAGCCTAGACCTGTGTGTTGACTTTCTCAGCTACAGCACAGTTTCCGTGGCATTGATTGGAATTCTCCGCTTCCTATTGGTTAATTGACCAGTGACGGGATGGCAAATTACGGCCTTGCTTGAATTTGGTGTGCTTCATCGGATCAGATACTTGGAAGCATTACATGTGAAACCAGGGTTTAGGGTTTGAGGCCCCGGCCTGTAACTTGCGCCCTTGCTCAGTTGAATAGCTCGGGAGTCAGAGATAAGCGGTAGCCCACAGCACGCCGCAGACATATGGCCAGGATCCCGCGAGATGCGGGCTTGCAATTGAATCGGGTTCAGTCTGCAGAAAACACAAGGTGCATGGCTTAATCTCCCTGGCGGTCTGGCCGTGTCAGTACCCCTGAGTTTTAAACGGTACACGCAGGGATACTGACACGGCCAGAACGCCTTGTTCCGCCCCCCCCCCCCTGCTTCATCAAACTAATTTGTTCGCCCCTCCCTGCATCGCCTATGCTCACAGGGAAGGGAACCCAGTCAGACGGGCAAATCTAGGTGTATCAGATATTGAAAGGGATTTGGGAGTGCTTGTGGACAACCACCTAGGTAACAGTGCTCAAAGCCAAGCAGCAGCTGCAAAAGCAAATAAAATATTAGCATGTATTAAGAAGGGTATAGAAGCCAGGGAAGCAAATATAATTCTGCCACTATACAAATCTTTAGTACGCCCTCATTTGGAATATGGAGTACAATTTTGGGCACCACTTCATAAAAAGGACATTTTAGAGCTGGAAAAGGTACAGAGAAGGGCAACAAAACTAATAAGGGGAATGGAGGGGCTAAGTTATGAAGAAAGACTAACCAAATATTAAACTTATTTTCTCTAGAAAAAAGGCGTCTAAGAGGAGATATGATTACATTATATAAATACATCCAGGGTCAGTATAAAGATTTGTCAGGGGAGCTTTTTGTGCCAAGAGGTTTTCAACTGACAAGAGGACATCCCTTGAGGTTAGAAGTAAAAAGATTCCACCTCAAAGAAAGAAAAGGGTTCTTCACAGTAAGGGTGGTTAATCTGTGGAATTCTCTACCAGAGGAGGTGGTTACAGCGGATTCGATAGATAACTTAAAAGGGGACTAGATTTATTTCTAATTAAAAAGGGTATTCAGGGTTATCATGGATAATTAGAGAGACAGTAATGATCCAAATTTTTTACATTTCCCCTTGAGACAATTGGCTAAGTCTCGCTTGTTTTTTTTTTTTCTATTTGCCTTTCTCTGGACTATATTAAAATAAAAAAAAAAAAACAAAAAAAAAACATTAAATAATTGATTAATAATTAATTAACAACTAATGAATTAATAGTTAATCCGCATATTGCAGATCAGAGGAGATCTTAAAAGGTTGAACTTGATGGACTGAAAATCTTTTTTCAACCTTAAATACTATAGCCCTCATTCTATTATAGGCCGTAGGAGATGCGGGGCCGCAAGGACCGGCCGCAAGCTATTCGGCTATTCTATTCCCCTCCGGCCGGGGATTCCGTCAGGCTTGCGGCCGGCGCCTTGCTACTTGCGGCCGCTTGCGCCGGAGGAAAGCCTTTGATCTAAATCGACCGCAAGTTTCGGCCGCAAGAAAATCCCGGTTGCTATTCAATTGCTCCGGGAACCCTCTCTGCAAGGCTAAAACCGAGCCGCAGCTTACTTGCAGGAAAAAGGTCCCGCTAGCACCAATTAAGCACATTATAAAGCCGAAATAAAGCCATCCTGCACTCTGACAATAAAGTGATTGTAGGTGTTAGCAAAATAGCACAACATTCCCCTACACTCAAATCCGTAAATAAATTATTTTTTTATTTATGTCAAAAATCCATGTAAAAAGTCCCGAGGGCTTGGAGCACTCAGACCCGCCCACGCTGCGGCCAGAAAAATAAACAGTTAATGTAAACTCGGATTTGGGCTGATGTGCAAGCTTGAGAGGGGGTTTGCTATTAATCCTCATGTCCCCATATGTCCCCAGCAGTTTTCTGAG
>CM050165.1:305829734-305832234 GCA_027410445.1 Discoglossus pictus
CTCTTCTCGTTGTGTCTCTCTCTCTATCTCACTCTCCTGTCTGTCTGTCTCTCTCCTGTCCCTCTATCCTTCTCTCTCTCTCTATCTCTATCTCTTTCTCTCCTGTCTCTCTCTCCTGTCTGTCTATTTCACTCTTGTCTCTCTCTCTCTCTCTCTCTCTCTCTCTCACATGTCTCTCTCTTTCTCTCTCTCTCCTAACTCTCTCTCTCTCTCTGTGTGTATATATATATATATATATATATATATATATATATATATATATATATATATATATATATATATATATATATATCCTGTCTTTCTGTCTGTCTGTCTGTCTGTCTCTTTCTCCTCTTTCTCTCTCTCTCTCTCTCTCCTGTCTCTTTTTCTCTCCTATCTTTCTTCTATCTATCTCTCCTGTCTGTCTCTCTCTCTCTCTCTCTCCTGTCTCTCTCTTTCTGTCTCTCTCTCTCTCTCTCTCTCTCATGTCTCTCTCTCTTTCTCTCGTCTCTCTCTCTCTCTCTCCAATCTATCTCTCCTGTCTTGCTCTCTCTCTCTCTCTCTCTCTCTGTGTCTCTCTCCTGTCTGTCTGACTCTCTCTCTCTCTCTCTCTGTCTACTGTATCTCTCTCTCTCTCCTGTCTCTCTCTATCTCTTATCTCTCTCTCTCCTATCTATCTCTCCTGTCTTGCTCTCTCTCTGTGTCTCTCTCTTGTCTGACTCTCTCTCTGTCTCTCTCTCATGTCTAACTCTCTCTCTCTCTCTTGCTCTCCTGTCTCTCTCATGTCTCTCTCTCTCTCTCTCTCTCTCTACTGTCTCTCTCTCTCCTGCCTCTCTCTCTCCTGCCTCTCTCTCTCTCCTGTCTCTCTCTGTCTCTCCTGTCTCTCTCTCTGTTTGTGTCTCTCTCTCTATCTCTCTATCTCTCCTGTCTGTCTGTCTCTCTCCTGTCCCTCTATCCCTCTCTCTCTCTCTCTCTCTCTCTCTATCTCTTTCTCTCCTTTCTATCTCTCCTGTCTGTCTCTCTCTCTCTCTCTCTTGTCTCTCTCTCTCTCTCTCTCTCATGTCTGTCTGTCTCTCTCTCTCTCTTGCTCTCCTGTCTCTCTCTCATGTCTCTCTCTCTCTCTGTGTGTGTGTGTGTCTCTCTCTCTCTCTCTCCTGTCTCTCTCACTCTCTCTCCTGTCTCTCTTTCTCTCTCCTGTCTCACTCTCGGTCTCTCCTGTCTCTCTCTCTGTTTGTGTCTCTCTCTCTATCTCTCTCTCTCCTGTCTCTCTCTCTCCTGTCTGTCTCTCTCTCCTGTCTCTCTCTCCCTCTATCTCTATCTCTCTCTCTCTCCTGTCTCTCTCTCCTGTCTCTCTCTCTCTCTCTTCTGTCTCTCTCATGTCTCTCTCTCTCTCTCTCTCGCTTTCTCTCGTCTCTCTCTCTCTCTCTATCTCTCTCTCTCTCTCCTATCTATCTCTCCTGTCTTGCTCTCTCTCTGTGTCTCTCTCCTGTCTGTCTGACTCTCTCTCTCTCTACTGTATCTCTCTCTCTCTCCTCTCTCTCTCTGTCTCCTATCTATCTCTCCTGTCTTGCTCTCTCTCTGTGTCTCTCTCTCCTGTCTGACTCTCTCTCTCTGTCTCTCTCTCCTGTCTGTGTGTCTCTCTCTCTCTTGCTCTCCTGTCTCTCTCATCTCTTTCTCTCTCTCTCTCTCTACTGTCTCTCTCTCCTGCCTCTCTCTCTCCTGTCTCTCTCTCTGTCTCTCCTGTCTCTCTCTCTATCTCTCTCTCCTGTCTGTCTCTCTCTCTCTCCTGTCTCTCTATCAATCTCTCCTGTCTGGCTGTCTCTCTCTGTGTCTCTCTTCTGTCTGACTCTCTCTCTCTCTCTGTCTCTTTCTCCTGTCTGTGTCTCTCTCTCTCTTGCTCTCCTGTCTCTCTGTCGTGTCTCACTTTCTCTCTCTGTGTGTGTGTCTCTCTCTCTCCTGTCTCTCTCACTCTCTCTCCTGTCTCTCTCTCTCCTGTCTCTCTCTCTCTCTCTATCTCTCTCTCTCTCCTGTCTCTCTCTCTCCTGTCTGTCTCTCTCTCCTGTCTCTCTCTCTCCTGTCTCTCTCTGTCTCTCCTGTCTCTCTCTCTCTGTTTGTGTCTCTCTCTCTCTCATGTCTCTCTCTCTTTCTCTCATCTCTCTCTTTCTCTCTCTCTCTCTCTCTCCTATCTATCTCTCCTGTCTTGCTCTCTCTCTGTGTCTCTCTCTTGTCTGACTCTCTCTCTGTCTCTCTCTCCTGTCTGTGTCTCTCTCTCTCTCTCTTGCTCTCCTGTCTCTCTCATGTCTCTCTCTCTCTCTCTACTGTCTCTCTCTCTCTTCTGCCTCTCTCTCTCCTGCCTCTCTCTCTCCTGTCTCTCTCTGTCTCTCCTGTCTCTCTCTCTCTCTGTTTGTGTCTCTCTCTCTATCTCTCTCTCCTGTCTGTCTGTCTCTCTCCTGTCCCTCTATCCCTCTCTCTCTCTCTATCTCTATCTCTTTCTCTCCTGTCTCTCTCTCTCCTGTCTGTC
>CM050165.1:305839734-306142234 GCA_027410445.1 Discoglossus pictus
TTTCTCTCTCCTCTTTTCTCTCTTTCCTCTTTTTGCTAAATCCATTTGATCTTTTTTCTCTCCTTCTCATTTCTCCATCTATGGTCTCTCACTACCTTTTTTCCTCAAACCAAATGTCTCCTCCTTTTCTTTCCTATACTATTTCTTCCTCTCCTTCATCTTCTTACATTTCCTGCTTGTACTCTTTGGTTTCTCAATTTCCTTTTTTCTTTCCTCCCTCGCACCTTCTCTCTTCTGCCTCCTCTTGCTCTTTTTCTTCCTATATTTCCCTTTCTCTCCCTCCATGTTTTCCCTGTCTATTATATTTTCTTCTGCTTCTTATCCTGTGTACTGTTCTCCCTTTTTATTTGCTTCTCCCTTGTCATATAGTTATCTCTTCATCTGTTTCTCGCTCTTTCTTCCTTTCCATGCCTTTTTCCCTTCTTTTCTTCTCTATCTCTTTCTGCTCTCTCTTTTCCTCTCTCCCTCTTATCTTTCTACCTTTCTTTCTTTCCTTCTTTCTGTTGTGTCCTTTCTTACCTCACTTTCTTCTCCTCTTCTCTTGTCTACTGCCTCTCTACTATCCTTTGGTCTCTCTTTTACCCTCTCTTTACTCTCCTTCTCACTCCACTCTCCTCTTCGTTGTCTTTCCATTGCTCTTAGTCTTCGTTCTCTCTACTTTCATCTCTTTACTGTCATCTCCCTCTCCTTATACGTAGAAATCTCTTATCCTAATGTTCTCCCCTCTTTCTTATACAAAGACTTATAAGGGGGTGGCATCTGGTCTGCAGAGGTATCAGCATGTTATAGAAGAGGAGAAAGCCTATGGAGTTGGAGAGGAGATAGCAGGTCAAAGCAACTGACATCGGACAGGTGAACAATCGGGGTAAAACTGGGAGGGAACTATGTTAGGTAAGACCAAGCAAGAGGAGCACATTTCAACAGCACACATTATAGACGCACCACCATTTTTGTGGCAAGCTGCACCCCCACCAGACTTTTTGGGGCTCCTACGTCCCTGACCAGGATGCATTTGCCTACTCATGCAGCTAAATGTACTCAAGGGTGGAGTGTTGGAGAACCATAAGAGATATCAAGATACGCAAGACTATATGCTATAAAGGATAACATAGGAATGGATGGTTCTTCAACACTTTAGTACAACAACCCATGGTGTGCATTACTAGAAAATTAAAACATCATTATGGAAACTTTAATTTACTTTGTATTTAATATGACTTTCAGTTTAGTAGAGTCTGTTGCATACAGTTGATATCATGTGCCTATTATTGTATGCAATGTAGTTTATTGCATGAGTTGTGCAGAAACAAGCCAACTCACATATGTGGCTAATGCTAGTCCACTTGATAAAACAGAATCAGTTAGATTAGATTGATTTGTCTGAAATAATAGATTTTAGGTATGACTTTGTAGTGTGAAATCTATTGAAAGTTGAAGAAAAATGTACAGTAAATTTAAAAGAACGCCATCACCCCCAAATCAAGTTGGTTTCATTTTAAAGAGCATGTCTCAGCAGTAAATAATTCAACATTGTTTGTACAGCTAATGGTTATGTGTACCTTCATATGCTAATTTGTAGATCGGAGTGCTTCCTAAGTGTTGGGGATGGGATCTAACATTTGTGCACATTGTTATTACAATTAGAGGAGCAAACCAGTAGATTGTGGTACATCAAAACAGCTAATTAATATATGTCATATGGTCATATATAATATATGGAATATAATCATAAAAATGCTACACAAATAGTTCTGAACATCTAAGAAATAATTTAATTAAAAAATGGCCTTTAATAGTCATTTTAGGTTGAGCAAAGACTAGTCCATTAAGTTTAACCTTTTCAGCCTTTTCAGATCTTTATATTTTGTGAATTGTCAGTTGATCCAAAGGAAGACAAACAACAGTAGCCTCTAGCATAAAATTTAGAAAACAACCATATCCCACTGCGCTCAAGAATAGTTTTTCAATAAATGTGCAGCTGCACTAATAAAATGTGTCTTAGAAAACACTGAAATATATACTTAAAAACTGAAAACATTAGAGTAACATTATTTGGTTAAGCAACAAATGAAGACTATACTAAATAATCTATCTTTGAAAGTGCAAAAATCTGTGTACAGTATAAAATCAAAATGCTAGGTAAACTTAACCTTAAACTGGTGAACTTTCAAGTTGGAGGGGCGCCAGGGTGAAACGTAGCTCCGCCTCCTTAGACAAACCACCTGATGTCATAATGACCTTTATAAGCCCCGCCCAATGACCTTATACTTGCAACGCCCATTGAAATACATGATCAGCAATGCAGCAATGTCAAGAAGTAAAGTAACAATGTCTTAAATTCATTGGTATACAATATAGATTGAAAAAACTCATGTGACAAGACTACAGCAATATCAAAATTGCACCTATACGCATGGACAGAAAATTCAAAGCAATAATACTGACCAACAGTTGACTCTCCTTTTCGGGGTATTCACGTTCAGTAAGTCAACCAATGAGTCCAAACAAATCTGCTGCCACAGAGGGTTTGCACCATATAGGACCCAACCGCACCTTAAAAACCTTAAATGACCAATCAGGACCATATAGGACCCAACCGCACCTTAAAAACACACACTACACCAATCAGGACTTTATAGGCCCAAACCGTACCTTAAAAACCTTAAAAGACCAAGTGTGACCATATAGGACCCAACCGCACCTTAAAAATCTTAAATGACCAATCAGGACCATATAGGACCCAACCGCACCTTAAAAACACACAATACACCAATCAGGACTGTATAGGCCCAAACCGTACCTCAAAAACCTTAAAAGACCAAGTGTGACCATATAGGACCCAACCGCACCTTAAAAACCTTAAATGACCAATCAGGATCATATAGGACCCGACCGCACCTTAAAAACACACACTACACCAATCAAGACTGTATAGGCCCAAACCGTACCTCAAAAACCTTAAAAGACCAAGTGTGACCATATAGGACCCAACCGCACCTTAAAAACACACACTACACCAATCAGGAATGTATAGGCCCAAACCGTACCTCAAAAACCTTAAAAGACCAAGTGTGACCATATAGGACCCAACCGCACCTTAAAAACCTTAAATGATTAATCAGGATCATATAGGACCCAACCGCACCTTAAAAACAGACACTACACCAATCAATACTGTATAGGCCCAAACCGTACCTCAAAAACCTTAAAAGACCAAGTGTGACCATATAGGACCCAACCGCACCTTAAAAACCTTAAATGACCAATCAGGACCATATAGGCCCCAACCGTACCTTAAAAACACACACTACACCAATCAGGACTGTATAGGCCCAGACCGTACCTCAAAAACCTTAAAAGACCAAGTGTGACCATATAGGACCGACCGCACCTTAAAAACCTTAAATGACCAATCAGGACCATATAGGACCCAACTGTACCTTAAAAACCTTAAATGACCAATCAAAACCATATAGGCCCAAACTGTACATAAAAAAAAATAAAAAATTATATATATATATATATATATATATATATTGATATATATATATATATATATATATATATATATATATATATATATATATATATATATATATATATATATATATATATATTGATGCTGTTGCTAGTACTAGTGCTTCTCACCCTCTTTTTCCCACCATACTCCGTTATAAACATATTTGATCCTTGTCATCTTCCTCCTACACCTCCTGTGACACTCTACACTATTTTGACATCTTCAATTCCCCTCTCTTTTATGACAACAAACAAGATATATATAATCCCAAACTATAAATAGTTGAAAGTACTGATGGAATGTCAATTAGAAACTACTGTTTATTTTTATTCAATTCACATCTTTTTCCGTGTTTGCCCCTTTATGACTGACACTACCTGTAAGGGGTTAATATTACCCCTGTTTAGGTATATATAGCAGGTGTAAGTGATAGTACCACAGCCCCAGTAGAAGCTCTTAATTGCGAAACGTGCGTTGGGCGATTACCGAGCGCACACGCGACCTTTGTTTGGCTTACACAGCCAGGTCGCGTTCGAGCGCAGGCACGCGCACGTCTGGCTGACGTCGGTCGCGCTTTTCACGTGCACACGCCACGAACGGGCGACGGAGCGTCTCAGCACGCCAGCACTCGGCGCGAAGCACAGCAACACTGCAAAAATTGACATACTGGCCAAGTTTACATTTAGAGACCTGGGACCTTCACAACAGTGAGTACAATATATTATTATATGTACACTAGCACATCAGTTGCTTTAAGATCATTGATATCACTGAGTGTACAAGTACTCGCTGCTGTGCCTGTCCCAGGTTGGGTGATTCCAGAGTGCATATTTTATCCAGATATAGGGGTTCTCATTCACTCCTCCCTAGCACTCCCAGGATATTTATCCCTTTGTTTGCAGCCTCATTATTGCTCATATAATATAACCCTATTGAGGTTTTGTGAGATTCCAATATTTGCCAACAAGTCCTTTTTTAGAGGTTTGAGACCTGGGACCCTTATTATTCTCAGTATCCTATGTACAATTGTACAGACTGATAGACAGATTGCTTTGTCTGCAAGCATTCATTATTTCGCCTGTCCTGGATATCCCCGTTACATGCAGGGGTTCTCACACCCAGTCTTTTTTCCAGTATTCAATTATTATCTTATTTTATCAAGAATTTGGGGTCCTGTGTTCAGGACACATTTCCCAATTCTTCTTTTTTAGTCTTCTATGCACGTCACTTTTTTATGTTATTATTAAAGGTTAAGTTTTACCTTCTACACATCTATTTACACCTGCCCAGCAATGATTTGGTATGTCCTTGACCTTTCTCTTGATTGTTACATCGTCACAATCTTGTGGTCAAACCTATGAGCTGTGGGTATTTCTTTACCCTCTCTCCAATTTTGGAATAATTGTGTTATTCATTTGTATATCATTAGTTGCCGCTTTTTTCTCCATATTATTCTAATATATTGATATATATCAATATATATATATTGATATATATCAATATATATATATTGATATATATCAATATATATATATTAATATATATATATATATATATATATATATATTAATAAATATCAATATATATATATATATATTAAACAACAAAGTCAGAGGTGCTCTAGCCATTAAAAGCTACTCTGAGAGCAACCTCTTTTAGCTCACTTGTGCCCTTCACAGGGAGAAATATCCTGTAGTATATCAGTCTGGTCTCACTCAAAAGAGTGATCCAGCCCCGAAATACCAGGCAATTCTACCCTGAACAGGAGAAACAGCAAACCCCAGACGCATTTCGTTCTCTGATGAGCACCTCTGACTTTGTTGTTCTGCATATGCAAATTACCTTTAGGGTTTAGTCTCCCTAAGGGTAAGACGTGGACCCCTTGCTCACTGTGCCTTAGGGAGTTCAGCTGCACCTCACTGACGAGGCCCATAAAGGCCAAAACGCGTCTGGGGTTTGCTGTTCCTCCTGTTCAGGGTAGAATTGCCTGGTATTTCGGGGCTGGGTCACTCTTTTGAGTGGCACCAGACTGATATACTACAGGATATTTCTCCCTGTGAAGGGCACAAGTGAGCTAAAAGAGGTTGCTCTCAGAGTGGCGTTGGTTCATTCTCTGATGAGCACCTCTGACTTTGTTGTTCTGCATATGCAAATTACCTTAAAGGGTTTAGTCTCCCTAAGGGTAATAGGGGACTCCAGACGTGGACCCCTTGCTCAATGTGCCTTAGGGAGTTCAGCTGCACCTCACTGACGAGGCCCATAAAGGCCGAAACGCGTCTGGGGTTTGCTGTTTCTCCTGTTCAGGGTAGAATTGCCTGGTATTTCGGGGCTGGGTCACTCTTTTGAGTGGCGCCAGACTGATATACTACAGGATATTTCTCCCTGTGAAGGGCACAAGTGAGCTAAAACAGGTTGCTCTCAGAGTGGCGTATCATGGCTATAGAACTCACCTATTAAGGTTGGTTCGTTCTCTGATGAGCACCTCTGACTTTGTTGTTCTATATATATACTAATATATATCAATATATATCAATATATATATATATAAATATATATTAATATATATCAATATATATATATATCAATATATATATATATATATATATATATATATATATATATATTAATATATATCAATATATATATATACATATTAATTATATCAATATATATATATATATATATATATATTAATATATATCAATATATATCAATATATATATATATATATAAATATATATCAATATATAATATATATATAAATATATATATATATTAAATATATATATATTAATATATATCAACATATATATTAATATATATCAATATATATATATATATATATATATATATATTAATATCAATATATATATATTAATATATATATATATATTGATATTAATATATATATATATATATATATATATATATATATATCTATATTAATATATTAATATATATATATATTAATATCAATATATATATTAATATATATTAATATATATATATATATATATATATATATATATATATATTAATATATATATATCTATATATATATATATATACACACATAAAACAATATACATAAAACATAAAAATATAATTGATATTTATAAAAAAAAAAAATACATATTTAAAAAATTATATTTATATATATTATTTTTTTTATAGTATATATGTATTTATGTGTTTTTTTAATAAATGTACTTATGCAAATAATTCATAAATTACATGTATATCTTTTTATTTCATTATTGTTCATGTATTTTTATTAGACATTATTAATTATACATATTACAGTGCTATGCTATGCCAGCACCTGAGGACCTCGCAAAGCGAGGGCTGCAGTGCGCTCCATGCCAGCAACTGCGATCCTCGCAAACTTCACGTCGCAACCCAAAGAGCACGACACACACAATACGACACTCGCAAACAACATACAACACACGTTCACACATTACGGCCTCGCAACACTCGGACCCAACTCGCGAACATTACAAAATTAAAAACACAATACATACACACAGCACATACATAAAAAACTTACCTACACCAAGAGGGAGCACCCAGGACCTCAAAAATGCAACTTACACCTTCATTTCACTCGAAATAAAAGAGTTTACACCCAAAAAAATTGGCTAAGCGAGAAAAAAATGGCCACCGAAAAAAACTAAAACGAGGCTACACACGCAAACACCATACGACATACGTTAACAGATATTACGACCTCGCAAACATCGGACGCAACACGCCGACATACAAACATCTAAAACACACTAAATACACACAACACACACATAAAAAGCTTACCTACAGCAAGAGGAACCATCCAGTACCTCAAAAAAACAAGTTACACCTTTATTTAAATAAAAATAAAACACTTTAGACACTAATACAATCGCTAAGCGAGAGACAAAATGGCCGACGAACAAAACGAAAACGAGGCTTCAGACGTAACTATACTACACTTACTCGCAATAATGAAACACATACTATGCGGAACGTATCACAATCATATTAAACACCATTTTGACCAGTAATACGCACAAAATGGCGGATGGAACGCAAATTGTAAGCTGGAACGCAAATAGCGCATGCGTATTGCGTTCTAACGGTCTAACTTTCCAGAATTTTCTACAAGTTTATAAATACTACCTATTTTACACAAAAAAACACATTTCTCCTCAGGTGATGAACGGAGTGACTTCATAGATAACTGCTGCTTTTACTTGAGAAGACAATTATTTCCTAATTTACTACTTTACACTGTGCAAATTACAACTGAGAGGTAAGCTATAATATATTACATTTTATTATCAAGACAGGACAAAAAAAAAAAATGAACTAGGAAAATGTGATTTATGTAGTGACATGTCACACGCACATTTATGTCTATCATGTATATTCACATGTCACACACACATTTATGTGTGTAGGTCCACAAAAAAAATAAGGTTCATTTAACAAAAAAAAAAAAAAAACATAATTCAATATCAAAAAGAGGTTTATGTATAGTGACATGTGACACGCACATTTATATGTATTGCCCCTGCAACAAAATGATCTTAAAAAAACTAATTAAACAACTACATTTAAATGACATTAGAAAAAATATATATATTAAAATATGAGTCATGTATACTGATATGTGACACGCACATATATGTGTATCATCTATAGTTACATCTCACACACACACACACAAAAACTAAAAATAAGGTTCATTTAACTATTAAAATATGATTCATGTATAGTGATATGTCACACGCACACAAAAAAATTACATTGAACTCTGGAAATGTGCTTCATGTATGTGACATATGTGTGTAGCCCCCCCAAAAAAAATAATGTTAATTGAAAATAAGTACAGAAGTATATTTAAATGACATTAATTTACTGCAATTCAATAGATCATCTAAAGCTGAATCTTTCTACTTCTTTTAATATTGAAACAGACTCTGCATCAACAGCGTCACTCAACAATTTGCACCGTGCATTGTGAAGCACAATCCCTTTTAAAGAACAACAACAAAGAAGAACAGGTAAGATATAAAAATACATTAGATGCTGAAAAGGCCATGCTTTGCTAAATAAAAAATTAGAAATATACAATTAACCATTTCACTTTCTTTTTCAAACAGACACTACAAGAAGACCGGCGAATTAAGATTGGCAGGAGGGGACCCCCTGTCATTCGACACTTCAATCAAGGTAAAGTATTAAGAATAAAAAAAGAAACTAACCATGAGCCTCATTCAATTGCGAGTTGGCCAATTGAATAGGGCTCTATATAAGCACATAACATATATTTTAGACAGAACTTTTTAGTTAATGAACTTCTATCCAAAATCAAGGTCTTCACTAACTAAAAACTTCGGTCAAAAAATATGTTATGTGCTTATATAGAGCCCTCTTCAATTGGCAAAATTGAAATTGAATGAGGAACTATATATCTTTAATGGCCGAGGGCCTCATTTAAATGTGATTTGCCCATTTCAATAGGGCTCTATATAAGCACAGAGCATATTTTTTTAATTAACTTTTTAGTTACTGAAGACCTTGCTTTTGGATACAAGTTCACTAACTAAAAACTTCTGTAAAAAAAGATGCTCTGTGGTCATATTGAGCTCTATTACATTGCCCAAAACGCAGTTGAATGAGGCACCGGCAATATAACAAATGCAGCAACCAAAGGCCCTCATTCAATTGCTATTTTGGCCAATTGAATATGGCTCTAAATAAGCACATTTAGAGCCCTATTGAATTGGCCAAAATGCAATTGAATGAGGGCCAAAGTATGCAACATATGGTACACACAAAGTGGTACACACAAAACAGGATTGTAACAAACTCACACTAACACATAGCAAACTAAATTAACTTTCTTATTCAATGTTTAACAACCTATAAGCCTTACAAAGAAGCCTAAATAAGAATAACAAAAGTGGTGCGCACCTAACAGGATTGTACAAAAACTCACACAAACACATAGGAAACTACATTAACATTCTTCTTTAATGTTTAACAACCTATAACCATTACAATGAAGACTAAATAACTTTAGCACAAGTGGTGCGCACAAAACAGGATTGTAACAAAGTCACACAAACACATAGCAAACTACATTAATATTCTTATTTCATGTTTAAAAAACTATAACCATCCCTATAAAGGCTAAATAAGTATACCACAAGTGGTACGCACAAAACAGGATTGTACAAAAACTCCCACAAACACATAGCAAACTAAATTCATATTCTTAGTTAATGTTTAACAACCTATAAGCCTTACAAAGAAGCCTAAATAAGTATACCAGAAGTGGTACGCACAAAACAGGATTGTACTAAAACTCACACAAACACATAGGAAACTACATTAACATTCTTCTTTAATGTTTAACAACCTATAACCATTACAATGAAGCCTAAATAAGTATACCACAAGTGGTGCGCACAAAATAGGATTGTACAAAAAAACACACAAACACATAGCAAACTAAATTAATATTCTTCTTTAATGTATCACAACCTAGAAGCCTTACTAAGAAGCTTAAATAAGTATAACAAAAGTCGTGCAAACAAATCAGGGTTGTAGATAAAGTTAGACAAACACATAGAAAAAAATAACCATAACAGATACAATACACCAAAATTAATAAATGTTTGCTTTATTTAAAAGACATTTTACTCAAACAACATTTTCAATTTTATGTTACAACAGATACTGCATGAAGACAATCGGACGAGGACTTTCAGCACAGGACCAGACCATCGGACAAGGACTTTCAACACAGGACCAGACCAGCGGACGAGGACTTTCAACACAGGACCAGACCATCGGACGAGGACTTTCACCAAAGGACCACAACATCGGACGAGGGCTATCGCCAGAGGACCACACCATCGGACCACGACTTTCAACAGAGGACCAGACCATAGGACCAGGATTTTAAACAGAGGACCACACCATCGGGCGAGGACTTCCAACAGAGGACCAGACCATTGGACAAAGATTTTCAACCAAGGACCAACAAACATTCTGATTGAAATCACACTTCAACCAAGGTACAGTATAATAAGTACAAAAGGAGAAAACTAAAGAAACATGTTTCATCTGCATCCGTGTCAACAGAAAAATAATTAAAAAATTAAGAACTATGTTCCTTATTCTATTTAAATTTGCAATATGCAATACATGGCTCAATAACCACATCAATGTTTTTTTTTGCAAATAAGTTTTTAATTGGTAAACATCTATACACAAACAAGGTTTTCAATAACTAAAAAATTATTTTTAAAAAAAGATGTTAACTGCTTATTTACAGCAGTATTCAATTGGCCAAATTCTTATTTAATGAGGCCAGGAATTATAACTTTTAACAAAATATAACTGATACATTAATGATTTACCTTTTATTTCTCAATTGTGCACAATAATCTTTAACAGTAATTACAAATTTCAATATACCCAATTACATTTCTTTTTTTGCCTTTACAGATTAACATGGCTGATAACGAGAGCAAACAAGAGAAGAAAAGACGTAAAACTAGAGAAAGACAAGAGAGATAGGCCGCCCAGCAGACACCAGAGGAGAAAGAAATTCGACGAGAAAAAGAACGCAAAAGACTTGCAAGCAAAAGACTATCAGCTGCAAAAATGAAAGATACGCCAAAAAAAAACTACAAAGCAAATAAAGCATTTACAACCTGTTCCTCAAACATCAGATGACATTTTAAAAGATACAATTAAAGACAGACCAAAAAAAGCAACTACAAAAAAAAAGCATTTACAACCTGTTCCTGAAACCTTACAGGACATTTCAACAAAACCAGGACAACATATACCAAGAAAAGCCACGAAAAAAACTAAGCATTTAGAACCTGTTGTTCAAACATTCCATGACTTTTCACCTGATGAATATGAAAGTCAAACTCCTATATGCTTTGCAAATTGTCCTTTACTCAAGTCTTTAGCAGTAGAGGTTCATAGTTGTGGGGACATGACTACTCAATGTCAGTTTTGTGAGGTTTATTATTTTAAACAAGGAGAGACCCAGAGATGGCCAATTTATTAGTTGCTGTCAAAAAGGCAAGTTCAAACTTCCAGAAAGGAAAGAATTTCCAATCTATTTACAAAATATTATGACTGAACCTACTTTTCCAAACTACAAAAATTTTAAGACAAGCTAAAGATCCTACAATAGTGCCATATCCTTTTGCATCTATTGGGGCAACATTAGCTGCTAATGTACCAGGACATGGTCCTTACTGTTTTAAAGTCCAAGGCCAAATTTATCATCGTACTTCACATTTACATCCAGAGGAAGGAGAGCAAAGAAAATTCGCTCAACTATATGTCCTAGATACAATGGAAGCTGTTGACCAACGTATGCAGATGAAAGGAAATAAAAAATGCTTACCCAGTGTTTTCATAGAGCTAAATAACATTATGGACAACAATCCCTACAGTAAAGCTTACAAAAAATTGGCAGAAGTAGAAAATGAACAACTACTTCATGCACAAAGACATCAATTACCCATGCCAAAGGTTAATATGGTGCTTAAAAGAGACAGACATACTGATAAACGTCGTTATAACTTGCCAACATCAAATGAGGTTGCAATGGTGTTTCAAGATATGGCTTATACAGTGAACATTTTTAAACATTGTGTATTTAATAAGTGTATCTTATAAAATATATGTAGTTGTATAGATCTTTATTTATAATATATAGATTGTGTTCATCTAACCCATCCCTGAGAAACCAGGTGTGGCTATCTATTCATACTGTAACAAAAGACTTATGTCTGAGGTTGTTTATGGGTAAACAAAAGAACAGTTGGGTGTGGAGGTCTCTTGGCCCAGGGTGTTTATATGTAAACAAGGGGACATCTGTGTGTGTGAGATTCCCATCTGTGGAATTTTTATGGAGTTTGGGGTAAGGTGAGATGATTTTAATAAGATGTACAGTCACATATCAAGGGGGAGTGTCCAAGAAAGATATACAAAAAGCCCAGAGAGTTTAGTCAGTCTGAGTCTGGAGTCTAAGGTTGGAGGTCTGGAAGTCTGGAAGTCCAAGAAGTCTAGAAGTGTGGGTGTCCATGAAGAGGTGTCCAGAGGATTGCCCAGCTGAGCAGAAGCCATGCCGTGCTGTGACTTGAGGCCTAAAGATATGGACTCTGAAGATATTGCTGACCTGTGGTGTAGTATTTAATAATAATGTAGTTATTCATATAAGTATCTTTTTGTAAATATCGTTTTATCCCTACTGTCTATCTGTTTGTCTAAAACCCATTGTGTAACCGTATATTGATTTATGCAAAATATATCTTAATTATAAACTTATTCATATGTTCGTTTATTGATTTGTCCAAAATAACGTATTATTTGTAGAAATTATACATTAATTTTTTAATTATTAGTTAATTTCTTACAAAGGAGAACCACCATTTCAAAGAGACATTAGAATATATCCCAGAAATGAGGAGCAACCATTTATTAATATGAATTTCTTAAGTCCAAATTTAGATCCAATGACATATCCCATCTTTTTCCCACATGGAGAAGCAGGTTGGCAACCAAAATTAACCCTTCCCAGTTACCCAAATGCTAAAGCCAGAATCCGAAATAGTGTTTCTATGCTTGAATTTAAAGTAGCTCAAATTGCCATTCGACATGGATTTAATCCAATTTTATGTGGTGGAAAACTAACACAACAATGGATTATTGATTCATATTTGCAAGTTGAGGCAAATAATTTAAACTTTTTAAAATATCAACAAGATAAACTACGTGTAGAACAATATTCTGGACTCATGGACTATGTTGCTGACGTGGCTACAAGCAGAGACATGACAGCTGGCAAAGCCATCATTTCACCATCTTACTTTCAAGGATCTCCTCGAAATATGAGAGAAAGATACAATGATGCTATGGCTATTGTCACCAAATTTGGAAAACCAGATTTATTTCTGACATTTACATGTAATCCACAATGGCCAGAAATTACACAAAATCTACTTCTTGGACAAACTGCTTCTGATCGACCAGATTTAGTAGCCAGAGTTTTTAAGATAAAATTAAATGAATTAATACGTGACTTCACTATAAATCAGTTATTTGGCAAATGTCTTGCTTATGTATATACCATTGAATTTCAAAAAAGAGGCCTTCCACATGCACATCTTCTCATAATACTTCAAGAGAAAGATAAATTAGATACTTCGGACAAAGTGGATGCAGTCATAGTTGCTGAACTACCAGATCCAGAACTATATGGTAGACTATATGAGATTGTTACTCATCACATGATTCATGGACCCTGTGGAGACCTTAATCCACAATCACCATGTATGGAAAATAATAAATGTTCCAAAGATTTTCCAAAAGATTATAGAGACAAAACATATGCAAATTATGATGGATATCCACTTTATAAAAGAAGAGAAGGAGATAGTGCCATTATTCGTGAAAAAAAAGTGGACAATAGATATGTAGCACCCTACAATCCATATTTACTCATGAAGTACAACGCCCACATCAACGTAGAAGCCTGCACTTCCATCAAATCCATTAAATATGTCTACAAATATATTTACAAAGGCTATGATGCAGCTACTGTAGTCGTCAAAAGTGCAGACAACCCTGAATGTAGTGAGTTAGTACATGATGAACTTGCATCTCATGTAGATGCTTGCTATGTCAGTGCGCCAGAAGCTATGTGGCGGCTTTAAGAAAATTTGAAATGCATGAAAGATCACATGCAGTATATAGATTAGCAGTACATTTGCCACAACGACATTTAGTCTATTTCCATGCTGGAAATTAAATGAATGCATTGGCCCAAAGTGAAGATCGTCACACTACACTAACTGCATGGTTTGCATTAAATTCCACTGATGCTCAAGCAACACAATACTTATATATTGAAATTCCATATCACTATGTTTTTGTGAATGGATTATGGAGACCAAGAAAAACCAGAGGCAATAAAATAATTCCAGTCCAAGAGATGTTGAACGTTTTTGCTTACGGATATTACTTTTAAATGTTCCAGGAGCACAAAGTTTTGAACAATTAAGAACTGTTAATGACATTGTATATGAATCCTTCCATTTAGCTGCAAGACATAGAAACTTACTCGCTAATGATACAGAGTGGGAAAGATGTTTAGAAGAAGCAGCACAATGTCAAATGCCACGACAGATGAGAGAACAATTTGCTTTTATTTGTATCTTCTCAAATGCTCCAAATGCATTAGCTTTGTGGGAGACTTTTAAAAGTAATATGGCTGAAGACTTTATGCGACGATACAATGAACCCATTGCACACTTAAAAGCGTTAATGGAAATCCAATAAGTATTTTTAACTCATGGATTAAGTTGTGCAAGTTTTAATTTGCCTGATCCAGGTCTTATAGATGACATAAACTTTGAAGACTATGACATTCAACTACAAGCAGAAAGAACAGAAGAAAGACTTGCAACTTTAAATACACTACAATTGCAAGCATTTCATGCCATTAAAAATGCAATAGATGATGACATGGTGACAGAGCGTTATTTCTATCTTGATGGACCTGGCGGATCAGGAAAAACCTATTTGTACAATTTATTAATGAGTTCAGTAGGAGCACAAGGTCAAATAGCAATGGCGTTTGCCACTACTGGAATTGCTGCACTTTTATTAGAAGGTGGAAGAACTGTTCATATTGGATTTAAACTGCCAGTGCCTATTTTAGAAAATTCTGTGTCAGATATTCGCATGACATCATTACAAGCAAAGAAATTGAAGAAATGTAAATTAATTATAATAGATGAGGCCACAATGATGTCATGCTATGCTCTCCAATGTATTGACCGTTTGCTTCGTGAAGTCATGGATAATATTTTTCCATTTGGTGGAAAGGTAATGTTGTTGGGTGGCGATTTTAGACAAACATTACCTGTCGTTGTACATGGAAATCGAACTGACATTATCGAAACCTGTATCAAGTCAAGCACAGTATGGAAACATTTTACCCATCTTCAACTGCAACAAAATATGAGATCAGAAGGCCAAACTGATTTCAATGATTGGCTTATTAAAATCGGAGAAGGCAGAACAGAAAAAATACTACATTTAGCTCACGACACTGTAGAGATCCCACCTCATATGATTTGTCAACAAGATATTATATCGGCTATATTTGAAGGGAGCATAAATAACGAAAAATATTCCGAGCTTGCCAACCAAGTCATACTGACGTGTAAAAATAAAGATGCATTAATCCTCAATAATGAAATCTTAAAAAAATTAATGCACCACAAAGAAGTTATCACAGTGCTGATTCTGTACTTGCTGATGACAATGAAAGTCAGGCTAACTTTTCGACTGAATTCATAAACTCTCTAACTCCTTCTGGAATGTCACCACATATTTTGCAGCTAAAGAAAGGTGCAATTATCATGTTACTGCGAAATATGAACCCCAAAAAGGCCTATGCAATGGCACAAGATTAATTGTTCAACAATTAAAGGACCATTTTATAGATGCTGAAATTTTAACTGGTACCCATAAAGGAGAGAGAGTTTTCATACCAAGAATAGATTTAGCACCAAGTGAAAGTAGTCTCCCTTTTATACTTCAAAGAAGACAATTTCTCATTATTATGGCATTTGCCATGACCATTAATAAATCACAAGGTCAAACTTTCAAATCTGTGGGTATTTTCTTGGAAGAACCAGTATTTGCACATGGTCAATTGTACGTTGCGTTGTCACGGTGCAAAAATCCACAGGCTATTAAAGTTTACATTGAAAAGAATGAAAGTCAGGTGATTTATTAGAAGATGGACGTATTTTTACTAAAAACATTGTCTACTATGAAGTACTATAACTTTGCAGGATACAAATTAAAGCCATGCAAACATTTTTTAAAAGCATTCAAAAATACATAACAATTTGTTGTTTAATTCAGTCATAATTAATGTAACTACTGTTTATGGATAATTAGCCTCACAAAATACTTGCCTTGCATTATTATGAAAAACTATGTTAAAATGTTAAGTCACTATGTTAATGTTTCTAATGTTACAAGTTTAAAAACAATATTTTCAAGTTCTTTCATTCAACATATTACAAAGTTCATGTTTAAGAGCTCAAGCACCTTTTAAGTCACAATGTAAATATTGTCTGTTATCTTAAGATTACTACCTACATTAATGTTTATCGCCAGTTTATGTGGTCAGTAAGGAATTACTTTCATTAGGTACGTTTTAAGGAGAGTTTTTACTGTATGCCTTCATCTACATTCAATGTATATTGAAGTTAACAATTATTCTGATAAAAATTGCATGTTAATACTGATTAATTTAAAGTTCAACTGTTTTTACATTCAAATGTTAATACTTTTAATAAAAAATTATGTTTAAATATTAATTCACTATCTTACTGTTTATAATGTTACAAGTTGTAAAAATGTTTTGAAAAGTTTCTTACTTACACACATAATAAGTATCTGACTTAACTATATTACAAACTTCATGTTAAAATTGTGTACGTTTAAAGGAGGGTTTTTATAATGTTTATCTTACTCTGCATTAAATCTATATTCAATTTAACAATTCTTCAGATAAAAATTGCATGTTAAAAAACCATTACCTAAAGTTTACTATAATGAATACTTTAAAGTGAAACTGGTTTTACATTCAATTGTTAATACTCTTAATACAAAATTAGGTTACAAAATGTATTCACTATGTTACTGTTTATAATGTTCCAAATTCTACAAATGTTTTGTCAAGTTCCAAAGTTACATAAAAAATAAAGTTCAAGTTTCAAAATATATACTTTGAAGGTTATTACATATATTTTAAACTTCATGTTAAAATTCGGGACGTTTCAGCAAGGCTTTTTACTTTTTGCTTTCCTCTGGATTCAATGTATATTAAAGTTAACAATTCTTCAGATACAAATTTCATGTTAAAAAACCATTACATCAACATTTTACAAAAATACACGTTCATATCACAATACTTACAAGTGTCAAAAATCTATATTAATAACTAAACAACTTGACAAACATATACATCACATTGCCGTAATTTTTTGACGGGCAATTCGCTAGTCAAGTTATATTCTTCAAACGAGCATGCTAAAAATATGGCTTTTTAGTGGTCCAATAACAAATGATGCTGACATTGCAGATCACCCCCTGTCTGTTGGCGTACCCCAAGAATCAGTCCAAGTTCCCCTCCTCTTCTCCATCTACACATTCTCACTTGGTACCCTAATAAAATCTTTTAGGCTTCATTATCATCTCTATGCAGATGACCAGATCTATCTACCTCTCTTCTAACACACAACTCCAACTGCCTCTCTAGTATATCCTCTTGGATGTCCACCCACCATCTCAAACCTGTTTAAAACTGAACTCCTAATCTTCCCACCCTATCCCACAGCGTCAATTCCTCACATCTCTCTCACTGTCAACAACAACATCATCACCCCCAACTCCCAAGCCCGTTGTCTTGGAGTTCTACTGGACCCAGCTCTGTCTTTCATCCCTCACATACAATCACTAACTAAATCTTGTCTTCTCCATCTGAAAAACATCTCCAGAATTCGTCACTATCTTACACAAGACACAACTAAAATCCTAATACACTCTCTCATCAACTCTCGACTAGACTACTGCAACTCACTTCTTGTTGGCCTACCCACCACCCGGGTATATCTCCACTTTAATCCATTATAAATGCTTCTGCTAGACTCATCTTCCGTACACAACTTTCAGTGTCAGCATCACCTCTCTGTCAATCACTCCACTGGCCACCCTTAGCCTCAAGAATAAAATTTAAAATCAGGACCCTAACTTACAAAGCCCTTAACAATAATGCACCCCATACATCTCTGCTATCATCTCCAAATACTCCCCCACCCGCCATCTTCGTTCTGCTAATGACCTTCTTCTTTCTACAAATCTTGTCACCTCCTCTCACTCCCACCTCCAGGACTTTTCTTGTGATGCCCCTAGTCTTTGGAACTCCTTTCCTCGCTCCACCAAATTATCCTCTTGCCTCAAAGCATTTAAAATCTCACTTAAAATGCATCTATTTAAATAAGCGTATCACCTTCCACCCTTACATCCTTATCACCTCTCTCCCTCTTTTACCACTCACTATAACTTAGATTGTAAGTCTACGAGTTTCTATCCTAAGTACTTTGGGAATGCACCATGGACATTGGATTCCTAGCTCAAAGACAGGGCCCCCCTTGCTTTGCTATATGTTAATTCGTATTTATCTTTGTCTGAACTTAACATATGTAAAGCGCTACAGAATATGTTGGCGCATTATAAATGAACTATAATAATAATAATAATAATAATAACATCACAACAGGTCCTAGTCACATAGACACTTGAGGTGTCCCCCAAATTGGGTGTGTGGATGAAAGGGATAACCACAAAAGACCTTATTCAAATGATCATTCACCTACAAAAGCTGTAGCAACCTACTGAGGCAATCTAAGATGTAACTATCTGTGGATGACTTGGGTTGCCCATAACAATAAATGTCACACACACAATTTGGAGGCAAGTGTAACATTTAGACCATAAAACAGCTCTTCAGTAACATGAAATTGTCAAAAGCACAGAGACCAAACTAAATAACATAGTATTTTTATTTTGAATAAAGAATGGATAAAAACACAGAAAGGCCTACATATTAGTTATTTTTCCCAGACCGTGAAATAGATGAATTTCCTGGTAATTAAATGGTATTGTTAAGCAGTCAGCTGGTCATCCCCATAGCTTCTAGCTGTACCCCAAAACAAAGACAAATAGTTCATGTGTCTCACCTTGGCAGGATACATTTTGTATGGAAACAGAGACATAAAACTAAAGATTTGTTTATCTGTTAGTAATTAGAAAAATGAATAATTTTAACATATAATTGCGTGCTCTTTCACACTACAAAGAGCACTTATAGTGATGACGCGGAGGCTGCACAGGCACCCTGGGTCAGCTCGCAGCGTCGCGTGACCCAGCGGAGCCTGTAAGGCTGCATCAGCCAATAAGAAGCGGCGGGGGCGGGACCTCCGCTGCATTCGCGCGCCGGGAGTCAGTTCGGCGCGGTCTCCGTGGAAAACGGACAGAGGTCTGAGTGGCTTCTGCAAAAACAGTAAAGTAGGAAGTCTAACACTGAGAATAACTCCCCAGCTACTAAAGAGCGTAAGGGGCAGCGTGTGAGAGCCTGTCTGTGTGTTTGTGTGTTTGTCAGTGTTTTTTCTTTGTCCTTGCGGTCCCTTTTTGTTTGTCTTGGGGGGCTTGTTGTGAAGTGGGGTATGGATGCCTTTGAGCTAGAGGCCTTGCTAGCTGATGTCAGGACCCGGGCCTTAAGCCAAGAGGTCAGGTGGGTGCAGGACAGGCTGGGCCCTCCCACGCCTTCTGTAGGAGGCCCCCATTACATTGGACAGGCTCAGCATGTAGTAGCTGGAGGCCTAGACAATATTGCGGGTGCCACTGGGCTAGCCTCCCATCCCTATAGTGCAGAGCCATTAGACCACCGTCCAGTGGATGACCAGGCCAAGGGTGACAGGGGTAATACAGGGCAGGGCAGGGCAGCCAGGACCCTTTACCCCTCAGGCAAGAGAGAGCCAGGCCCACGGGCGGTGAGGGTGAGGGCCTAGAACTCCGGCCACCACCAGTCACTTTGCCCAAGGGGCCCCGGCCGCGGCAAAGGACAAAGAACACCCCTTTACCACCCCAGAAAGGGGGCGCAAAGGGTAATAAAAAAGCCGGGAGCCCTAAAAAAGCTCCCACAGATCCCCAAAGTGCCCACCATGCGGTCCCTCTATTTCCCATAATAACAGCACTTCTGGTGCTTTGCAGGGACGCACCCACGGCAGAGAGCTGGGCATGGCTACCACATGGGAGAGAAGAAACAGAGTGGTCAGCGAAATGAATAGCCAGGACAGCATGGTCGTGATCGACGACATGCCTGTGACAGCTGTGGTGGCGAGGCCGGCGCGCCCCACCAGAGCTAGGAAGACCACAAGCAGGTACAGTCCACTGCTATTCACCCACACCCCCTTAAGATGACAGAGAACCAAGACTGAGGGCGTTATGGTTAGGCCACAGCAAAAAGTGACTAATCCTTACCCACAGGTAGAATTTGTAACGCACCAAGCAGTATTGAGGGTACTTGTACAGAAGGCTGCAGAGCCCGCGGCGCTAGCCCATTCCAGCCGCCCCAGCTTAGGTGACCACGACCAGTCCTAAGGGGAGGAACAGACGGTATGGGCATGGGCATGCAGGTCACGGAGAGCTAGTGACTGTTCCTCTTGCACCCATAGGTCCGGAAGACGATCAAGATCAAGGAGTAGGAGATCTTGCCGTTGCAGCTGTGCCTGCGGACCAGAGAGAGGACGGAGCCCGCGGAGGGCCAGACGGTGAGAATCTCCAGGGCGTCTGGAGAGACGCAGGGACACCACGTTGGCTGTGTCTACTCCAAGGCTTTCGGAAGCAGGTGAGGTCCCCACAGTGGGAGGAGTAGAGGAGGCAGACAAATGCGAACTGCCACACACAAAAAGGGGTTTCTTTGGGTCCCTTAAGACCCTCTTAGCCACACACAACATTGCGTTAAGCGAACAGGAGATGGGTGCGTGGAAAGGAGGTTTATCCAGAGGGGCGTGGGCCGAGCAGTCCAACAGCAAGGCAGTGGGTAGTGGGGCGCCGGCCGCGGTAGTGGCGGCACCAGGGCCCTCCTGGGGCAATGGGCGGGCCGGGCCTGCAAGCAAGCAGTACTAATGCAGTAGCCTCAGATGCAGCCATGAGACCAATTGTCTTGTGCGCACTGGACAACCTGGGGGCACATCTTCCTCAGGAGGTGAAGGAAAAAATCTGGAGGAGGGAATTTGTGGAACTGTTCTCCCTTCTTCCCATGTCCAGACAGATGGACACGGGCGAGAGGGGACTGCGAGAAGGTGAACAACGACGCATGACCCATAGGTGACTGCCTAGAACTTTTGACACGTGGCTACAGGCCTTTTCAATCATGGCATGCGTACTATGCGAAAAACACCCCAAGCAGGGCTTGGGTTTGTTTGGATACATAGATGAGATACGCTACGCCCACAAAGTGTACGGGGGCATGTCGGTGGTACGAAAAGGAATTCCGCCAGTACCTGGCATCTAGGCCAGCGATGACATGGAGCGATAAAGCAGTGGCATACTGGCTGAACATTATGACACCTATGCGCGTCATGCCGACCTTTCGTGCCGGAGGGTCAGGAGCCCCACCGCCACCGTGGCTACAGGTCTCAAGACCTGTTTTGCCTACAACGAAGGGGTATGTAAATGGGCCCCTAACTGTAGGTTCAAACATGTGTGCTCCAGCTGCGGCGGCGAACACCCCCTTGCCAGATGCACCAGGCCAAAGGAAGGGGGCAGAGCAGAGTCCTCTGCCAAAGGGCAAGATGCCCATACGGCTCCCCGGCATGCTGCTATGGCTAAAACGCTACGGTAGTACGTCGGGCAACGGCGCCGCCGCTCTCCTCCTGGAAGCCGGTTTCCAGGAAGGCTTCAGGATTCCATGCACAACAGAGCTGCGGGGGTCCACAGCACCAAACTTGCGGTCGGTACGGGAATTCCCGGGGGTAGTAGAGGCTAAGGTGCACAATGAGGTGCAGCTGGGGGGGATGGCAGGGCCATTCGCTTCCCCCCCCCCCCCTTCCAGGATCTTATCAGTTCCCCTCTAGGCATCGTTCCCAAAAAAGAGACGGGAAAATTTAGGTTCATCCAGCATCTCTCCTACCCAAAAGGTGGGTCGGTTAACGAGGGATAAATCAGCCGTATCCTATGAATCGTTTGACCGGGCCACCGAAATGGTCAGGTTTGCAGGCGCAGGGGCGCTCATGGCAAAAGTGGACATTGAAGCGGCTTTTAGAATGTTGCCGGTTCATCCATCGAGCCACCTGCTCCTAGGTTGCTACATCGATGGCAGCTATTTCATCGACCTATGTTTACCTATTGGGTGCTCAATATCATGTGCCTACTTTGAGTCGTTCAGTTCATTCTTGCAATGGGTTGCACGCACGGAAGCGGGGTACAAGAGCATTACACACTATCTGGACGACTTCCTGTTCGTCGGTCCAGCAGGGCAAAATACCTGCCGTTTCATCTTGGAGGTGTTCACCAAAATCTGTCTGGATTTTGGGGTACCTACCACTGGCCCACAAAAAAACCGAGGGCCCCACAACGAAGTTGACTTTCCTGGGGATTCAGATGGATTCCAAGACAATGGAATGAAGTCTTCCCCGGGAAAAGGTGGCAGACATGAGAGCGGTAACTCAGCGCGCTAGAAGGTGCGTGCAGGGTGTCACTGCGACGGTTACAATCCATTATGGGAAAGTTGAACTTTGCCTGTAGGATTATCCCTATGGGAAGGATATTCTGTAGGAGAATGTCACTCGCTACCGCGGGTGTCATTAGGCCACATCACTTTATAAAAGTATCCTGGGCCATGCGGGAAGACGCACAGGTGTGGTCGGTTTTCCTGGCCGAGTTCAATGGGCCGACGATTATTCAAAAAGGGAGCGCTACTAGCGCCGACTTGAAACTCTTTACCGGGGGGTCGGGAGCAGTTGGTTGCGGTGCATATTTTCAAGGAAAATGGTGCGCCGCAGCATGGCCAGACGAATGGCAGGAAGTTGCACAAGCAGTAAATAACCTCACGGCAACTTCCATACCGGTGGTAAGGTTACTTTGGCATTTAGTGCTGTGCTGCCTTCGCCTGAACATATGGTTTCAGGCGAGGCAGGTACTGGATTTAGAGAAGGGCATTGCTGACGCCCTTTCTCGGTTTCAGGAAGAACGGTTCAGGGCTCTGGCCCCCCGGGCGAGCACACTGGGGGAGGCTATTCCTGCGGAGATCTGGGAGCTTGGAGCTGCCAGGTTACGAGACTCATCAGACAGTCTGTTGCCCCCGGCGACGTGGGCCGCGTAAAAACGTGTGTGGGCAAAATGGAACGACCTAGTAAGGATGGCTGGTGGGTCGACATCAGAGGATAAGACCCTAGGGATACTGCTTTGGTTTCTGCTGCGGTGTGCCGAGGAAGGCGAGAAAAAAGCAGTGGTTCAAGCTTCATGTTCAAGCTGGCAGGGCAGAGGGACCTTACAAAGGAGTTCAAAGTGCGCAAGGTGGTGCGTGGCATGTTTAATGGTGATCGCAGGCCAGATACCAGGCGGCCGATTACCTTCTCTTTGTTACTGCGAGTGGCGCAGGTTTTGGCAGTAAAGTGCAGGACCCCCTTTGAATCTCTGCTTTTCCGTATGGCTTTTTCCCTGGCGTCCTTTGGAGCGTTCCGGATAGGAGAGTTAGTCGCGAACAGTAGACACGGTTCCGGGGGTATACAAGTGGTGGATACCTGCCTAAGGGAAGGCACGGTAGTGGTATGGCTTCGGAGGTCTAAGACCGACCAGTTGGGTAAAGGTAAAGAGGTGGTGTTGCACCGCGTGGGCACGGAGTGCTGCCCCTACGGGTGTATGGTGGAGTACCTTGGTTAGCGACCGGTGGGACGGTGTTCGCTGCTTATACATGCCGACGGGACGGCGTTATCCCGGTACCAATTTGAAAGGATGCTAAAGGTTGCACTACACAGTTTGGGTTTGGAGCAGTCAGAGTTTGGAACAGACTCTTTCAGAATCGGGGCTGCTACCGAAGCAGCTAGGTTAGGCTTACCTGACGCGGCGGTCAAGCGGATTGGGAGATGGGAGTCAGAACATTTTCGGTCATATGTGTGGCCTAAGGCAGTAGTCTAATGGATGTTGCTTTCTGCTTTCAGGAGGACAGAAGAAACTGTGGATTGTGGGTCACTCGTAAGTGTACTGGGCCCACAGGTTGGCCGCAGTTAGAGAGGGAAAGACACAACTGGGTTTTCCTGTCACGGACTTACACCTGCGGTGGCTCGGGGTTCGAGGCCTGCGGTGGGCGCAGATGGATGGGCTGTTGGACACATACGCCCAGCGTTACAGTCAACCCAGTTTAATATTAATTCACGCCGGCGGTACCGACCTAGTAACAGTCCCCATGCAAAGAATGCTAAAAGTCATGAAGAGAGACGTGGAGAACTGAACGAAGAAGTTCCCGGTTACGTTTATGATATGGTCAGAAATGATAAAGAGAAGATCCTGGCGGTACGCGCGAGACCCCATCGGGTTGGATAGATCAAGGCAGAAGATTAACCAGCAGCTAGCAAGTTTTGTTCAGAAGTTGGGCTTCGTTGCCATCAGATATAAGGAATTCGAACCGGCCGGTGCCGACGAGTTTTTCGGCAAGGACAAAGTACACCTTACGGAAATAGGGCTGGAGTTATTGATGTTGGAGTTTAGGGAGAGTGTCGTACAGGCCTTGGCTTTGATTGACAGCAGGAGGGGATCGCAGTCTCGGGAGGCGTCCCTCGCGTGCTCTGTGGCGGGAGGTGAGTTGCCCGGCCCACTGGCTTAAGTGGGCGTGGCCCTACCTCACAGGGCGTGCTTAATATAAGCATTGGGGCTTTGGGCAGGGCCCAAGGCGTGAGGTCACTGTCCGTGGTCGGGCTCCTTCCCCTTTATGTTAATATGTTAATATGTATAATATATACAGGTTTTAAGTTATGTTAAATGGTTAATTTATAATAAAGCTGTGGCCTGTGTTTTCTTTAAAAAAATCGGTGTGGTGTCAATCATTTTTAAATAAGCCTATATGGATCATGCTTGGGTCATGAGGTAAATGGCCATAAGAGCTTTTGGTTGTGTCTCTTTCTCTCACATCTTGGTTTCTCATGTTTGTTGTTGCAAAAGAAAATAAGTAGACTACATTGGGGAGAAAAAATTCTAAAGTAGCATTCTTCAATATGCTGTGTTCAAGATATGGGTAGCATTCATGTGAGATGAAGATAAGTGGTTGAGATATACATATAAACTGTAGAAATCCTAGCAAGTGAAAACCCCATGTAGGAACACAAATAGCTATTACATGCCCATAAAAGTGATCTATACATGTGATCTGTCCCCAGCTCTACATATGGTGTTACTTAATGTACTATTACATGGTCCCTTAAAAGAATATGGCGAAATGCCTTGTGTGCTTGTATAGCGCTGCAGGCACTTGTAGTGAGCCTAAACATTATGTGTAAAATGATCCTCCCTGAAAGAACCCTTTACGAACATTTACAAGACACTTAGGAATTTAAAGTGTCCATAAAACCCAGTACAAGAAAACAAAATACTCTAAAAAGAGCATTTTACATTACACTAAAAAATAAAAATGTGATTTACATATACTAAAGCATAACATAAGCCTTTGAAGTGGTTATGCCAGTCTTCTACAACAATAAATATTAAAGAAAAATCAATAAAAAATGTCAGTTACAAGTACCTATTCACACTATTAAAAACTGCCACTTAACTAAGACTAACATGCCAACAGGTTAATGCCAACCCACCTAGTTAACAAATACATGTACAATCCCATAATCAATAATCCTAAGCATGCAATGTATATACCCTCAACATATTACAATGTAATAGTTGCTCGATTAAGTTAAAATGTGCTGTGTCTAAATATTAATGTACACATACACTCATCATAAACCGTATTATTGTGTTTTTAATTATTGTGTGATTCTTTACATTTTGAATAATGGTTAGTGAATTAGTGGTATAGTCGGTCCTATGAGTGCCTCTAATTTTCCAGGACTGTAGTAAATGGTTGCTTACATATTCAGGTTCACTCAGGTTGAGCCCAGGTGTATCACTACAATGAATATAACTGTGATTTACCTGGCCTCAATCAAACAGAATCTGAATACACAAGCCAAAACATACTGCAATCCTAGACTTTTGGTGACACACATATGACAGACTTTACCACCATCAGTCTAGTGTGTGCAAAGAACAATTACACATTTCAAAGTGAAAGAGCCAGACACAGTTAATCAGTTTAAAAAATACTAAAAAAATAGGCAATGTATAGCAAGTAATTCATAAATATTACACAAGTGAAGGGATTATCCAACAATAGAATTGATAAAATGGAGCTAATAGAAATAGTGTATAACGCCTATATATTTTGTTCATCTGGCTAGTACACCAGAATGGCTATCACCTAGAGAAGGGAATCCAATTTCACCTACACACAGCAGGTACCATTGAAACATTTAAAAATAATTTGACACATATCTGGAGTGCTCTGTGTGATAAAAACAAATAATAAAAGAGGGGGGAAAAGAAAAAATAGGATGGATTTGTATAGTTTAGTATGAGTCACATTTCAGTGTTCTTGTATGCAATCCTACCCATTGTTGATCTCTAAGCAGTGCTTCTAATGCTGTGTGCTGTCATCTGTCAAACCATAACGTATTATAATACAGAACATAATGTTTAGTTTCATTAGGGAGCTCACAATCATGCATTGGATGACACACTAAAGTAGAGCACTTACTCTACTCAATGTCATCACTGTGCATTAAATATTACATCCTTCAAATAGGTATGAGCATCAGAGATCCACTAAGTTGAACTCAAACAATAATGTGTCAATAATATATATATATATATATATATATATATATATATATATATATCAAATATACACTGATGCATGGCAGTTATCTGTAGTCATATTTTTGTTATATGTTTAATACTGAGATAATATGTAAGATGAAGCACTATGAGACCACATATTGTCAGCCAATAATCTATGAGACTTGGCACACTGTCTAATATCGTTTGGAACATATCACATGATACTTGATAAGAAGCATGACATGGCTACATAATCTATAATACAGAAAAAGCACACTTGAACCATGGTAACATGCAAGTCACATTGAATACTCATTAAAAAATTCTAGGCTGAAACATAACATAAAACATAGCTTTTATTTATAAACAATATACATAAAACTATATACATAAAATCAGACTTATAAAAATAACAACAATCGTCCCCTCCCAATGGAATATTTTGTACATAAGCTCTGAAATATAAATGATGGCATAAATTCCTATAACATATGTGTAATACTGAAAAGATCCATTACACTGGTGAGTGGAGTTTGGACTAGGACACACTCTTGCCCTCTATCTAATATATATGCTCTAACAACACTTATCTAGATAAATATAATCAATATACAAAAACAGAACCACAATTATAGGTAAGTAGAATTGAGAGCTATTAATATATGATGTAGGAAATCAAAAATCAGTACAAGCATAAGTTATAAAATACATCTCTATATACATGTGCAAAAAAGAGCTATTAACAGTGGCAGTGTAAATCTGCAATGGCAGTGTTCCTATACAGTACATATCCTAAGTATAATGACATATTAATCCACATAGATATAGATCAAATATAAATCACAATGAAAATTGTAATAAAAGTAATCCTTATAGTAATATCAATATACCTCCAAAATGAAATGATCAGTTCAAAATTGTATCTCATATTTATTAAATTCAATATGTGGTATGCACTATTAGCAAGACAGGCCATGTCTCCATTCCTAATTTATCTCGCTAATCCCATAAGAAGGATTCCCGACATATACATATGTACATGCTGACTATCCATCAATTTCTATGTTGTATAAACTCACATATATATAATAAACATTCTGGGCAGATATTATTACAATAATAGACAGACCATTCCATTTACGATTGCCGACTAGCCATTTTCCCGACGTCATCAAAAGGAGACGACGGCTTGAACCTAACACGCACGTTTCACGAAGGGGCTTCAACGGAGGAAGGAAGGATATATATTGGATAGGTGGCAAGAGTTGGTCTTAGTACAAACTCCACTCACCAGTATAAGGGATCTTTTCTGTTGTTATTTTTATATGTCAGATTTTATGTATATATTTTTATGTGTATTGTTTATAAATAAAAGCTAAGTTTTAGTTTATACTTCAGCCTAGAATTTTTTAAAGAGTATTCAATGTGAAACAAAATATTGTCCTGTGGATCCTATTTAGGAATCCTTGAACAACCAACCAAAGTTGTACAGAAACACCTTTTATTCAGCCTTTATTTTAATTATTATTGCCACATACTAATTTTAAAAAATCAATCTTTATTTATACATTTAAAATGTTGTTAAAAATGCAACGATTAAAAAATTCATGTTAAACCCAAGGGGCCTCATTCTATTATCGGCCGTAAATCGTCCGCAAGGCTGCGATTCCTTGCGGGGCTCCCGTTACCTTGCAATTCAATTATACGGCGCCGCAAGGCTATCCCCTTACGGCCGGCCGTATATCTTGCAATCGACCGTAAGCTCAAAAATCTTTAAATGCAAAAATAAATTCAAGACGGCACTGTAAAGCTCTGTAAATGCTAGGGATCATAATGGGGGACATGAGGATTAATAGTAACCCCCTCTCAAGCTTGCACATCAGCCCAAATCCGAGATTACATTAACTGTTTATTTTCTGGCCGCAGCGTGGGCGGGTCTGAGGTGCTCCAAGCCCTCTGGACTTTTTACATGGATATGTGACATCAATTTAAAGAAAATTATTTACGGATTTGAGTGTAGGGGAATGTTGTGCTATTAATGCTAACACCTACAATCACTTTATATTCTCCTCAGAGTGCAGGATGGCTTTATTATGGCTTTAAAATGTGCTTAATTGTGTGTCTGCGGGACCTTTTTGCTGCAAGTAAGCTGCGGCTCGGTTTTAGCCTTGCAGAGAGGGTTCCCGGAGCAATTGAATAGCAACCAGGATTTTCTTGCGGCCGAAACGCTTGCGGACGTTTAAGATCAAAGGCTTTCCTCCGGCGTGTGCGGCCGCAAGGGATAGCAAGGCGCCGGCCGAAAGCCTGCCGGAATCCCCGGCCGGAAGGGAATAGAATAGGCAAATAGCTTGCGGCCGGTCCTTGCGGCCCCGCATCTCCTACGGCCGTTAATAGAATGAGGCCCAAGCTGTTTAATCCTTTGGGCTTTTTGACGTCCAGCAAATTATTAAAGGTTTATTTAAGTTTTCTTTCTGTTGTTATTATATTCTTTGCTTTGATCACAGCTTTTTTATTTAATTACTCAAGTCAATAAAAGATTTGGTTTTTTAATTCAACTGTATTTGTGTATTTTTGGTTATATTTCCTTAGTCAAATCCTTATCAGGTACCCTGGATTTTAATTTACATAAGATTAAGATTTTTACATAAGATTAAGATAAGGTTTTATAATCCTTTTATCTGTTTATAGTTTTGTTTATTCATACAGCACTTCACTTGAGTTTATGTTTTAAGTGCCTTTGTGTTTGTTTTGTGTTAATCTTTTATCCTGTTTATTTATGTTAAGTCGTAATTCTATTACTTAAAGTGCATTATAATTCAAGTTGTGTTATTCAAAACTTCTTATCTTAAAGTGCTTGTGCTATTGTGATTTAGTGCTAATTTCTTCTTATATTACCCTTTTACCTCGTGACTGTTAGTCTGTCACTACTATACCTTATTCATTTATAGTGCTAATGCTGTGCTATTTTTAAAAAATGTATACACTCCTGATTGTATGCTGTTTCTTAAACTATATGTTTCATTAATGCTTCTGTCTATTGTTTTTTAGAAGGAGGTTGTGTCCTCCTTTTTCTTCCATTTTTTTGCTTTAATTATGCTTTTACTCCTTTTTCCTTTTTCTTGCTTTTCTATTTCCTTATTCTTGTATATTACTCTATCGTTACTATATTGTGACTTTGTGGTGAAGAATTGGCTTTCTATCTTTCTTTTAAGTTAGTAGTGGACCTGGAGCTTTAGAGCTGTATCTATTAAGCTCCACACTATGTTGGCGTGGTCTGCGCTGTTATCGCGCTTGCTGATGACGTCACAATCTCCCAACGCGCGTTTCGTGAGGCTCTATCACTCATCGTTGCATTTTTAACAACATTTTAAAGGTATAAATAAAGATTGATTTTTTAAAATGAGTATGTGGCAATAATAATTAAAATAAAGGCTTCATAAAAGGTGTTTCTGTACAACCTTGGTTGGTTGTTCAAGGATTCCTAAATAGGATCCACAGGACAATATTTTGGTACGCATTTAAGTAATAACACCTAGGCCTAAAAAATAAACTAAGATCATTTTTTGAGTATTATAAGTATTCAATGTGACTTGCATGTTACCATCGTTCAAGTGTGCTTTTTCTCTATTATATATTTATTCTTACATTACCATTGTAAATTTCCCATACACTAAAAAAAGTCACTGGGAAGGAATTTTTTCCTTTATCAATGTCCACGAGGAATCAACTATGGATTGAGATATGGGAACAAGTCCCAATGTGAGCTCTCTATTTTTCTAATTAATGGCTACATAATAATTTAGGTCATTGCTATTTTATAGATTATTCTAGCACCCATTGATTGTGTCATTCACAGTTTGTAAAAATCTAAACCAATGTGACATGCTCACAGATCATGTGGTTATGTATATGTATGTTGTTAGTGTGCACTTACAGTATCAGGTATTGTTTGAAGATTAACATGCTGTAATGTGCTACTTCAAAGCTACCGGAAAAAGAAACAAAACAATTAAAGATATAAGCAAGTGAGCTGGATTAAGAATGCATCTGATAGAAGAGAATTAGTAGTGTATGAAAAAAATTGTTTGCATGAAAAAATACCAAAATAAACATTTAAACAGTTACCCTAAAGTTTGCTGAATTTCTTGCATTTGCAAACTTTTTTTCTTTCATTGTTGACACCCCCTGAAAATCCTGGGTAAAGCTAGCATACATAATACAGTGTATCTTTTTGGTCTGTGAATTGAGCTGCAGCTTTTCTTTAGATTTCTGTAATACCCAGAACAAGGTCCATTTCCATTCATTCACTGATTGTTTTAGCTACATCCCAGGTGAAACTTCCCCCAGCCCCAGTGATCTGCCCCTGTAATGCCCCATTGATTTACCCCATCACCTCTCCCAGCCCCAGTGAACTGACCCTGAGATCTCTCCCAGCCCCAGTGAATTGCATGCACTCACTCACACAGAGACACATGCACTCACACAGACACATGAACAGAAAATGTTGCAGGTCATTGCAGGACCATAAATCAAGCATAAATGCTAATTCGCCTAAAAGACAAATTAGAATAGGAAGAAGAAGCTGAAATGTTTGGTTTGTAAGAATTTATCAAGGAGAGGGTGTATGTCTAAAGAACAACCACGTACACGCTAAAGCATTTTTACATGAATGTTGATGTATGGTCCTTTAAGGACCCAGTGTAGTAGACTCTTCTAACTGGCTGCATACAGCATTTCTGATTGGCAGCAAAGCTGGATGTGCTCACATGGACAGGGTACACTTTTTTTTTACAAAAATGAACCCTCTCAAAAGCCTAGCATCCCCTGCAACAGTTTTTTTTAATGCAGAATACATTTTATTATCATACACTACTAATTCCCCTTTATCAGATGCATTCATAACTCAGCTCACTTGCATATACCTTTAACTAAAATAAAAGGGGCAACAGGCCTTACTTTCTCCCCCTTTTGGACACCGCAGCTTCCATTCCATGTTCACTTCCTGGTCTCAAACGTGAGCAGGTTCTAAGGCTCATATGAGATGAAGGTTGTTGAGTCAGGAGACGGCAGTGGAGCAGCCTGTTAGAGGAACCTCTCCTCTGGTGTGGTGGACAGTGGCAATGCTGTAGCCTGCCTTTGAGTGTTTCCTACATGACAGCGAAGATCACCAGTCTGGTCAAGTTTTGGTTAATAACAGAAAGCTTCCCTCAACAGGCTGGGCCATCTCCAACTGCTGTAGGTGTGCCATCATGCGCTCACTGGTGTATCCTATTGTCCCGCCCAATCCATAACACCTCTCTCTTATTCCATATCATCCATGTTCTGGCTTCTCTATGTATCCAGTTCCTACACTTCAGATGTGGGAAAGGGTGACTGTAGCGGAATGCACCGTGATATTAAGGGGTTGCGGGGGTTTGGCTGCAGCCAGTGTTGCTCATGATAGTGGGGGTGATGGGGCTTAAGGAACAGGAGCCTGAGATCCCTGTTCCAGGTCAGTGTTGACTGGCTGGTCTGTGGTTTAGCAGTCTGGTGGGGGAAGGGGGGCAAATAGATTTAAATACACAGAGGTGGCCGAAGGCCCCACTATCTCCTCTTTCGGCCATGATATGTCATCTTCCCCCTCCTCCTGCTGGTGCTCCTCCCTTAACTGCTCTGTTGAGTGGTTGTTGAAGTAAAGTAACAGATGTTTAGTTTCTGCGTTAATAATTGCATTATTCATTGTTTGTATATTATATTGGCAATTAGGCATTGCATAGGTGAGGGTTAGTAGACATTACTTAGGATGACATTAATAGCAGTAAATTCAAAATGTCATGGGTCTGAGGATTGACATAGTCTGGGTTGTCATCCTCAGGGTGTACTCATGGTTTGGCCTCAGAGTTTGGTTTCACCATGGTTGTGTCTCATATTAAAGATAAGTCATCTACATTCAAATATTGGTTTGATCAATATTACATCACACAATTTTATTGTGCATTGAAGGGCAACAATATCAGTAATAGATGGTCATCACCAAGATTGTATATATGATTGTATATATGATCATAGCTGAGTGAACCAGCCATTACTATGTAATGTAGGCCATATCGGTGAACAAGCGTATATGTTTTGTGAACGTGATTGATGGTTGTGTTGTCTGAGTTGTGATACCTGTATTCACCATACAGGGTCTTAGGCTAGTCTGTGCCCAAGAGCTTGGGAATGCCAATGTCATGAAGAAGGAACAACTGGACTGGCGAATGAATAGCTCCCACCAGTTAGATACTATCCTCTAAGTGTTTCTGTGTATTGGTGCTAGATATTCCACTGAAAGGAGATTTGCTACTAAATCTGTGGAGAGCAATGATGCAGTTCAGAAAATACTTACCATAAGTATCACATATTAGTACAAATAACCAAATTGAACTGCAAGGATCACCCAAATAATCTTGACACTCTCATTACTTAATATATATTTATGTATTTTTGAAAGATTTATGGTATAATTGATATTAATCAAATTATGTATTGTTTTTTCACTATCATTTAGTTTATTATTATTGAGATAGGAGCCAATTAGAACAGTTGAATGCACATACATATTTTTTTAGCAGGGAAACGGCATCAATGAGTTAGGGCGTTCATTGATGACATAGTTAGTCAGCGACAGTAAGCTGATCTAAGAAATGTACTGTAGGACATTGTAGCAAGATAAATGCATTCAATATCCACAATATCTAATCTTGGATGTGTGCACATTAAATAATTATGATACAATAGTATCTTATAGAGGTTGTCATTAGTACCTTGGGCAGTGAGCCTTTTTCAGCAGCGGTACCAGCAATTAAGGCAGATACTATAGGTCTGTGCAAACTCATATGAACAAATCTAAATAATTAGACTGCTTGGGGTATTGAAATATTAACTTCATATCAGTTATCTCTCCATCAGAATTAAAAGCTAAGACCGCTGATATTTAGATAACAGCCTCATTTCATCACTAGTACTTAGCACATATGAAAATAAAAAACTGTTCAAGGCATTAAGTTTGTCAAATATATAGCAACAATTTCTATGTTAATGGACATCACAATCTATAAATAATAGGAATATTCTCAATTCATAGAATTTATAAAACTGTGTCCCAAATTTGCAGCAGTAATATTCACGCAGCAGCATAATATTTATATTAGCCGTCCATTCATGCCTCATTTATACAGATAAATTATCGCTGCCATTGCCATACAGCAGCCATTCTGCATGTTTACATCCTAAAGATACACAGTTATTAGGATAGTGCTGGTGAATAGTAAAATAAATCCCCTTATTGAAGTGGATATTGTAGAAAAATCATTATTAACTTGCATCATATCTAGTATTGCTAAAGCAATGTTCTACATCTAAATTTTGCATATTGTATGCAAAAAAACTACTAGTCATCTTTGTTGTGTTTTATTGTTTTTTTATAGTGTCTTAATATTAGCGTTTTTATTTTTAACTCACAGACATAATAAAGATTAGTATTAAATTCCTCATATTTTTTCTACTCAGTTCAGGAAATAGTTGCAGGATTCCTTAGTAGCTGGACTGGAACCAAGCAATCAAAAAGCTTATTTCCACACATCAGAAATGCATCTGACATGCTTGTATACTTTCAAATACAAATTGAAATACACAGGGACTTGTATACATGGGAGTACAAAAAGGCCCCAGTAATTCAATTAGTCTTGGTGCAGAGTAACAAAAGGTAAGATAATTAAGGTAGGAGGGCCCGCTAACTAATCACTCAGCAGGATGCCTCATCGTGTTATATGATTTCCAATACTATATATAAAAATTACAAGCGATTAGCCACAAAATTGCCAACCCCCACCGTATGCTAGTCCAGGGAAGGCCTTCCCTTGGGGAATACTGGATTAGGCTGCTTTGGGGAAGAACGAGGCAGGTACCACAATACTTTATTACAGGCTTCTCCATCCATCAGGGTTGTTGTAACAGCTGACAACACAAGTGATGGACATCCTGCTCCTCTGTAGTGTCTCTCATTCGCTATAGTACATTACCTTGGGAGGACCACAACCGGTTGCTCTACCTCCCCACCTTCCTCTTTTTGATGAAAACACAGTCATCACAGCTTTGCTTGACACTCTTAACATCCCTTAGTATACTACACTGCATTGACATATGCTGCCACCTTTCTCCACATCTTTGTCATCTGACCAGTTTTGACTTCCCTACCGTCATGGATAATATGAGCGCTGTTATGGGCAGAGTTGAGGAGTACCAAAAATTTCTTGTTGGAGTAATTAGGTACCCTGTGCTGCTTTTCAGCCATTTGACTCCCTTAAATGGGCCTAACTGGAGCACTTGTGTTGCTTATGTTCCCTGGTCTCCTGGCACTCCTCCCTGCACTCTACCTGGTCTACTCTCTCCACCTCTCCCCCTCTATATTCCTCTCCCTGCCTCCACTCGTCTTCTTCTTTCTCTTCCTCTCCTTCTTAGGTCCCGTATGTTAGCTCTTGCAAACATGATACAATATTTGAGAGGGAATCACAGTCTATATAGACTCAGTGTTGCAATTTTACTGATGTTCTTTGAGTTGAATTGTTTTGGTGATGACTGTTTATGGACTATGACTTGCTACCTCTTACTGGGTACGTGAACACTTAAGGGCCATTACAATTACGTGTAACTAATATCCCTAATGTAACGAGTCCCTGGCCACGTGAAAGTAACTTCTTGTGTGAGTTTATCTATGAGGACAGTGCAATTGCTCAGTAACAGTACCTGTAAAAACTCCAGTCGGGTAGTTGTGGAGGCAGTGTTGTAGTGTTTCTACAGGTGGTGTCTATATATCCCTAAGTCCGGTCTCTTTTATAGCTGTAAATACTGAAAGAATGTTGAGAGTTTTTGATGATGGATGTTGCAAAGATGAATTCAGAACAATATAGAAGATATAATGAATGTATACAATGCTATTTATCCCCTTCAACAGTACTGATGCAGCCATGTCTGAGGTTAAAACCATACCATGATTGTGAGTATTTGTCTCATGAAATTTCCAAAATAAGCTCATGTGCTATGTGGTGATGTATTAATCAGGATGCAAAATTATAAAAAAAATAATAATTAATAAGTAATCTATCTGCGCAATTTCATTTTTTCCATGTTTACAGCTACTCAGAAGGCTTTGCAATCTTGTTTAATAAAGAGCTAGAGATTTGGATGTGGGGGAGATTGTGGTTACTTGTCCAGCTGGCATTGTGAGCTCAGTATAATTGGAAAATGAAATGTCCAAAATGACACACAGCTCAAGTCTTCACAGTAGGTGGGTGCCAGAATTATGTAGTTAAAACCTCCAGTTCTGCTATAAGTAAAAGACTGGACAGGTGAATTATTATAACTGCAGACCATTCACGCATGGACTGAAATAAGAGCAATATGAGCGCTCAGCATTATACTGTGCTACTGAGAGGTGATAAATGGAACACAAACCTTCTCAAGGACAGAAGAAATGACTACTGTATGTCCCACTGATTTGCACATTTGTTTGATTGCATGTCTTACTGTGTCACTTACTATGCAATGGCATAGTTGGTTTCTGTTTTTTGCCTTACCCAGATCATCTCTGTGTGATCTCCCCCCTTCTGCTCATTACAGATTTTATCATTTCCTTGCATCTCAGGCTCCTGCTCTGCTGCTGAGTGATGTCCCTCACACTAGTATTTCTGTACTCCCCCACAGACAGAGCTGGTAAACCTGGAGAGCAGAGAAATTTAGAGGCAATCAGGGTCTGGAGCATACAGAGGAACTGCAGTAAATCCACCACTGGGAGTAACATTGTCTCCCCAGACAGCCAGTTAGGATGCAGGGTAGCAGGGAGATAAGACACGTTTTGCTTCTGAGACTCTAACTTCATGTAATTACACAGCTCCCTTTCATTTTATCAACTCATTTGCTGCTACATATATTTCTAGAAAATATCCAACATCTTTCTTTTACCATTAACTAATCTAGTCACCGCTAATTCTGTGTTCCTAACGCTGGCACAATTTCTGTGGGATAACACAACTGATTATCATCTGAAAAATATTTAAAAGCAGAGTAAAAACCTCTTTGCCAGACGGATCTATAATATTTAGATACACATCATTAGTGTCCACATGTCACCCTGTTTGTACAATTTCAGACAGGGCTCTTCCGATACTCTGGGAAGTGTAAGCTGTGTTTTCTCATCTCACAAACCCATATTTACAGAGTGCATTGGAAGAACTAGACTTCATAATGTGAAATGTTTAAAAAAGTAAAACAAACTAATATAGAGTCACATTAAATCCCTCCATTTTAGAGATCTGGGCTCGCAAGTAGACGTCATAGGTTACTTTGATATTCAATTGGCTTCTGTTTGCCGGCTCCGATCGAGTTATGGGCTCCAAGCTGCGATGTATAGAGATTTGTCAAATCGCAAGTTACTTTCCTCCAAGCCTTTCATCCTTCACAGCTGGAAGTTACGATCGCTAAAGTCGCAAATCGCTATTCAATTGCTCAGATTCCCCCTCACTAACCACTCCCCACTCCGTCAAGCACGCAACTGGTAACAAGGAGATCTCGCAAAGGGCTTACTTACAAATCGGAGCACTTTAGAACACAATGGGTGACATTAGAATAAAAGCACAACATTCACAAGCTTGCACATCACCGTTTAATTTCCTTTCAAAGTCCTACGGGCTTGAATGACCTTAATGCCCGTAACTTGTTTTTCAAGCCCGTAGGACTTTGAACAAAAATGGAGGTTGGATTCCAAAGTCCTAAGGGCTTGGAGGTTGAAGCCCATAGAACCTTGGACGGAAAATAAACATGAAATAAAGTATTATATTTTGGCGATGTGCGAGCTTGAGAATGTTGTGCTTTTCATTTGTCACACATTGTGTTCCCCATCATTCACAGTGCTGGATTGATTTAATATTTGCATTGAAAGTGCTCCGATTTGTCGGGGTTGAACCACAAGTTATGGGCTTGCGTCCACAATCACGTTCAAGCCCGCAAATGCTACTGTCAATAGCATGGTTTCTGATTCTTGCGATTGGCGCCTAACTTGCAGGCCCGGCCAATTGAATAGCACCTTAAATCGGCCCGCAGCAGGCCAGCAAACGTAAGTCCTACTTTTTTTTACTTACGATCCTCAATTAAATGAGGCCCATAGCCTTTATTATGTCTTATATGTAATTCTCAAGTATTTCTTGTTAATCTGGTTTTGTAGTGGGAGGGGACATTGGATGTTGATAAGATTTAAATGTCTGCTCTATGAAGTGCTTATTTTTATAGTGCTGGCATTTGTTAATGGTAGAAAGCAAATGAGCATCCTAGGCCACCTTCTCCCTTCTGATGCAGTGTAGATCCTTGAATGGAATAAGCGCATGTTATATTTAACTAATCAAAACATGTAGCCGTATTATCAAGTGTGCCTATTAAAGGATCACTGAAGTCATACTTTTAAAGTAAACTAATGGGAAGAACTACACTTAAAATAGTAAAAATAATGTAAAAAAAAAAACCACAATACAACCTCCAATTTATTAAATTTTATATGCATTTACTGTTCTGGAATTCCCGTTTTAGTTTTTGTTGATCTACTTCCTGGGGTGGGAGGAGATTTTAAATATGCAAATTTCTGCGGGGCACAATGGGAATGTGGCACCTACAACTGCCAGTGTTTTCAATCTAATGAAATTCTCATTAGTTTACAAGGACACACCCTCCTGAAAAAGTGACAGGCTGGATCAACTGAGAGAAAAATGGATGCCTGCTGTAAAAAGTAAGTACGCATAAAAGTGTAAAACAAAAAGGCTTTCTGAAAAACATTTGGGCCATTATCAAATAAATCATATAGAAAAGAACGACCCAGTGGCTCTTATAAAGCTGATTGTATGGCATTTTGTTGATATGGGGCTTCATCGTCATTTAAGTTACTATTTTAGTCTGGATACAGATTATTTTCATTCCTTTATCCCAGTGTTGTAATGGCGCCATTTTAGAGATGCCGCCCTGCACCTTAGTATCTGTCAGCATTAGCCCCACAGAGAGCAGCCAGCACTACCCTATGGAGAGGACTCATAGCCTTTGGCTGCTCCGCAGTCAGTCCAGTTGTGAGACTGCCCAAGTACACACAAAGCTGTTAGCACTCCAGGTGTCACAGGACATTACACAGCACATATCCAGACTATCTGCTAACATCCCACGGGTGTCACCAAGCGGTCAAACCCACGCTCTGTTTACCCTGTTACAGATACTCTTATTCACAAAAAAACCATAGCATACAATGTGCAGTCGTTTGCTCATCCATTACACAGGAGTGTCAGACGACAGTGAATGTATTATACAGCCAGCTGCTTTGTCTTGCACATCTAGTTTATATAGTGCTATCATTGCAACACCAGCATATTTGTTCTGAAATTAAAATGATGAGTAGAGAAATGGTCTCCATGTCCACCCCCTTTCAGTAAACAGAACATGATGGTGACATGCACTGAATATGAATCAGAGCCTCACAGTCAGAGAGCTATACTGTACACAGTCTGTCATAAGGACCATGTGTGCATGGGCCTCCATTCAATTGCAAATTGAAATTTGCAACAGTTACAGAGTGATTCAATTGATCAAGCCCATAGCTACCTGGCGGAAACCGTAAACAATGCACCCGTAAGTAGCATTTCCGAGAATGATATGATGATCAATTAAGCAAGGCCGTAACTGCCGATTTAGAAACAGCCAATAATATTAAATGAGACCGTCATCATGACGTCCGTAAAACATGGAGGTTAAATGTCAATCAGTTAGCATCTAGAGGTCCGATATGCGATCGGACTTGCAATCCGGCAATGTACAAAATAATAAAAATTAATGACGATACTGTTCTAGTCCATGTGGGTGGACTGATATGTATTAACTCCTTGATTACTGAGATTGATATAACACGGAAATGAAACGTAAAATAAATATTTTTTTATTGCAGATTTGCGAGCTTGAGACTGTTGTGCAATTAATTATAATGTCTTTCCCTGCTTTCTCCGTTATTTACAGTGCAGTATTGATTTTTTATTTGAATTTACAGTGCTACGGACAGGTGTTTAACCCCCTTGCGGGTTCTATCTGATACCCGTAGGATTTTCTTCTACATTTGCCATTTGCGGGTGTGAGAACATTTGCGGCTTGTAGCAATTGAATACCGATTTGCGATTGTAACATTTATGGATTTGACAGATCAAAGGCTTAGCTGGGTGTAAGTTACGATTATGACAACCGCAGGGATTTTCAGCCTGTAACCCGCAAATGGTTTGCGGGTAGCTAAAAAACACCAATTGAATAGCAAATTAGTTTACAGGATACATTACGGGCTCAAGTAACTAACAATTACTCAATTAAATAGGGGCCCATGGTGTGTGTTTGAGAGTGCATTTGTCAGTGTGCAGTTGTGACAGTGAGCAAGTGAGAGTAAGTAGATGTACAGCATGCACGTATGACATTGTATGCATGAGAGTATATTTATAAGTGTCTGAATTCATTATTGTGTGTGTGTGTGCATGATAAAGCATGGGTGGTTATGTCAGAGTGTGTATGTAAAAGACTTGTGAGAGCTCATGTGTGAGAAAGGGAAAAAGAAGATAAAGTCAAGAAGAGAGGCGTTCAGAAAAACAGGACAATGTATCCTAGTTCAGATATATGTCTTCACTTTGAGCTCTTTGCTTTCAGCAGTTCACATGGTGCAAAGGCACTATGAGGACCATCCTGTACGTCTCCAAATGTTGCAAGTCCTGCTCCTCCTGGTACATAAAGTCTGATTTGTATTCTGTCTCTCTCAGCATTTGCTTGTTTATCCTGGCCCACTTAATAGTATACATATTAATACAATGCAGTCTTTATCAACACACATAAAGTATATACAAACAGGTTACATTTGTAGCATAACACATAATGCCATAATACATAATACATAACTTACAATATTAAGCGTGCCATGACATTTGGTTAACTCTTCTTCTGTGCACAGGGTTCCTGTCTACACCGCACCAGCTGGAGCAGATAGGAGCATTTTGGTAGTGATCTCTGATCATAAACAGAGGATGGAAATCAAAGCATACTGGAAAAGAACATAGTTCTTTTCCATTCATAACCAGCAGATCTCATTATTGAACAGTGTACAGCATATTTGTAGGAAAATACAGTGGTAACTAAACACACTAGCAAAAATAATTACACGGTGTTGCCATTAAATAATATTACTTGGTAACATAATTAAATTCACTAGATCAAGAGGCCATATAAACCTAATTACCTAATAACCTAAAATGTGAGTGGTAAGTATATGTTTGCTTTCATCCCTCCACAGGAGGTTTTCATTGATAAACTGTCTCATTGTTAAAAAGGTAGTTGAGGCATTGTAACAGCTCCACAAAGAACCTCTTAGCTCTGTCTTTGCAAACAATAATTTGATGACACCGCCACAGCTTATCACAAAACTGCTTCAATACTACAGTACAATAAAACAACCACCTGTATAGAACAGTGAATACACTGAGAGTTAAACACGGTACCACCAATACAGAGAATCCCCACCCAGAGCTCCAGTGTCAAAGGAACACTTCACATAACCCTGACTGGCACATGGTGGTTCGTGATGAAGTGTATATACATACCCAATGTAATTGACAGTAGCAAGTGCTGTATAGAGATGGTTTTTCCATTGCACTGCATTCTTCATTATAAAACAACCATGAACATGTCATACACATATTAGACAGGCCAACAAAACAGACACATAGCACACATATACATATAAAGTATGTATACATTCCCCTTCCGGATCGCTACTTTGTTGTGGTGAAGAGGCTTGTGTACCTTAGTGAAGCTCTGAACTATACCAAGTATGGTTATCCAAGATGGGCAGGTCATAGCAGAAAGGTCACACAAATCACGGTCCACTGGAGAAGGAACTGGTAATCGACTCCAGTATCTTTGCCATGAAAACCTTATGGATGAGCACAACCAGACACAAGATGTCTTGCAATAGGGTCACAGAGAGTCTGACACATCTGAATGACTGAACAACAACATATATACATTATACACATACAGTATATTAGTCAGACACATATATGAAACAGACACATAATAATGGTTTTATAAGCCCGATCCTGCATTTTATTTAATAGAGATCAGTATAAATTTTTTTACTGTGATTAAAAAAGTTGATCTTGTGCCAAAAAAGAACGCATTCTGAAATGTTGTGGATTTAACCTACATCTTTAGGATGGAACTCTCCTCCACTTTTTATAACAGTGGCAAAATGTGCAGGACACTTTCCTGTTGCTGTCTTATTATTGCACAGCTTTACTGGCAGAGTGTGGGGAAATGTGCTGCTACAGATAGGAAGAACTTCAGCCACATGCAGTGTCAGTTTTCTCAGAAAAGATTAACTAGTTTGGTTACAAAAACTTGAAAAGTTATTTACTTTTTAAAAATTAAATAAATAGATCATTACTTAGATTTTTTTTTTAATTTGTCCCTTACATATAAATCAGTGTACTAAAGCAATATATTTTGAATTTGGGGGATTAATCAAAATATTAATTAAAGAGAAGGCTGTAGATCAGTGTACAATACACGTTTCAGTTATGAGAACATAATTAGGAATGTGCACACTATACACAATGTAATGTATATAAGAGTATAGCACAGAATGCAGCAAGTCTAGCACATGTATACATATAATGCATTGTCTATAACAGTATAGCACTGCATAAAGCACACAGCAGCTCTCTGGCAGCTGAACCCTGGGTTTTGCCCTTGCATCTTATATATGCACGAAGTCATCTCCTAATTTGTGCTAGAGCTATGATAATCGTGTTTAGTGGTGGCAGCAGATCCATGCTCTATGACACAGGGTCTCATATCCTCTCCCAGGTCTGAATATAATGACATGTCGACACTGTGTGTTACTATCAGCTGCCTGCCAAGAAGATGTAATTAGCCCCTGTAAATGAAGCAGCTTTCTAGTGCCTGACAGAGCTTGCTTAATTCCAGAGTGTGTGTGTCATTGAGAAGGTCTTCTATTTTATATTTATGTTTTATGTAGCAGGGACAGAATACTAACCACTTGAAAACAAAGTGGAGTGAAAGAAATATTGTGAAATAAACAGCTTTACTGACCCGTAACATGCATACATCAAGATTTATAAGTCTCATCTTGTTTATATATAAAAACACCAGGGACATGAACACAATCTTACATCTCCTCCTACCACACTCACATATACACCATTTATCTCACAAGACCCAATAATACACATGGATGACCATATGTCAGATATGTACCGCTCACCTTCTATTACACAGGACATGAACAATTGTAAGTGGCCTCACCTTAAACTATCAGTAAGGGATATATGTCACCTTTTGCATCCTTATTCGCACATGTCAGGGATACATCCTGCCCCTCTTGCAATCTGCTTCTTACATTTTCATTTAGAAAATACTAAATGAATTGAGGTTATTGAAAAAATAAATATCTACAAAGATAAAAGCAATAAAAACTATGAATCTACTCCGCAAATTGCTCTGAATATTATTATAGTAAAATCCTGGTTAACCGGCACTCAACTAACTGGGACTCTCAAGCAACCGGCACCGGCATCAATTACCCATTTTCAAAAAATTCCTGCTAAACTGGCATAACCGGTACTATCCAAAGCTATTCAGCAGTTGGAAACTGCACAAAAAGAAATAAATAACTTTTTTCCTATTTGTTTTTTCTGGGCCAAAATGGCCCAGTTTAGGTGCTAATTCCTTTTAAAGGCATTATGAGGGTTTTTGAGGGGTTTACGGGTCGTTTAAACCCTTTTTTTTCAGGGACTCCTGATTACCTGGAAACTACACTTATCTGGCAATAGGGAGTCACAGTGGGTGTATTATTATTTTGTAGCCTTTTCACTTAAGCACTTAAAAGATCAAACTGCTTCATGTGCCTCTTCTCTTAAGCACCAGATCACTAATGATGTGTCAGCACAGCTGGGTCACAGAGGACAGGTCACCATGAACTCCCGTTGCCAGCTCAGTTAGCCGGTGTTGTGGACCGTAGTGCAGATCATCTGCTGCATATGGAGAGAAAATAAGGTAAGTATATCTTCAGAAGATACTATAGATGCAGTGGGTGCAAAGTAATGGGATCCACTATAGGGTAGAGGCCCTCTGCTACATAATATATTAATATAAATGCCTTTTATTTGTATATTTGTATGTATAGAGAGAGAGAGGATAGAAGAGAGGCAAATATTTTGCATTGGGGTAAGTTGTTTGCATTCAGATGTATATAAATATTTTGTTGTTTAGTCATTCAGTCATGTCCGACTCTCCAGGACCCTATGGACCAGAGCATGCATGGCACATCTTGTGTCTGCTTGCGCTTATCCATAAGGTTTTCTTGGCAAAGATACTGGAGTGGGTTGCAAGTTTCTTCTCCAGTGGTCCTAGGTCTGACCTCTCTGCTATGACCTGCCCATCTTGGTATAAATGGGATATCTCACGGTTTCACTGAGATACACAAGACCCTTCACCACGACAAGGTGGCGATCTAGAAGGGGATATACATTTCTAGGAAGTATGTAAAATATTGAAAGGACAAATAAATTAGTTGGCAATTTTTTGTTATAAGTATAAAGAAAAACATGCCAGACATCTTATTTTCTTCTCAGTTATCTTCATTCTCAAAGGTAATTCTTTGGAAAATATATGAGTTTTAATCAGCATAAAACATATTAATCAAATAATGCATTAAGAGATTTAGGTGCAGCAGACTTTCATTAAAAAAAATCCAAACAACCTGAAGATGTTATCAGCAATCAATTCTCTGAAATAGTCATAAAAGATCCTAAAGTAATGAGGGTATAACATATGTCAGCCCTTCAATGGGCTCATCTACAAATTAACTTGCAGACGTGCAGATATGGTACTCACTATTAAGATACAGATGAGTTTGTCTGTTTTCAGTTCACTTATAACTAATGTATGGTTTCTTAAAGTGACACTGTAGAGGTTCTGAATGTGTTATATGAGAAAAACAACAATATTATCAATTGGATGTTTCTTATAAAACATTTTACTACATTAAACAAGCACTGTACTTTGCAATGTTGAAATGCCAGTCATCCATTCTTATCCACACATAAAACAAAATTCTTATTTTGTTAATGATAGGTTATTGACATTTATTAATTACTGTAGCCTGCACATTGCACATACCTTGTCTCTTTATCTTCAGTTGGCTGCAGTTAGGATAAGGGGAACCAATGCCTTATCACTAATTAGTGTCAATGATCTCTCATTAACAAAGATAAGAATCTTGCTTTGCTGGTGGATAAGAAAAGCAGACTGGTAGATCAAAACATCATTGTTAGTTTACTGTAGGAGAGGCATTTTTTAAACATTATTCTACTCATAAAGTGCTTTTGATTACCTATGGTTTTAAACTATACATTTAAGAAGACAGAAGTTGTGTTACCCAAATCTCAATAATTATTGAAAACTATGATGCATGTTTTGCACCATAGATACAGGTAATAATCCTTATTAATAGGATATCCGGATATCCCAGTGTAAAGAGTAATATCACAATAATTGCATTGTGCATATCTATTGTCGGTACTAATGGGATTAATCTGAATTAGTATTATATACTTGTTATTGTATACTAGCACATACACATACTGTCAAATGTGCCTTGTAATTCCAATACATCTCCAAATATAGTAACATGCCATATATAAATCCTACATTTATGTATTTGTTTCACTCTAAAATATCCATTTGTTTCCTTTAAAATTGCTTCTTGTCAAGTTTACATTTTTGGGCACAGAGAATCATATAAACCATGTCCAAATACTAAAGAGTTAGGGTTACAACCAGGAATCACAGGGACATGACTTGCTACTGTAGCCTTCAACATGTCAACAATTAATTTAATTTTCTCAGAATTGGAGGCAGATTTTTCTTATGCGACAGACTGCAACAACACATAGACACATATATATAGCATCTATGGTTCAGCAATCAATGTTACGTCTGATCTCATATGTTTTGTTATTACAGAAAAAGAGTGAATACTCATCATGCAATTAGATAAATCTGATAGAAACTGCTGACCCAAATTGTTTACACAAAGCCTCGAAAAGTCCTTTAAAATGTGACTGCTACTACTGCTTCAGAGAGCTTGTGATGCTCTAATACAGTGTTCCCAGACATTTTCTTTGGAGGACCAATTAAAAATTACAATGGGTATGTAGTTTAAAAAAAAAAATGTGTCTTGTTTTAAATATGTCTGTTTTCCCCATGCAGAGATGTTTTTCTCCACCTCTTTGTGCCTATGTGCTCTACAAAAAAAAAAGTTTCTGACCAGTCTAGTTTCTAGTTCACACTGAGCATGCTCAGAAAGAGGGAGAAAAAGTTATGATGACTCATGCACTGTCACTGGGCAGGGCCAATGGAGCAGCTGCAAACAGGTTACACCCCAGCAGCCTTATTAAATTGTGATTTGGTAAATTTAAAAGGGCTCTATTTAAGCACACAGCATATTTTATTTACAAAAGTTTTTAGTTAGTGAAGACCTTGATTTTGGATAGAAGTTCACTAACTAAAAACTTCTGTAAAAACAATTTGCTATGTGCTTAAATAGAGCCCTTTTAAATTTACTGAATCACAATTTAATAAGGCTGCAGGTGCCTTATTCCGGGAGACTTTAGTGCCAAGGATAATGACAACCTGTCACAATTTAGATTTTTTTTTTTTTTTTTTTATTATCGTTAATTTGTAACACGCCAACATATCCGTATACATGCATTACGATCAAGGCAAGAAACAATAGCAGTATTCACATGTTGCAAAGGATAGAGGGCCCTGTCGTTGAGTTTAGAATCCAGTTTCCCAAATGCTTATCCCAAAGCAAATTTACAATCTAAAGGTAAGACCTCATTTGCACAATGGAAAGCATGGGTGTCAAGAGGACAATTCAAAGTCCCACCCATAAAAGCTGTCATAAAACCTTGTTTTCCAGAGTAGTTTGGAAACCTTATGCATAATAACAGCTCATATTAACCATTTAATCAAGCTGCACCAGCTTAATTATCTCTCTTCCTTCACAGATAACAATATACCACCACCTGAGAGGGCTGACATCCCATTGCCTAAGAGAGAAACTTGATTTATCTGATATAATGAGTGTATGTTATGATCTATATGCTCTTGTCCACTACTATAATAAATCTGTGACTTTGAGTGAACTAAAAAGAAAGGGGAGCCATATTGAGTGTCTTTGGAGGAGAAATAGAAAACCTGAGGACAATCACCATTACACGTAAAACGTACCGTAACATTTTTTTTTTTCCTCCGGAGAGATCCTGGCTACTCAAAACAGACTGGCTCAGTATGGAACGATTATATACTGTAAGCCAACTTGTCTACAGCCTAATATAACAACCTAATCACAATTCACGGTTTGCACAGTATTTCACAGACAAGGCGTTCTTTATTTGAGCTGGCATTCCAAGATTGATGTTTTATGAAGGTTAAGATCAAGGTCATGTGAATGTGTATTTTTTGTACTCATGCTTATCAACTCGGCTTATCCTAGGTGGCCCTGATTTGATTGAACCATAGTCATAAAAATTGTGAACTGTTCACTGCACAATGGTATATTTCCTGATGAACAAAAGGGAGCAATTTTCAGACCTCTTCTAGAAAAACTTCTTTAGATTCACACTGCATGGAAACTACAGGCCTGTTCTATGTCTTTTCTTTTAAGGCAAATTTATTGAAAAGAGTTGTTGAAGGGCAGCTAGAAATCCATCTGCAAAACATTACTTCTATGATCCATTTCAGTCAGGATTCTGAAAGCAAGATAGAGCAAGGTGGAGCATGGGATATTAACAGAGATGTGGAAGTACTACTGCGGACTGGGTGGCATTGTCCTGAGTTGGTTTAAGTGTTTTCTCACTGGCGTGTTACAGAGGGTTTCCTCAGGTGTATACTCCTGTAAACACATGCACCTGTCACGTGGAGTCCACAGGGTCTATATTTTTTCTCTTGTGCTGTTTGCTGTATACATACTAGCACTGGCAGAACTCATCAGAATTCATGATTTGAACTATCACAGTTATACCAATAACACACAGATTTATCCAACTGGCTGTTGCTAGACCCACTTTTGGTGGGTTCCCACGCATGAATGCAGCTTACCTTTGACAACCAGGTTGTGGGCTTGCATATGTTGAGAAGTAAACTAGTGCACAATCGTAGGTTTGTTGTAAATTGTGATCTGATACTAAAATATCAGATGTCAGCTGTGACCAAATCCTCATTCTCCCATCTAAAAAACGTAGCCAGGATAAAGCGCTTGAAACCTCCATAAGACATCCCCATGTTGGTTCATGCCTTGATATCATCACAACTGGTCTACTGCAACTGCCTTTATTTAGGACTAGCAGATAAGTTCAACATCACTTACAGTTGGTACAGAATGCTGCTGAAGGGTTATTAACAAACCAATCTAGTTTCTGACATATAATACCTATCCACCATGCCCTACACTGGCTCCCTGTGAAAGATGGCAGATATTTCTAACTGGGCCTGCTTACATACAAAGCTCTACATGATGAAGACTCCAGCTATCCCAACGATCTGAAGGCGCTCTTCACTCTTTTTGTTAAAACGTGTCGCCTGCAATTTGCACATGAAAATCTATGAACCATTCCCAGAATCTCTTCATAAACCTTTGGGTCCAAGCTTTTATGTATGCAGCACCAAGATTATGGAACTCTCTACCATGCTCAATCAAAGAGACCCCTAGCTTAGACATCTTCAAAAAGACTGAAGACCATTCTTTCAAATAGATTGTGGAAAAAAATCAGATGCTCTTTTTAGTGATTGAATCTGACACTGCAAAAAAAAGAAATTAATCAGGAGGAGATATTGCCTTTGTTCCAACTGCAATTCATAAATCATGAAAAAACATTCTGAACCCTTGTAAAACAATTTTTTCATACAAAACATACAATTTTACAACTGCTTTTTTAAATATATGATGGCAAATTTGTAATGTCAGCATTTCTTTAAATACTATACATTATCCCATTGTTTCCATGGATTTCCATTTTGTTAACCATTAAGAAATCGTAACCAAACTGTTCCTATCAGTGAAAATAATTTTGCTATTAGGCCGTGGTTAGGCATTCTTGCAATGAGTGTTAGGGAGCCTATTTTGTGCCCACAGTGAGCTTGTGAGTTCACAATGGTGGGCCGTGTTTCCTTCAATAGGGGATGATGTTTCCTTGCAAAAATTTTAGGGTTCAAAGCTCATTAATACTATTTGTGTAAAACACTGCTCAAATTTTTATACTACAAACTAAATCCTAGTCTAATGTAACAAAGTGATTAAATCATGCTATTTCTTCTTCATATTTAATCTAGTAGCTTTGTGGAAATGATTATATACATACTATAGATACAGAGGTGCAATTAATGAGACAGGCCTTGATTTACAGTGACAGTATTATCAAAATGTGATAAAGTGTGTTTGAGATGGCTGTGAAGTAGAGCTGGGAAGTTGTTATTTTAATATCCTGTCAAGAAATAAATCATTTTATTGATTAACGGTTGCCATTGTCTGTCATGAATTAGTATCTTGATTAAGTCCATTATATTTAGTTAATTTTAGCGTTTCTGCGCTTTTCACAGCCGAGTGTCTTAGAGATCTACAGAAAGCTACTTCTTAGCAATGAATTTTTAATTTTATAAAAATACAACGAATTGCTGGATTTATATTGACTGTATTAATTTTTGTTGTTATGTTACTTCTGTATACTTGCATCCTGTTTTTGGTTACAGTGCTGTGTTTCAAAAACAGTTATCAAACAATAGTTGTTATTTAGTAGAAGAGCGATTTGAAAACACTTCTGTTACTTCCATCCATTCCGCCTTCCCATGCATTGACCTGACTTGAAATGTCCATGATAAGCAGACCTATCAGAACAGTCACATGGTAGGGTAACTGATTGAGGTGGCAGTCAAGTAAGAAGATGGTCAAGTGACAATATTTGTGATGTCATTACCTGGATGAAAACCATGTTGAGCTCTTCAAGACTGGGAAATGGAACATATTGGAGGAGCATTTATATTATTTCAGAAGAAGGTATGGAATTCCAACTATAATGAAACAAAGATGGTAGCTCTCTCTAGCAATGCATGACAGTAGTTTAATAGGCATAGGGTATGTATTTATATATATTATTTTATTTGAGGGTGGCAAATGCACAATACCTCAAACTTGACAGGTCAACTTTAAAAAATAATTTAAGTGAAATAATCCATGAATAATGAAATGTAAATAAAAAGAGTAGAGGTGCTCATCTGAAAATGAACAATACCTATGTAGGTTTGCTCTATACAGTAGGTCCGGTTACCTACTCAGAGAGCAGCTTCTTATAGCTCACTTGTATTCCTCACAGGGAGAATTATCCTGTAGTATAGAGTGACCAGAAGAGTTACACAGCCCCAAAATACCAGGCAATTCTACCTTGAACAACATAAACAGCAAACCCAAGACTTACGTTTCAGCCTCTGTGGGCCTCGTAAGTGAGATGCAGTTGTATTCCCTAAGGCACAGTGAGCAAGGAGTACACGACTGGAGCACCCTATCACCCATAAAGTGAAGAAATCTAAACAGAAAGAGTAGAGGGGATCATCTAAGAAAAAACAATACCTAAGTAGGTTTGCTCAAGGAGTCCACGTCTGGTTCCTCCTATGCCATTAAATGTAGGAATGTGAGAACGAACAATAATCCCATCACATATATAGTTGTGAGCGTACGAGTTGTTGCTAACGCTGCGGGCTCGCATAGCGAGCCCGCGGCCCTCGCAAAGCACATCATCAGATGTGCACTGTGCCAGGTTCTCAGTTGCTGGCATGGAGCGCCGAAGGCGCTCCTTGCCAGCACCTGAGGACCTCGCAAAGCGAGGGCTTCAGTTGCAGCAACTGCGACCCTTGCAAAATTCACAACACAAATTCCCAACCCAAAGAACTGCGAATCTCGCAAAGTTCACGTCGCAACCCAAAGAGCACGACACACACATTACGACACTCGCAAACAACATACGACACACGTTCACACACATTACGGCCTCGCAACACTCGGACGCAACTCGCGAACATTACAAAATTAAAAATACAATACATACACACAGCACATACATAAAAACCTTACCTACAGAAACAGGAAGCACCCAGGACCTCAAAAATGCAACTTACAACTTAATTGCACTCAAAATAAAAGAGTTTAGACACTAAATAATTTGCTAAGCGACACAAAAAATGGCCGACAAATAAAACGAAAACGAGGCTACACACGCAGACACCATACAAGACACGTTACCACACATTACGACCTCGCAAACATCGGACGCAACACGCCGACATACAAACATTTAAAACTTAATAAATACACACAACAAACACATAAAAAGCTTACCTACAGCAAGAGGAACCATCCAGCACCTCAAAAAAACAAGTTACATCTACATTTAAATCAAAATAAAACACTTTAGACACTAATATCATCGCTAAGCGAGAGAAAAAATGGCGGACGAACAAACGAAAACGAGGCTTCAGACGTAACTACACTACAGTTACTCGCAATAATGAAACACATACTATGCGGAACGTATCACAATCATATTAAACACCATTTTGAACACTAATACGCAGAAAATGGAGGATGGAACGCAAATTGTAAGCTGGAACGCAAATAGCGCATGCGTATTGCGTTCTAACGGTCTCACTTTCCAGAACTTTCTACAAGTTTATAAATACTGCCTATTTTACACAAAAAAATACATTTCTCCTCAGGTGATGAACGGAGTGACTTCTGAGATAACTGCTGCTTTTACTTGAGAAGACAATTCTTTACTAATTTACTACTTTACATTGTGCAAATTACAACTGAGAGGTAAGCTATAATATATTACATTTTATTATCAGGACAGGTGAAAAAAATAAAAAAATAAACTAGGATTTATGTAGTGACATATATGGCACATTTATGTGTATAGGCTCACAAAAAAAATACGGTTCATTTAACAAAACAACAAAAAACCATAATTCAATATTAAACAGAGGTTTATGTATAGTGACATGTGACATGCACCTATATGTCTATAATGTATAGTGACATCTGACACGCACATATATGTCTATAATGTATAGTGACATGTGACACATACATATATGTATAGAATGTATAGTGACATGTGACACGCACATTTATGTGTATTGCCCCTGCATAGTGACATGTGACACGGACATATATGTGTATCATGTATATTGACATGTGACACACACATTTATGTGTATTGCCCCTTCATAGTGACATGTGACACGGACATATATGTGTATAATGTATAGTGACATGTGACACGCACATTTATGTGTATTGCCCCTGCATAGTGACATGTGACACGGACATGTATGTGTATAATGTATAGTGACATGTGACAGGCACATTTATGTGTATTGCCCCTGCATAGTGACATGTGACACGGACATATATGTGTATAATGTATAGTGACATGTGACACACAGACATTTATGTGTTTTGGAAAAAAAATATATAAGGTTAATTTAACAATTTAAATATGATTCATGTATAGTGACATATCACACGCACACAAAATAATTACATTAAACTATGGAATGTGCTTCATGTATGTGACATATGTGTGTAGCCCCCACCAAAAAATAAGGTCAATTGAAAATAATTACAGAAGTATATTTAAATGACATTAATTTACTGCAATTCAATAGATCATATAAAGATGAATCTTTCAATTTCTTTTAATATTCAAACAGACTCTGCATCAACAGCGTCACTCAACAATTTGCACCGTGCACTGTGAAGCACAATCCCTTTTAAAGAACACCAACAAACAAGAAGAGGTAAGATACAACAAGACATTACATGCTCAAAAGGCCATGCTTTGCTAGATGAAAAATTATAAATATACAAATAACTATTTCACTTTCTTTTTCAAACAGACACTACAAGAAGACCGGCGGATTAAGATTGGCAGGAGGGGACCCTCTGTCATTCGACACTTCAATCAAGGTAAAGTATTAAGTATAAAAAAGAAAGAACCATGAGCCTCATTCAATTGCGACTTGCTCAATTGAATAGGGCTCTATATAAGCACATTACATATTTTTTATACAGAACTTTTTAGTTACTGAACTTCTAACCACAATCAAGGTCTTCAATAACTAAAAAATTTGCTCAATAAATATGTTATGTGCTTATATAGAGCCCTCTTCAATTGGCAAAATTGCAATTCAATGAGGACCTATATATGTTTAATGCCCAAGGGCCTCACTCAAATGTGATTTGCCCATTTCAATAGGGCTCTACATAAGCACAGAGCATATTTTTTAAAGGAACTTTTTATTTAGTGAACACGTTGCTTTTGGATACAAGTTCACTAAATACAAAATTCCGTAAATAAATATGCTCTGTGCTGATATTGAGCTCTATTCCATTGGCCAAAACACAATTGAATGAGGAGCTGACAATATAACAAATGCAGTAACCAAAGGCCCTCATTCAATTGCTATTTTGGACAATTTAATATGTCTATAAATAAGCACTTTTAGGCCCTTATTCAATTGCCATTTTGCTAATTCTATAGGGATCCAAATAATCACATAACATATATTTTTTAAAGAACTTTTTCGTTAGTGAAAACCTTGCTTTTGGATAGATGCTTAATAACTAAAAACTTCTTTAACAAATATATGTGATGTGCTTATTTAGAAGTCTATTCAATTTTCAAAATTGCAATTCAATGACGGCCTTAGAGTACTATTACATTGTAAAAAATGCAATTCAATGAGGGGCAAACTATGCAACATATGGTACACACAAAGGCTCTCATTCAATTGCAATTTGCCCAATTGAATAGGGCTCTAAATAAGAACATAACATTTTTTTTTAAAGAAGTTTTTAGTTACTAAAAATCTATCCAAAAGAAAGTTTTTCACTGACTAAAAACTTCTTTAAAAAAATATGCTATGTGATTATTTAGGGCACGATTCAATTAGCCAAATCGCAATTGAATGAGACCCAAACTGCTACACACAAAACAGAATTGGAACAAACTCACACAAACACATAGCAAAATAAATTAACTTTTTTATTCAATGTTTAACAACCTATAAGCCTTACAAAGAAGCCTAAATAAGAATAACAAAAGTGTTGCGCACCTAATAGCATTGTACAAAAAATCACACAAACACATAGGAAACTACATTAACATTCTTCTTTAATGTTTAACAACCTATAACCAGTACAATCAAGAATAAATAACTTTTGCACAAGTGGTGCGCACAAAACAGGATTGTAAAAAACTAACACAAACACATAGCAAACTACATTAATTATATTATTTCATGTTTCACAAACTATAACCATCCCAATAAAGGTTAAATAAGTATACCACAAGTGGTGCGCACAAAACAGGATTGTACAAAAACTAACATAAACACAAAGCAAAATAAATTCATATTCTTATTTACTATATCACAACCCACAAGCCTTACTAAGAACCTTAAATAAGAATAACAAAAGTCGTGGGATTGTACAGAAAGTAAAAAAAATAAAAATAGAAAAAAATAACCATAACTGATACAATACAGCCAAATTCATACATTTTTTACTTATTTAAAAGACATTTCACTCAAACAACATTTTCTATTTTATATTACAACAGATACTGCGTGAAGACAATCGGACGAGGACTTTCTCCACAGGACCAGACCATCGGACGAGGACTTTCAACACAGGACCAGACCAGCGGACGAGGAATTTCAACACAGGACCAGACCATCGGACAAGGACTTTCACCAAAGGACCACAACATCGGACGAGGGCTATCGCCACAGGACCACAACATCGGACGAGGGCTATCGCCACAGGACCACACCATCGGACCAGAACTTTCAACAGAGGACCAGACCATAGGACCAGGATTTTACACACAGGACCACACCATCGGACGAAGACTTCCAACAGAGGACCACACCATTGGACAATGATTTTCAACCGAGGACCAACAAACATTCGGATTTAAATCACACTTCAACCAAGGTACAGTATAATAAGTACTAAAGTAGAAAACTAAAGAAACTGCTTTCAGTTGCATCCGTGTCAACAGAAAAATAAAAAAATAAATTTACTATCTCCCTTATTCTATTTAAATTGCCACTATGCAATACATAGCTCAATAACCACATCAACTTTTTTTTAGCAAAGAAGTTTTGCAGTGGTAAATATCTATCCACAAACAACGTTTTTAATAAATAAAACCATTATTTAAAAAAAATATGTTACATGCTTATTTACAGCAGTATTCCATTGGCCAAATTCTTAGCCAGTGAGGACAGGAATTAGAATTTTAACTAAATATAACTGATACATTAATGATTTGCCTTTTATTTCACCAATTGTGCACAATAATCTTTAACAGGAATTACAAATTAAAATATACACAATTACATTTATTTATTTTCCTTTACAGATTAATATGGCTAATAACGAGACCAAAGAAGAGAAGAAAAGACGTCAAACTAGAGAAAGACAAGAGAGATGGGCCGCCCAGCAGACACCTGAGGAGAAAGAAATTCGACGAGAAAAAGAACGCAAAAGAGTTGCAAATAAAAGAATATCAGCTGCAAAAATGAAAGATTCAACAACAAAAAAATAAAAAGATAATAAAGCATTTACAAACTGTTCCTCAAACATCAGATGACATTTTACAAGATACCAGTCAAGACAGACCAAAAAAAGCAACTACAAAAACAAAGCATTTACAAACTCTTACTAAAAACTTACAGGACATTTCAACAAAACAAGGACAACATATACCAAGAAAAGCCACGAAAAAAACTAAACATTTAGAACCTGTTGTTGAACCATTTCATGACTTTTCACCTGATGAATATGAAAGTCAACATCCGATATGCTTTGCAAATTGTCCTTTACTCAAGTCTTTAGCAGTAGAGGTTCATAGTTGTGGGGACATGAGTACTCAATGTCAATTTTGTGAGGCTTATTATTTTAAACAGGAGAGACCCAGAGATGGACAATTTATTAGTTGTTGTCAAAAAGGCAAGTTCAAACTTCCAGAAAGGAAACAATTTCCAAGCTATTTACAAAATATTATGACTGAACCTACTTTTCCAAATTACAAAAATTTTAAGACAAACATAAGATCCTACAATAGTGCCATATCATTTGCATCTATGGGGGCAACATTGGCTGCTAATGTACCAGGACATGGTCCTTACTGTTTTAAAGTCCAAGGACAAATTTATCATCGGACTTCACATTTACATCAAGAGCAAGGAGAGCAAAGAAAATTTGCTCAACTATATGTCCTAGATACAATGGAAGCTGTTGACCAACGTATGCAGATGGAAGAAAATAAAAAATGCTTACCCAGTGTTTTCATAGAGCTAAATAACATTATGGACAACAATCCCTACAGTAAAGCATACAAAAAATTGGCAGAAGTAGAAAATGAACAACAACTTCATGCACAAAGACATCAATTACCCATGCCAAAGGTTAATATGGTGCTTAAAAGAGACAGACATACTGATAAACGTCGTTATAACTTACCAACATCAAATGAAGTTGCAATGGTATTTCAGAATGATGAAGGAGAACCACCATTTCAAAGAGACATTAGAGTATATCCCAGAAATGAGGAGCAACCATTTATTAATATTAATATCTTAAGTCCAAATTTAGATCCAATGACATATCCCATCTTTTTCCCACATGGAGAAGCAGGTTGGCAACCAAAATTAACCCTTCCCAGTTACCCAAATGCTAAAGCCAGAATCCAAAATAATGTTTCTATGCTTGAATTTAAAGTAGCCCAAATTGCCATTCGAGATGAATTTAATAAAATTTTATGTGGTGGAAAACTAACACAACAATGGATTATTGATTCATATTTGCAAGTTGAGGCTAATAATTTAAACTTTATAAAATATCAACAAGATAAACTACGTGTAGAACAATATTGTGGACTCATGGACTATGTTGCTGACGTGGCTACAAGCAGAGACATGACAGCTGGCAAAGCCATCATTTTACCATCTTCCTTTCAAGGATCTCCTCGAAATATGAGAGAAAGATACAATGATGCTATGGCTATTGTGACAAAATTTGGAAAACCAGATTTATTTATGACATTTACATGTAATCCACAATGGCCAGAAATTAATCAAAATCTACTTCTTGGACAAAGTGCTTCAGATCGACCAGATTTAGTAGAGTTTTTAAGATCAAATTAAATGAATTAATCCGTGACTTCACTATAAATCAGTTATTTGGCAAATGTCTTGCTTATGTATATACCATTGAATTTCAAAAAAGAGGCCTTCCACATGCACATCTTCTCATAATACTTCAAGAGAAAGATAAATTAGATACTTCGGACAAAGTGGATGCAGTCATAGTTGCTGAACTACCAGATCCAGAACTATATGGTAGACTATATGAGATTGTTACTCATCGCATGATTCATGGACCCTGTGGAGACCTTAATCCACAATCACCATGTATGGAAAATAATAAATGTTCAAAAGATTTTCCAAAAGATTATAGAGACAAAACATATGCAAATTGTGATGGATATCCACTTTATAAAAGAAGAGAAGGAGATAGTGCCATTATTTATGGGAAAAAAGTGGACAATAGATATGTAGTACCCTACAATCCACATTTACTCATGAAGTACAACGCCCACATCAACGTAGAAGCCTGCACTTCCATCAAATCCATTAAATATGTCTAAAAAATATATTTACAAAGGCTATGATGCAGCTACTGTAGTCGTCAAAAGTGCAGACAACCCTGAATGTAGTGAGTTAGTACATGATGAACTTGCATCTCATGTAGATGCTCGCTATGTCAGTGCACCAGAAGCTATGTGGCGGCTTTTAACATTTGAAATGCATGATAGATCACATGCAGTATATAGATTAGCAGTACATTTGCCACAACGACATTTAGTCTATTTCCATGCTGGAAATGAAATGAATGCATTGGCCCAAAGTGAAGATCGTCACACTACACTAACTGCATGGTTTGCATTAAATTCAAATGATGCTCAAGCAACACAATACTTATATATTGAAATTCCATATCACTATGTTTTTGTGAATGGATTATGGAGACCAAGAAAAACCAGAGGCAATAAAATAATTCCACGAATTTACACAGTCAGTCCAAGAGATGTTGAACGTTTTTGCTTACGGATATTACTTTTAAATGTTCCAGGAGCACAAAGTTTTGAACAATTAAGAACTGTTAATGACATTGTATATGAATCCTTCCATTTAGCTGCAAGACATAGAAACTTACTCGCTGATGATACAGAGTGGGAAAGATGTTTAGAAGAAGCAGCACAATGTCAAATGCCACGACAGATGAGAGAACAATTTGCTTTTATTTGTATCTTCTCAAATGCTCCAAATGCATTAGCTTTGTGGGAGACTTTTAAAGGTAATATGGCTGAAGACTTTATGCGACGATACAATGAACCCATTGCACACTTAAAAGCGTTAATGGAAATCCAAGAAGTATTTTTAACTCATGGATTAAGTTGTGCAAGTTTTAATTTGCCTGATCCAGGTCTTATAGATGACATAAACTTTGAAGACTATGACATTCAACTACAAGCAGAAAGAACACAAGAAAGACTTGCAACTTTAAATACACTACAATTGGAAGCATTTCATGCCATTAAAAATGCAATAGATGATGACATGGTGACAGAGCGTTATTTCTATCTGGATGGACCTGGCGGATCAGGAAAAACCTATTTGTACAATTTATTAATGAGTTCAGTACGAGCACAAGGACAAATAGCAATGGCGTTTGCCACTACTGGAATTGCTGCACTTTTATTAGAAGGTGCAAGAACTGTTCATAGTGGATTTAAACTGCCAGTGCCTATTTTAGAAAATTCTGTGTCAGATATTCGCATGACATCCTTACAAGCAAAGACATTTAAGAAATGTAAATTAATTATAATAGATGAGGCCACAATGATGTCATGCTATGCCCTCCAATGTATTGACCGTTTGCTTCGTGAAGTCATGGATAATATTTTTCCATTTGGTGGAAAGGTAATGTTGTTGGGTGGCGATTTTAGACAAACATTACCTGTTGTTGTACATGGAAATCGAACTGACATTATCGAAACCTGTATCAAGTCAAGCACAGTATGGAAACATTTTACCCATCTTCAACTGCAAGAAAATATGAGATCAGAAGGACAAAATGATTTCAATGATTGGCTTATTAAAATTGGAGAAGACAGAACAGAAAAAATACTACATTTAGCTGACGACACTGTAGAGATCCCACCTCAGATGATTTGTCAACAAGATATTATATCGGCTATATTTGAAGGGAGCATCAATAACGAAGAATATTCCGAGCTTGCCAACCAAGTCATACTGACGTGTAAAAATAAAGATGCATTAATCCTCAATAATGAAATCTTAAAAAAAATTAATGCACCACAAAGAAATTATCACAGTGCTGATTCTGTACTTGCTGATGACAATGAAAGTCAGGCTAACTTTTCGACTGAATTCATAAACTCTCTAACTCCTTCTGGAATGCCACCACATATTTTGCAGCTAAAGAAAGGTGCAATTATCATGTTACTGCGAAATATGAACCCCCAAAAAAGGCCTATGCAATGGCACAAGATTAATTGTTCAACAATTAAGGGTCCATTTTATAGATGCTGAAATTTTAACTGGGACCCATAAAGGAGAGAGAGTTTTCATACCAAGAATAGATTTAGCACCAAGTGAAAGTAGTCTCCCTTTTATACTTCAAAGAAGACAATTTCCCATTATTATGGCATTTGCCATGACCATTAATAAATCACAAGGTCAAACTTTCAAATCTGTGGGTATTTTTTTGGAAGAACCAGTATTTGCACATGGTCAATTGTACGTTACATTGTCACGGTGCAAAAATCCACAGGCTATTAAAGTTTACATTGAAAAAAATGAAAGTCAAGGTGATTTATTAGACAATGGACGTATTTTTACTAAAAACATTGTCTACTATGAAGTACTATAACTTTGCAGGATACAAACTAATGCCATGCAAACATTTTGGAAAAACATTCAAAAATACATAACAATTTGTTGTTTAATTCAGTCATAATTAATGGAAGTCATGTTTATGGATAATTCGCCTCACAAAATACTTGCCTTGCATTTCTATGAAAAATTATGTTAAAATGTTAAGTCACTATGTTAATGTTTCTAATGTTACAAGTTTAAAAACAATATTTTCAAGTTATTTCATTCAACATATTACAAAGTTCATGTTAAGAGCTCAAGCACCTTTTAAGTCACAATGTAAATATTCTCTGTTATCTTAAGATTACTACCTACATTAATGTTTATCGCCAGTTTATGTGGTCAGTAAGGAATTACTTTCATTAGTTACGGTTTAAGGATAGTTTTTACTGTATGCCTTCCTCTACATTCAATGTATATTAAACTTAACAATTATTCTGATACAAATTACATGTTAATACTGATTAATTTAAAGTTAAACTGTTTTTACATTCAAATGTTAATACTTTTAATTCAACATTATGTTACAAAATGTATTTACTATGTTCCTGTTTATAATGTTCAAAATTAGACAAATGTTTTGAAAACTTCCAAAGTTACATAAAAAATAAAGTTCAATTTTAAAAATATATACTTTCAAGGTTATTGCTTACATATATTTTAAACTTCATGTTAAAATTCGGGACGTTTCAAAAAGTCTTTTTACTTTTTACTTTCCTCTGGATTCTATGTATATTAAAGTGAACAATTCTTCAGATACAAATTTCATGTTAAAAAACCATTACATCAACATTTTACAAAAATACATGTTCATATCACAATACTTACAAGGGTCAAAAATATATTTAAATAACTAAACAACTTGACAAACATATACATCACATTGCCGTCATTTTTTGACGGGCAAGTCGCTAGTATTTAATAAAATAAGATTAACAACCCCTAATGCCAATACAACATATAATTATGCATGTTTTATGACAGAACATGTGTGTAGCAGGGGTGGAAAAGCCCCCTGTATTCTCCATAACAATGTTTACATGTACAGTGGGAGGGGGGGGGGGGGGGAGGATTCAATCCCCTGCTGATTTTGAACGTTTGTCCACTGACAAAGAAATGATTAGTCTATAATTTTAACGGTAGGTGAATTTTAACAGTGAGAGATGGAATAACAAAAAAAACAAGAAAAATGCATGTCAAAAAAGTTATACATAGATTTGCAGGTTGGTGAGGGAAATAAGTATTTGATCCCCTATTAATCAACAAGATTTCTGTCTCCCAGGTGTCTTTTCTACAGGTAACGAGCTGAGATTAGGAGCATTCTCTTAAAGGGAGTGCTCCTAATCTCAGCTCGTTACAAGTATAAAAGACACCTGCCACAGAAGCAATCAATCTATCAGACCAAAGAGCTGTCCAAGGATGTCAGGAACAAGATTGTAGACCTACACAAGGCTGGAATGGGCTACAAGACCATCGCCAAGCAGCTTGGTGAAAAGGTGACAACAGTTGGTGAGATTATTCGCAAATGGAAGAAACACAAAATAACTGAGTCTCCCTCGGTCTGATGCTCCATGATCTCCAAGATCTCACCCCGTGGAGTTTCAATGTTCATGAGAACGGGGAGGAATCAGCCCAGAACTACACGGGAGGATCTTGTTAATGATCTCAGCTGGGACCATAGTCACCAAGAAAATAATTGGTAACACACTACATCGAGAAGGACTGAAATCCTGCAGTGCTTGCAAGGTCCCTCTGCTCAAGAAAGCACATGAACACACCCGTTTGAAGTTTGCCAATAAACATCTGAATGATTTAGAGGAGAACTGGGTGAAAGTGTTGTGGTCCGATGAGACCAAAATCGAGCTCTTTGGCATCAACTCATCTCGCCGTGTTTGGAGCAGGAGGAATGCTGCCTATGACCCCAAGAACACCATCCCCACTGTAAAACGTGGAGGTGGAAATACTTGTGTCAAATACTTATTTCCCTCATTGACCTTTTTTTTTGTTATTCTGTCTCTCACTGTTAAAATACACCTATCATTAAAATTATAGACTGATCATTTCTTTGTCAGTGGACAAGTGTTCAAAATCAGCAGGGGATCAAATACTCCGCTCCGCCCCCCCAGTGTAAGCTATTAAGAATAATAATAGAAAAACACTATCCTGGCTAAATGTTGACCATGTAGTCTTTATCCCAGTGTTTTCCTGTAGTAGCATTTCTTTTAAGTACCGTATGTTGGGAGGTTATGAGGTTACTTGTCAGCTATTATAGATATAACATTTCCAGTCTTTCATCTTCAGAGAGTATATATTTGAATCCATTGAAAACTGGATTACATGGCATACATAGGTGATTCTGCTTAGCTTTATTTTTAGGTTTGTATTTAAATTGTCTTCCTTTTGGAATTTGTATTCCTTGTTCCTAATGTGCAGAGTCTTACATGAAAGTGGAGTGTTTTGTATGGTTACTGTTGTAAATTGTATGGTAGTTGAGAGAGAGGTCTTTGATATGACAATTGCTTCATTGCAGTTGTATACAAAAACATTTCTGGCGTGTAATGACTGTTTCAGTTTTATATTAATAGCGGGATTAAAATGAGTGAAGTGTTCATGGTATTGTTGGAGTGCTCCTTGGGTTACAGTCTCTTGCTTTGTCAGGAAGTGTGTCATATATTCAATAAAGCTGTTTGTATTAGTTATTCTGAGCGGTTCTCCTCCCAAGCACTGATGCCAGATATAATGAGATGTACAAAATGTATGGACTTTATGAGGCAGGAAATGTATTTCTGAGTTTGAGGCATCTTGGATATGTTCTATAAATATCCAAGAATACCTTCAGATTCAGAGAACATTAAATCTTCTAATTTTTCAGAACACCAGCAATATAATCTTATGCTTTAATTTATTAAAAGGACACTGTCATCCTAACAGGAAGTTGATTTCATATTAAAGAGCATTACAACTGGCTAAATATTGTATTCTTTTTCTCTCCATTAAATCATTCCTGAGATGCTTAGCATTGTTTTGCTGCTAATTTAGGCTAATATGCAGATCAGTATGCTTATTTGTGAATCTGTTAAGTGAATCTGTTGCGTGTCTGATAAGCGTGGAATAGGAAATGTTATTGCATGATAAATGTTGGGGTCATTGCGTTAGTCTCCACAGACAAACTTACTTTAATTAATGCAACAAAGCAGCTAATTAGTATGCTTGTGTTACTCACTTGCATAAAATAAAACACAAACAATACCAAAATAATCAGGAATGATTAATTTTACAAAAAAGATGCCTCATACAATGTATAGCCAGTTTTCCACACTCTCATTTTTCAGTTTTCACACCTAAAAAAACAACTTGATTTTGGGGTGAAGAAGGTATGGTCCAGCTGTAATGACTTATAAGTGATAAAAATTACAAGTAGCAATAAAAGTATATACATCTTTCCAACAGATTCTTATTTAAAAATAGTGATGTTTTCAGACATTTTGGAAGAGATGGGAGTCGCCCCAGTCAAACTATGGCGGTAAAAGCAATTTTCTTTGTATGCTTTCTCACAACATGTCATCTTTTTTAATCACAAATTGATCTTTACTAGTTAAAAGTGGTCCTTTAAATAATATGGCATAATTGTGACTGTGTTTCTTTAATATTATCAATTGTGTCAGTGACCACTGCAGAACCTCCTTTCTAGATAAGATGAAAAGAGATAAAAATAAGAAAATACAAAATAAAATATTGATCAGAGGTTTGTAAAACATTTTTATGTGATAAACTAAATTATATATTATCATGATTTTTATTTGTAGCTATACAAATAACAAAAAACTTTGTTTAACAAGCAAGTGTCAGATACCCACACTAGTGAAAAATTAAGAATATTGTGGTGCACACTTCATTAAAAATCTAGCTTGCATTTAACACGTTTTAAATAGTATAACAAGTTTTAATTGATCTATATTTGGCAAAAATTACATTAAATATAGATAGTGAGGGCTTGTTTCCTCCTCCTCCCCTGTCCTGACATGTCACAGCAAACAGAGGGCCAGTGAGCCTTAAGGATATTTGGACTGCATGACCCTGGCAAGATCCAATGGGCTATAGAATAAATAAACACACTGAAACAGTATATCTTGGGAAAATTACGGGCCACAGCTTTATTAAAGCAACCATAAACCAATAACCAATTAACATAATTAACATTGTTAAATCACAGCTCAAATAACATCCCGGAGGAGGAGCCCGGCCAGTAACCTCAGGCCCTGGACCCACGCCCAGAGCCTCCCAGTGCTTTCCTAAGCACGCCCATGAGGCAGGGCAATGCCCACTTAAGCCCGTGGCCCGGGTGCCTCACCTCCCGCCAACCAAAGACATTCCTATTTTCATCCTAACTTAGGATACACAGAATCCTAATCCTACGACTCTTTTCCCCCCTTTTTTTTTTTTTTTTTTTACATAGTTTAACCTTCCTGAACTTTGCTCAACCAACTTTGCCCACTAGACGAACCCTACTTCCCATCTGCTACCTTCCTATCTAACCACCATTTTAGGGGAGGGAGGGAATCAGATCAATGGCCGGTGCCGAGTGAGGAGGAAGCCCGCGAAACAGGCCTAAGTCCCTCCTCCGCCCAGCCAATCCGGAGCGCCCAGGCTCCGCCGGGTCATGCAGCGCTGCGTCAGACCCGGCGTGCCTGGGCTTCCTCCGCGCCGGCCAATATACTGTGCTTTTGTTCCTATTTATTTTCATGTAACATAAATAGAAAAGCCCATTTTTCTTTTTCTTTAAATAATTGTATTTATTGTCCATGGGAAAAAAAAAACTTTAGTATAAACCTGTTCTTTTAAATGCTTTGTAAAAGTTTTGGACTATAGTGGCCATTTAAGGGATATTACACATGTCTGTGCCTCTTTTGCCATGTCTCATTTCCCTAAGTCTGTCTCTCAACAGCAATAACACTAAGGAGACAGCATAACCCATGGTATCCATCTCTCTCCCTAGATGCACTTAGCAATTAGTTCACACTTGGGATACCATTTCATCCTAGGGAGATAAATGCACATTTGAGAACAGTCCATCCTAAAATAGTATGCCTGTGGGACAGAGCACATTCAAGATGCAGTCTCTCAAATTTTAGTCCATTTGTACCATTACAGAAAATATGTTTATTGTAGCATAATAAGCTGAGTCAGTCCAGTTCTGAAAGTCCAAGCAAGTATCACTTGCATACATACTGGAACTGATATTCTATAAGAAGCATGGAAGGTGCAGTAAGCAGCAAACTATGAGCCAAAAGGACAAGCTCCAATATATATGCTCCCATTCTCCAGTATGTCCATTCTCCTGTAGTGCTTTAGGTTCAAGCACAACATATATTTAGCCCCTTGGACATCTGATTTAGATTGCAGGAGAGAGACAAAAAATCCAAAATTGCTACTCCCAGACTAAACATAATGTCACTGGTAAAGTTTATAACGTGTGGGGTTATATTATAGTAAGTAAGGGACATACCAATGTGGCTGTCAGTATGTAAATGGATATTTTACATAAAAGAGAAGAAAAGTGCGTACATGATATTTAGGTAAAGAAATCTGTCTAAAACAAAAAAAAAAAACAGGCATCCTGTGCACATTATCTCTAAAATATGATGTTATATATCATGAAGTGGGAGAGCCATAAAGTGCCATTGTGACATTTTTCAGATTCTCAATTATTTGCCACACTCAAACTGCCCATTACAATTACCAGTAATGGATATTGCATCACGAACAGCTGTTCAACATGATGTCTCTGCACTTGTTTTAAATATTTTAATCTTTATAGAAAGTATGTGAGGTTTTATTATAAACTACCACAAATCGTAATGTGAAATGTTATCTTTTATTTTTTCACTGTTAGTACAAGTTTACAGTTGAATTTGATTTGTAACAATTTTTCAGTTGATGGTTGTAGAAGTCTTCCAGGACACTGTGTGCGGGAAGTACGGGTATATTTAGCACTTTATATTTTTAGCAGTATTTTGTAGGACATGAATCCTTTTGATACCATTTATTTGTTTTTGGTTTGATTTTCCTTTACGTTGTCTATGAATGTTGTCCCGTCATTTTAACCATCTATTCTGTCATAGTTTAATAAATTGTTTACACTCATACATTCATTACTAGTGGACAGACCTGTTTCATTTCCTTGTATGAAGTGACTAATCAATTGGGCTCCATGCTAGTGGGTCACCTTATGAGCGGTGTCTCCTGTCATGGAAGGTACTGAAGCACTTGCATGCAGATATTCAGTATGGGAGGGGACTCACATACTGAGGGGAATTTACAAAGCACCTCAAGTAGCTGAGATGTGCATCCTTTGATGTACTATGTACTGTTTCCTATGGGGGGGAAACTGAGCTCATACCCCTTCTCACCTCATCTTAGCCACTTGAGATGCTTAGTAAATTGCCCCCACTGTGTGACAAGACAAGAAAAAAGTAAATATGTAGACAAAATCATTTAAAAAAGTAAGGTATCATTGCAGTCATACTGTGGGGGGGGGGGGGGGGGGGGAGTATTTGCTCCCCTGCTGATTTTGAACCTATGTCCACTGACAAATAAATGATCAGTCTATAATTTTAGGTAGGTGTAATTTAACAGTGAAAGACAGAATAACAAAACAAACAACAAGTAAAACGCATGTCAAAAACTTTTATAAATTGATTTGCAGGTCAATGAGGGAAATAAGTATTTGACCCCTTAGACTTAGTACTTGGTGGCAAAACCCTTGTTGGCAATCACAGAGGTCAGACATTTCTTGTAGGTGGCCACCAGGTTTGCACACATCTCAGAAGGGATTTTGTCCCACTCCTCTTTGTAGATCCTCCCAAGTCATTAAAGTTTTGATGCTAATGTTTGGCAACTCGAACCTTCAGCTCCCTCCACAGATTTTCTATGGGATTAAGGTCTGGAGACTGGCTAGCCCACTCCACGACCTTAATGTGCTTCTTATTGAGCCACTCCTTTGTTGCCTTGGCTGTGTTTTTTTGGTAATTTTCATGCTCGAATACCCATCCACGACCGAAGATTTGACGATACATGGCCCCGTCTATCGTCCCTTTGATGCAGTGCAGTTGTCCTGTCCCCTTAGCAGAAAAACACCCCCAAAGCATAATGTTTCCACCTCCATGTTTGACAGTGGGGATAGTGTTCTTGGGGTTATAGGCAGCATTCTTGCTCCACCAAACACGGCGAGTTAAGTTGATGCCAAAGTGCTCGATTTTGGTCTCATCTGACCACAACACTTCCACCCAGTTCTCTTCTGAATCATTCAGATGGTCATTGGCAAGCTTCAGACGGGCCTGTACATGTGCTTTCTTGTGCAGGGGACGTTGCGGGCACTGCAGGATTTCAGTCCTTCACGGCGTAGTGTGTTACAAATTATTTTCTTGGTGACTATGGTCCCAGCTGCCTTGAGATCATTAACAAGATCCTCCTGTGTAGTTCTGGGCTGATTTCCCATAATTCTCATGATCACTGAAACTCCACAAGGTGATAATAAATAATCGCACCAACTGTTGTCCCCTTCTCACCAAGCTGCTTGTCGATAGTCTTGCAGCCTATTCCAGCCTTATGTAGGTCTACAATCTTGTCCCTGACATCCTTGGACAGCTTTTTGGTCTTGGCCATGGTAGAGAGTTTGGTATCTGATTGATTGATCCCTTTAAGAGAGTGCTCCTAATCTCAGCTTGTTACCTGTATAAAAGACACCTGGGAGACAGAAATCTTGCCGATTGATAGGGGATCAAATACTTATTTCCCTCACTGACCTGCAAATCAAGTTATATCTTTTTTGACATGCATTTTTTTGTTTTTTTGTTTTGTTATTTTGTTATTCTGCCTCTCATTGTTAAAATACACCTACCATTAAAATGATAGACTGATCATTTCTTTGTCAGTGGTCCAAATCAGCAGGGGATCAAATACATTCCCCCCCCCCCCACACTGTATATTTAATATATGCTCCCCTGAAAAATGGCACTTCAAAATAGGCAAACTGCTTTTAAAATGTGAAAATAATAACATTGCCCCCAATTTCTTAAGCTATGCTGCTCTGTTACTTGCTATTTTCTTTCTATCTATCTTTATTTTTATTTTTTTACATACAGAGTTAAGACTCAGGCAAAACCAGCACTGTCTGAATCTATATATAATATCTAGATGTACACATTCAAGTATATATTTCAAATGAAGATTACCAGCCCCATTAAATTGGAGTTATGTGTTAACAGGTAGCTTGTAACTGTCATCTTAGCACTATGTGCGTGCTAAGATGCATCTTAACTTTGCTCGCAGCCGACTTTGCGTAATGGCCTATTCTCAGCCGTGCTGCGTGTTATGTGGAGAGCAACGTTGTAACTTGCGCACGTAAATCTTTTGATCTGTCATGCCCATAACATGCCCGTATACAGACCCTTATGGGACACTGATTAACCCCCATCAGTCTCATAAAGGTCTATACAGACCCTTACAGGACACTGATTAACCCCATCACCCAGGGGGGTCAATATAGACCCTCATGAGATTAGAATCAACCCCTAAGTTAAATAGGGGTCTATATAGACCCTTATAGGACACTATTAACCCCTATATTAACACCATAAGTGCCATGATGGTCCTCCAGGACACTCATGACACAAAGTCTAAGCACTACACTACACTATTAACCCTAACTATACCCCATTAACCATAACTAAACCCAATGAACCCATATTAATCCCCATTAACCCTACTATACCCCATTAATCCATACTAAACCCCATTAACCCCTATCTTACATAATTAACCCCTATCCTACCCTATACAATCCCATTAACCCCCTTCTAACTTATTAACCTCCTTCTAACTACTTAACCCTATTTAACCCTTACCATACCTAATTACCCCTATCACGAACCACTTAACCCCATCGAGACCTAAGTAACCCATATCTAGTCCTATGTAACCCTATCAATCCCCTCCAACCCTACACTACCTACCCAACTCCTTCCCTACACTATTAACCCACCTATTGCTACCTTGACAACCCCTACACTACCCACCTAACACCCTAATAAAATTCCTATTACCCCACTAATTACACAAAATTAAAAAAACTACATTACAGAAAATAAAAAACACAACTTACTGAAAATAAAAAAAACTACTTCACTGAAAAAAAAATCTACGTTACACAAAATAAAAACTAAATTACATAAAATAAAAACATACATAACATACAAAAAAAACTAAATACATACAGTAAAACCCTTAACTACATACAACGAAACCGCTAAATACATACAGTAAAAAACTTAAATCTCACCTAAAACAACCCCCCTCACTAACCCTAGAATAGGGCAAATAACTTGCCCAAATGGCCCTCCAGCAACAATGGATTTATTTGCTTTTGCCCTAGGCAAGGGCCCTTCCTAGATGTCCATAGGTCCAGCACCCCTAGGAAAAAAAACACAATAAAATGAATAAATAAATAAACATAACATATAATTAAATACATTCTAAATAGTACACTTACTTTGCCCCCATCTTCCTTGTAGTCTTTGCCGGCAGTGCCCATCCAAAAAAAAACAGACAGGCCAAAAAAATTAATTAATTCTCAAGCATGCTCCAGTAGAAAATTGGATAATAGTGTATGATAGGAGTTGGGTGGGTAGGGTAGGAGGGGGTTGATGGGATGGTGTTTACTGAGTGCATTTGTGGTTAAATAGGGCCAGTTAGGGTTAAATAGGACTAGATAGGGTTACATAGGACTAGACGGGGTTAAATATGAGTTAAGTGGTTAGTGATTGGGTTAATTAGGTATGGTGAGGGTTAAATTGGGTTAATTAATTAGAGGGAGGTTAATTAGTTAGAGGGGGGTTATTGAAATGGTATAGGGTAGGATAGGGGTTAATAATGCAGGGTATGGGTTAATGGGGTTTAGTTAGGGTTAATGGGGTATAGTTAGGGTTAATAGTGTAGTGTAGTGCTGCAACTTTGTGTCCTGAGGGTCCTGGAGGACCCCTATTGGATTGAGGGGGTTCATTTTATTCTCATGAGGGTCTATATTGACCCCCATGAGTGATGGGGTTAATCAGTGTGAGATTTATGAGACTAATGGGGGTTAATTAGTGTCCTATAAGGGTCTGTATAGACCCTTATAAGACTAATGGGGGTTAATCAGTGTCCCATAAGGGTCTGTATAGACCCTTATGGGACTGAGGGGGTTAATTAGAGGCTCATGGGGGTCTGTATAGATGCCCATGAGTAATGGAGTTAATTTTAGATGTCCTTTAGAGACCTTTAAGTTCCTTTCAGGACCCGCGGCGGGAAATTTGAATTTTTAGATGCAGCAGGACTACCAGCATTGGGGGGGGGGGGGGTAATTTTAGGGGCCAGGGGGGTACTTGAAATACCCTCTGTGGCAGGGCTTTAGTTTTTAACTGCAGCAGAGGTCCCAATTGGGAGCCTGTGGGTGATCCTGCAGGCTTTAATTAGCTATAATGGCAATCTTTTTTGCCATTGGCTAAGTCAAACCCATTGCTACGGGCTTGACTAATTGATCTTAGCAGGTGGGATTTACGTGGCTGGAATTTAATATGGCAACAAGTATGCAAACCTGGGGCTTTTTCAGGAGTTATGTATAACGGATATTTGCAGCCTCATTAAATTGCGATTCAGCATATTTAAAAGGGCTCTATTTAAGCACATAGCATATTTTTTTACAGAAGGTTTTAGTTAGTGAAGACCTTGCTTTTGGATAGAAGTTCACTAACTAAATATTTCTGTAAAAAATATAAGCTCTGTGCTTAAATAGAGCCCTTTTAAATTTGTCGAATCGCAATTTAATAAGGCTGTTGATGTTTAGTTTTACATGAAAAAATGATCCTCACCTTTCATCATACCCTCTCTTATTTATATATATACTAACGACTTGCCAGACAAAAATGACGGCAATAAAAAGTTAAGCCTGGCAATGCTGTTTGCCACACAATGGGAGCCTCCCCCTCTACTTTACTGGCTTCCCGATGAGCGCCTTTGGCGTTCATCACGGGCCTCGCAATGAGCTCCTTCAGTGCTCATTGTGAGGCTCCCCCCCTCTACCTCTCCCACCCCTTTATTGGCTTCGCGATGAGCGCCTTTGGCACTCATCACGGGTCTCGCAAGGAACGCCTTTGGCACTTATTGCGAGTCTCTCCACCTGTCTACTTCCTCCCTTGTGTCTCATTTCCCCCCTCCTCTACCTCCCTTGTGTCTCCTTCCCCCCCCTGTGTTTTTAACCCACTCCCTAAATGTGTCTCTTTTCCCCTCCCCTGTGTCTCTTCCCCCTCCCTCCCCTGTGTCTCTCCCCCTCCCTCCCTTGTGTCTATTTCCCCCTCCCCTCCCTGTGTCTCTTACCCCCTCTCCGTTCTCTGTGTCTCTTACCCCCCACCCTCCTACGTGTCTTTTCCCCCTCCCCTGTGTCTCTTTCCTCCCTGCCCCATGTTTCTTCACCCTCCCTTGTGTCTCTCCCCCCATTTCCCTCCCCTGTGTCTTTTCCCACTCCCCTGTGTCTTTTCCCTCTTCCTCTCCCTCCCCCTGTATATCTTCCCCCTCCTCTCACTCCTCTGTGTCTTTTCCCCCTTCTCTCACTCCCCGTATCTCTTCCCCCTTCTCTCACTCCCCGTATCTCTTCCCCCTTCTCTCACTCCCCTGTGTCTCTTTCCCCTTTCCCCCTCTGTTTCTTCCCCCCTCTCTCGTGTCTCCCTTGTTTCCCCCCATTTCCCTCATGTATCTTCCCCCCTCCTCTCGTTCCCCTGTTTCTTCCCCCCTCCTCTCACTCCCCTATGTCTCTTCCCCATATCTCTTTTCCTCCTGTGTCTCTTCCCCACCTCTCCCTCCCCTGTATCTGTTCCCCCTCCCCTGTGTCTTTTCCCCCTCTCCCTCCCCTGTGTCTCTTTCCCCTCCCCTGTGTCTCTTCCCCCTCCCTCCCCTATGTCTCTTCCCCACCTCTCCCTCCTCTGTGTCTGTTCCCTCCTCCCGTGTCTCTTCCCCCTCTCCCTCCCCTGTGTCTCTTCCCCCTCCCTCCCCTTTGTCTATTCCCCACCTCTCCCTCCCATGTGTCTCTTTCCCTCCTCCCCTGTGTCTCTTCCCCCCTCTCCCTCCCCTGTGTCTCTTCCCCCCTCCCTCCCCTGTGTCTCTTCCCCACCTCTCCCTCCCCTGTGTCTCTTTTCCTCTCCCCTGTGTCTCTTTCCCCCCCTGTGTCTCTTCCCTCCTGTCCCTCCCATGTGTCTCTTTCCCCCTCCCCTTTGTCTCTTTCCCCCTCCTCTCCCTCCCCTGTGTCTCTTCCCCACCTCTCCCTCTCCTGTGTCTCTTTCCCTCTCCCCTGTATCTCTTATCCCTCCCATGTGTCTCTTTCCCCCTCACCTCCCTCCCTGTGTCTCTTTTCCCCTCCCCTGTGTCTCTTTCTCCCTCCCATGTGTCTCTTTCCCCCTCTCCCTCCCTCTCTGTGTCTCTTTTCCCCTCCCCTGTGTCTCTTCCCCCTCCCTCCCCTGTGTCTCTCCCCCTCTCTCCCATGTGTCTATTTCCCCCTCCCTCCCTGTGTCTCTTACCCCCTCTCCCTTCTCTGTGTCTCTTACCCCCTCACCCTCCTCTGTGTCTTTTCCCACTCCCTTGTGTCTCTCCCCTCCATTTCCCTTCCCTGTGTCTTTTCCCACTCCCCTGTGTCTTTTCCCTCTTCCACTCCCTCCCCTGTATTTCTTCTCCCTCCTCTCACTCCTCTGTGTCTCTTCCCCCTTCTCACACTCCCCTGTGTCTCTTCCCCCTTCTCTCACTCCCTTGTGTCTCTTCCCCCTTCTCTCACTCCCCTGTGTCTATCCCCCCTCCTGCCCTGTGTGCCTCTCCACTGTGTGTCTCTCCCCTCCTCCCCTGGGTGCCTCTCCCCTCCTCCACTGTGTGTCTATTCCTCCCTTCTCTGGCTCCCTTCTCTCCCCCCTCCCTGTGCCTTTTCCCCCTCCCCTGTGTCTTTTCCCTCTTCATCTCCCTCCCCTGTATCTCTTCCCCCTCCTCTCACTCCCCTGTGTCTCTTCCCCTTCTCTCACTCCTCTGTGCATCTCTCCTCTCTTCACCTGTCTGTCCCTCCCCTCTTCCCCTGTCTGTCTCTCCAGTCCTCCCCTTTCTGTCTCTCCCCTCCTCCCCTGTGTGTCACCTCCTCCCGTGTGCCTCTTCCTTGCCGTGCGCAACGCGCATGACCGTCGCAAAACGCATGCGCGCGTCCGTTGCAGTGCACATGCGCTGCAAACGCAGTGCAGTGCGCATGTGCGCGTCAAGCGCAGTGCAAATGCACAGCTAATGCCGCGCAATGCACATATATAGCCAAAATCCATTGGTAACGCAGCGTTAAAGCTGCGGGCTCGCAAAGAGAGGACTGCAGTTGCGCAAAAGGCATTCACTGCGCTGGTGGAGATGAGCGCCATAAGTGACATTAAATTTTGTCCTGGAAATTAAACCACTATTCTCTATGTTTACTAAACCTCATAGTACACAATGATTTTTGTGAAAATGCTTCCATCGTGTAATAGATCACCCTGACTTGGGTTGTGTTCAATTGAAACTTTAATATCATCTGAATTTGTGCACCTTGAAAAAGCAACATAGAGTTGTCCATGTGCAAAAACCTGTTCCTGTAAAAAAAATACCCCAGACCTAAAAGTTTGTTCTTGGGATTTATTGATGGTCATGGCAAATGCAATGATAACTGGAAATTGTCTCATTTGAAGGACAAAAGGCAAACCACTCTCACTTGGAGCTAAATCAATTCTTGGTATAAAAACTCGTTCACCTTTATGGGTACCAGTCATAATTTTTGCATGTATGAAATTATCTTATGCATCGTGCACAATTGATCTGGTCCCATTACAAAGTCCTTTTTTTGGATTCATATTTTTCAATAGCATGACAATTGCCCTTTTTTTAAATGCATAACATGTGGTGGCATTCCAGATGGTGTTAAAGAATTGATACATTCTTTACTAAAATTAGATTCACTATCTTTATCGACAGCCAGAACTGAATCTGCACTGTAATAATTCTTTTGGCGTGCGTTAATGAATTTTAAAATTTCGTTATTTAGATTCAAGGCATCTATATTTTTGGATGTTAATATCACTTTGTTTGCAATGTCTGAGTAATCGTCGTTATTGAGAGTGTTTAGAAAGACTGCGGATATGAGTGATTCCTTGCAAATAGTGATGTCCCGAACAGTTCGCCGGAGAACTATTCCCGGCGATTTTCGCATGTTTGCGTCCACCGCGAACGGCGAACACATGCGCTTTTCGGTTCGCCCCCTATACTTTATTATTGAGGAAACTTTGACCATCATTTATTTTATTTTATAATTTTTTTTGTGTAATCTATGCCTGCCTGCCAGCGTGTGTGTGTGACAGGTAATCTAATTTCAGTTGCCTGCCTGTGTCAGGCTCACAGCTTATATTGTGCTCAGTGACATAAAACAACACTTTTTTGACTGTAATTGATTGAATAGCAATTGCCTGCCTACAGGCGTGTGTGTGAAGCCTATTGCATCTACTCTGCAACTTTTGCCAGTGCACAGTGACACTCATATCTGGTGGCACCTTAGATTGCACGCGCAGTGCCCCAAATTTGAAGTGGGAGGACCGACCAAGCATCTTTTTCCATCTCCCGCTTCCAAAAATCCATGCCATATACACGTCCCCTGATAGTGGACGTAACAGGGATTAAACCAATAGGAATAGTACTACTTAACATTACACACCTTATAATAACGCAGACAGAGGCAACGCGTATAATCTTCCATGCTGTGCAGTGGAAGCCCCCAGTCTCTGACTTGTGTACAATATTCCATGCTGGGCAGTGGAAGCCCCCAGACTCTGACCTGTGTATAATCTTTCATGCTGGGCAGTGGAAGCCCCCAGACTCTGACCTGTGTATAATATTCCATGCTGGGCAGTGGAAGCCCCCAGACTCTGGGAGTCTGAAGAAGAAGAGTCAGAGGAGGAAGGTGGCTTTGAGGAGGTGGAAGACCAAACACAGCAGGCGTCCCAGGGGGCTTGTTGTCACCTTTCGGGGACCCTTGGTGGCTGGGTGGAGGAAGAGACCTTCAATGACATCAGTGAAGACAAGGAACGGGACATGGCTAGCTTGGTATCCAACCTTGTGCAAATGGGGAGTTTGCGGTTGTGCAAAGGGACTGTTTGCGGTTGTTTGCGGTGCATTAAACGGGGAGATTGGTCTGTTACTGTGAAGCGGGTGTAACCCTTACACTACCTGATCGATACAACATCATACCTGATGTTTTAAAGCATGTTATTACAAACAATTTAGGAATGTTAGGTGATTTATGCCCTTTATGGCTTAAAACCAGACTCTGCATCAGCTATGTAATTTTCCGTGGGAGTTTTGCCATGGATCCCCCTCCGGCATGCCACAGTCCAGGTGTTAGACCCCTTGAAACAACTTTCCCATCACTATTGTGGCCAGAAAGAGTCCCTGTGGGCTTTGAAATTCGCCTGCCCATTGAAGTCTATGGCGGTTCGCCGGGTTCACCCGTTCGCAAACTTTTTATGGAAGTTCGGGTCCGCTGTTCGCGAACCGAAAATTTGAGGTTCGCGACATCACTACTTGCAAACCATTTGTGATGGAATTTCAATGGTATCATTGGGTAAATCATTTATTTGTGGATGTTTTCCTTCTCCAATTTGAATGAGCCAATCGTTGAATTTGTTTTGGCCTTCAGATCTCATATTTAATTCTAATTTGAGGTATGTAAATATTCTCCACAGTTTACTTGTCTTGATACATGTTTCAATGATGTCAGTCCTATTTCCATGTGGCACAAAAGGTAATGTTTGCCTAAAATCTCCTCCTAACATCAACTTTCCACCAAATGGCAAATTATTATCCATCACTTCTTTTAATAATCTATCAATACATTGCAAGGCATGACATGACATCATTGTTGCCTCATCTATAATAATTAATTTTAAATTGTTTGGCTTGTAAAGAATTCAGTCGAATAACTGACACTGATGTTTCTAAAATAGGAACTGGCCGTCTAATTCCACTAAGCACAGTTCTGCCACCTTCTAACAAAAGTGCTGCAATTCTAGTTGTTGCGAACGGCATTGCTATTTGTGCTCGAATGTGACTAATCAAACAATTGTACAGACAAGTTTTTCCTGATCCACCAGGGCCATCTAGATAGAAATAACAGTATTTGACCATTTCATCATCTGTAGCATTTGTGATGTCCTTAAATGCTTGCAATTGTAAAGTATTTAAAGTTGCCAGTTTTTCTTGTGTTTTTTGTTGTTGAAGTTCAGTGTCATAATCATCAAAGTTGATGTCATCTATAAGTCCTGGATCAGGCAAATTAAAACTTGCACAATTTAGTCCATGAGCAAGAAATATTTCTTGAATTTCCATTAACGCTTTTAAGAGTGCTATTTGCTTATTGTAATCTTTCAAGAAGTCTTCAGACATATTTAATTTAAATGTTTCCCACAAAGTAAATGCATCAGGTACATTGCAAAAGATGCAAATGAATGCAAATTGTTCTCTCATTTGCTTCTTCCAGACACCTCTCCCATTTTGTATCATCTGCTATGAAGTTTTGATGTCTTGCAGCTAATAGCAAAGTATCATAAACTATGTCATTCACTGTGCATAAATGTTCATAACTTTGTGTACCGGGAACATATAAAAGAATTAATCTTAAACTGAATAGTTCAATGTCTCTTGGACTGACGGTATAAATTTATGGTATAATTTTGTGAGTATCTCTTTTTCGTTGTCGCCATTGACCATTTACAAATACATAGTGATATGGAATCTCAATGTGTAAAAATTGTCTGGCCTGAGTGTCCTGGTAATTTAATTGAAACCATGCAGTAAGTGTTGTTTCTCGATATTCACTTTGGGCTAAGGCAGTTCTTTCATTGTCTGCAGTAAAGCAAACAAACTGACTTTGTGGCAAATGTACAGCTAATCGATACACAGCATGTGACTGATCATGCATCTCAAATTTCAGAAAACGCCACATTACTTCAGGAGCACTGACATAGCGAGCATCTAAATAATTAGAAAATTTGTCATGTAAAATTGGATTTTCCTTTTTGCTTTGTGCACCTTGCACAACAACAGTTGCTGCATCATATCCTTTGTATATATATTTATATGTTGTATGGAACAACATACTGTATCTATTATCAACCTTTTGTCCAAGTATAATAGCTGTTTGTCCTTCTCTTCTTTTATACAAAGGGTATCCATCAGAACTGGCATAAGTTTGCATTTGAAATTGTTTTGTAAATTGTTTTGTACATTTTTTTTTTCATACATGGTGAATTTGGATTGAAATCTCCACATGGCCCATGAATCATTCTGTGTGTTATAATCTCATAAAATTTGGAATATTTTTCTGGATGTGGCATTCAGCAGTAATTACTGAATACACTCTCTCTGCAGTATTCAATTTATCTTTTTCCTGCAGGATTAAAAGTATGTGTGCATGTGGCAGGCCTCTTTTTTGAAATTCAATGGTATAAACAAAAGCCACACATATAACTGTGCTTTAGTTATATCATGTATTAATTAATTGAGTTTGATTTTGAATACTCTTGCCACTAAATCTGGTCGGTCAGAAGTATTTTGTCCAAGATTCAAATTTTCTTTGATCTATGGTCATTGTGGATTACATGTGAATGTAATGAATAAATCTGTTTTTTTCTAATTTTGTGACAAAAGCCATGGCATCATTATATCTTTCTTGCATATTGCGAGGAGATCCTTGGAAAGTGGATGGCAAAATGATTGCTCTTCCAGCTGGAATGTCTCTGTTGGTAGCCAATTCAGCAACATAATCCATCAATCCACAAAAGTGTTCTACTCAAAGCTTGTTTTGTTGAAATTTTGTAAAATGTAGATTATTTGCTTCGACTTGTAGAGAGTAATCAATAATCTATTGCTGTGTGAGTTTACCCCCACATAAAATAGGATTAAAATAATATAATCCCGAATAGCAGTTTGTGGCACTTTATATTCCAGCATAGAAATATTGCATCTAACACAAACTTTACTATTGGGATAACTTTGCAATTTCAATTTCGGTTCCCATCGAGGTTCACCATTTGAAAAGAATATGGGATATGTGTATGGATTAAAAGACAAATTAATATATTTATGTTTATAAAAGGTTGGTCTTCATTTCCTGGATATATTCTAATATCCCGCTGAAAAGGTGGTTCACCATCCTCATTTTTAAAAACCATGGCAACCTCATTTACTGTTGGTAAATTCTAGTGTCTTTGATCAGTGTTGCAATCTCTTTTTAAAACCATATTTACTCTTGGCATTTTCATTTGATGTATTTCAGCATGTTGCTGCTTTTCTTTTTCAACTTGTGCTGATTGTTTGTATGCTGGACTGTATGGGTTGTTGTCCATAATTTTATCCAGCTGATCAAAGACTATGCGCAAACACTGTTTATTTTCTGGAAGTGTTCAACAGCTTCCACTGTATCCAAGACATATAACTGTGCAAATTTCCTTTGCTCTCCTTCTTGTGTGTGTAAATGTGAAGTGCGGTGGTAAATTTGTCCTATTGAAGCAAACTAAATTGTACTGTTATAAGACCCAGGGGGGGGGGGGGGGGACACAAAGGAGGGGGGGGAGAGACACAGGGCAGGGAGAGGATGGGGGAGAGACACAGGTGAGGGAGAGGAGGGGGAAGAGACACAGGGGAGGGGGGAAACACACAGGGGTGGGAGAGGAGGGGGTTAGACACAAAGGGGAGGGAGAGGAGAGGGGGAGACATAGGGGAAAAAGAGGGGGGAGACACAGAGGAGTGGGGGAGAGACACAGGGGATTGAGAGGAGGGGGAGAGGTTTAGGGGAGGGAGAGGAGGGGGGGAACAGACACAAGGGAGGGAGAGAGGGGGAAAGACCCAGGGGAGGGAGAGGGGGGGAGAGACACAGGGGAGGGGGGGAGACACACGTGGGTGGGCGAGGAGGGGGGGTAGACACACAGGGGAGGGAGAGGAGGGGGGGAGACACAGTGGAATGAGGGATGGGGAGAGACACAGAGGAGGGGGGAGAAACACATGGGAGTGAGAGGAGGGGGAGAGACACAGGGGAGTGAGCGCAGCGGAAGAGGCACAGGGGAGGGAGAGGAGGGGGAAGAGACAAATGGGAGGGAGAGGAGGGGGAAGAGACACAGGGGAGGTGGGAGACACACACGGGTGGGTGAGGAGGGGGTTAGACACACACGGGTGGGTGAGGAGGGGGTTAGACACACAGGGGAGGTAGAGGAGGGGGAGAGACACAGGGGAATGAGCAGGGGGAGAGACACAGAGGAGGGGGGAGAGGCACAGGGGAGGGAGAGGAGGGGGGAAGAGATACATGGGGGGGAGACATGGGGGGGAGACACAAAGGAGGGGGGGGGAGACACAAAGGAGGGGGGGGAGACACAGGGCAGGGAGAGGATGGGGGAGAGACACAGGTGAGGGAGAGGAGGGGAAAGAGACACAGGGGAGGGGGGAGACACACAGGGGTGGGAGAGGAGGGGGTTAGACACAAAGGGGAGGGAGAGGAGAGGGGGAGACATAGGGGAAAAAGAGGGGGGAGACACAGAGGAGTGGGGGAGAGACACAGGGGATTGAGAGGAGGGGGAGAGGTTTAGGGGAGGGAGAGGAGGGGGGAACAGACACAAGGGAGGGAGAGAGGGGGAAAGACCCAGGGGAGGGAGAGGGGGGGAGAGACACAGGGGAGGGGGGAGACACACGTGGGTGGGCGAGGAGGGGGGGTAGACACACAGGGGAGGGAGAGGAGGGGGGGAGACACAGTGGAATGAGGGATGGGGAGAGACACAGAGGAGGGGGGAGAAACACATGGGAGTGAGAGGAGGGGGAGAGACACAGGGGAGTGAGCGCAGCGGAAGAGGCACAGGGGAGGGAGAGGAGGGGGAAGAGACAAATGGGAGGGAGAGGAGGGGGAAGAGACACAGGGGAGGTGGGAGACACACACGGGTGGGTGAGGAGGGGGTTAGACACACAGGGGAGGTAGAGGAGGGGGAGAGACACAGGGGAATGAGCAGGGGGAGAGACACAGAGGAGGGGGGAGAGGCACAGGGGAGGGAGAGGAGGGGGGAAGAGATACATGGGGGGGAGACATGGGGGGGAGACACAAAGGAGGGGGGGGAGACACAGGGCAGGGAGAGGATGGGGGAGAGACACAGGTGAGGGAGAGGAGGGGAAAAAGACACAGGGGAGGGGGGAGACACACAGGGGTGGGAGAGGAGGGGGTTAGACACAAAGGGGAGGGAGAGGAGAGGGGGAGACATAGGGGAAAAAGAGGGGGGAGACACAGAGGAGTGGGGGAGAGACACAGGGGATTGAGAGGAGGGGGAGAGATTTAGGGGAGGGAGAGGAGGGGGGAACAGACACAAGGGAGGGAGAGAGGGGGAAAGACCCAGGGGAGGGAGAGGGGGGGAGAGACACAGGGGAGGGGGGAGACACACGTGGGTGGGTGAGGAGGGGGGGGTAGACACACAGGGGAGGGAGAGGAGGGGGGGAGACACAGTGGAATGAGGGATGGGGAGAGACACAGAGGAGGGGGGAGAAACACATGGGAGTGAGAGGAGGGGGAGAGACACAGGGGAGTGAGCGCAGCGGGAGAGGCACAGGGGAGGGAGAGGAGGGGGAAGAGATAAATGGGAGGGAGAGGAGGGGGAAGAGACACAGGGGAGGTGGGAGACACACACGGGTGGGCGAGGAGGGGGGTAGACACACAGGGGAGGGTGAGGAGGGGGAGAGACACAGGGGAATGAGGGAGGGGGAGAGACACAGAGAAGGGGGAGAGGCACAGGGGAGGGAGAGGAGGGGGAAGAGATACATGGGAGGGAGAGGAGGGGGAAGAGACACAGGGGGGGAGACACAAAGGAGGGGGGGGAGAGACACAGGGCAGGGAGAGGATGGGGGAGAGACACAGGTGAGGGAGAGGAGGGGGAAGAGACACAGGGGAGGGGGGAGACACACAGGGGTGGGAGAGGAGGGGGTTAGACACAAAGGGGAGGGAGAGGAGAGGGGGAGACATAGGGGAAAAAGAGGGGGGAGACACAGAGGAGTGGGGGAGAGACACAGGGGATTGAGAGGAGGGGGAGAGGTTTAGGGGAGGGAGAGGAGGGGGGAACAGACACAAGGGAGGGAGAGAGGGGGAAAGACCCAGGGGAGGGAGAGGGGGGGAGAGACACAGGGGAGGGGGGAGACACACGTGGGTGGGCGAGGAGGGGGTAGACACACAGGGGAGGGAGAGGAGGGGGGGAGACACAGTGGAATGAGGGATGGGGAGAGACACAGAGGAGGGGGGAGAAACACATGGGAGTGAGAGGAGGGGGAGAGACACAGGGGAGTGAGCGCAGCGGAAGAGGCACAGGGGAGGGAGAGGAGGGGGAAGAGATAAATGGGAGGGAGAGGAGGGGGAAGAGACACAGGGGAGGTGGGAGACACACACCGGTGGGAGAGGAGGGGGTTAGACACAAAGGGGAGGGAGAGGAGAGGGGGAGACATAGGGGAAAAAGAGGGGGGAGACACAGAGGAGTGGGGGAGAGACACAGGGGATTGAGAGGAGGGGGGAAGAGATACATGGGGGGGAGACACAAAGGAGGGGGGGAGAGACACAGGGCAGGGAGAGGATGGGGGAGAGACACAGGTGAGGGAGAGGAGGGGAAAGAGACACAGGGGAGGGGGGAGACACACAGGGGTGGGAGAGGAGGGGGTTAGACACAAAGGGGAGGGAGAGGAGAGGGGGAGACATGGGGGAAAAAGAGGGGGGAGACACAGAGGAGTGGGGGAGAGACACAGGGGATTGAGAGGAGGGGGAGAGGTTTAGGGGAGGGAGAGGAGGGGGGAACAGACACAAGGGAGGGAGAGAGGGGGAAAGACCCAGGGGAGGGAGAGGGGGGGAGAGACACAGGGGAGGGGGGAGACACACGTGGGTGGGTGAGGAGGGGGGGTAGACACACAGGGGAGGGAGAGGAGGGGGGGAGACACAGTGGAATGAGGGATGGGGAGAGACACAGAGGAGGGGGGAGAAACACATGGGAGTGAGAGGAGGGGGAGAGACACAGGGGAGTGAGCACAGCGGGAGAGGCACAGGGGAGGGAGAGGAGGGGGAAGAGATAAATGGGAGGGAGAGGAGGGGGAAGAGACACAGGGGAGGTGGGAGACACACACGGGTGGGTGAGGAGGGGGTTAGACACACAGGGGAGGTAGAGGAGGGGGAGAGACACAGGGGAATGAGCAGGGGGAGAGACACAGAGGAGGGGGGAGAGGCACAGGGGAGGGAGAGGAGGGGGAAGAGATACATGGGAGGGAGAGGAGGGGGAAGAGACACAGGGGAGGCGGGAGACACACACGGGTGGGCGAGGAGGGGGGTAGACACACAGGGGAGGGAGAGGAGGGGGAGAGGCACAGGGGAGGGAGAGGAGGGGGAAGAGATACATGGGAGGGAGAGGAGGGGGAAGAGACACAGGGGAGGTGGGAGACACACACAGGTGGGCGAGGAGGGGGGTAGACACACAGGGGAGGGTGAGGAGGGGGAGAGACACAGGGGAATGAGGGAGGGGGAGAGACACAGAGGAGGGGGGAGACCCACAGGGGTGGGAGAGGAGGGGGTTAGACACAAAGGGGAGGGAGAGGAGGGGGGGAGACAGGGGGAAAAGAGGGGGAGACACAGAGGCCTGGGGGAGAGACACAGGGGATTGAGAGGAGGGGGAGAGGCACAGGGGAGGGAGAGGAGGGGGAAGAGACACAAGGGAGGGAGAGAGGGGGAAAGACCCAGGGGAGGGAGAGGGGGGGAAAGACCCAGGGGAGGGAGAGGGGGGGGAGAGACACAGGGGAGGGGGGGACACACATGGGTGGGCGAGGAGGGGGGTAGACACACAGGGGAGTGAGAGCAGGGGGAGAGGCACAGGGGAGGGAGAGGTGGGGGAAGAGATACATGGGAGGGAGAGGAGGGGGAAGAGACACAGGGGAGGTGGGAGACACACACGGGTGGGCGAGGAGGGGGGTAGACACACAGGGGAGGGTGAGGAGGGGGAGAGACACAGGGGAATGAGGGAGGGGGAGTGACACAGGGAAGGGGGAGAGGCACAGGGGAGGGAGAGGAGGGGGAAGAGATACATGGGAGGGAGAGGAGGGGGAAGAGACACAGGGGAGGCGGGAGACACTCACGGGTGGGCGAGGAGGGGGGTAGACACACAAGGGAGGGAGAGGAGGGGGAGACACAGGGGAATAAGGGAGGGGGAGAGACACAGAGGAGGGGAAAGAGACACAGGGGAGTAAAACTAGTGTGGGAGAGACACAGGGGAGTAAGAGAAGGAGGGAGACAGAGGGGTGGGGGTAAACACACAGGGGTGGTAGAGGAGGGGGGTAGAAATACAGGGGAGGGAGAGGAGGGGGAGAGACACAGGGGAGAGAGAGGAGGGGGAGGAGACAAAGGGGAAGGAAAAGGGAGGGAAGAGACACAGGGGGGAAGAGACACATTGAAAGAGACATGGGGTAAGAGATGCAGGAGAGGGAGAAGGGGCAAGAGACACAGGGGAGGGAGAGAGGGGCAAGAGACATGGGGGGACAGGGGGGAAAGACACAGTGAGGAGAGTGGGTAAAAACACAGGGGGGAGGAGACACAAGGGAGAAAGAGGAGGGGGGAAAGGAGGCACAAGGGAGGGAGAGGAAGGGGGAAATGAGACACAAGGGAGGAAGTAGACAGAGGGAGAGACTCGCAATGAGAGCCAAAGGCGCTCATCTCAAGGCCAGTAAAGTAGATTGCCAGGATTCAAATTTTTTTGCCGTCATTTTTGCCGGGCAAGTTGCTAGTATATATATATATTGATAACAATTTTTTTTTTTATAATAAATTATTAAGTCATTATTAAATGAATATACTATAATGAATTAATCAATAACGGACATCAATGGTAAACCTAAAGAGGTAATTATGTTTTCCTAAATAAGGGTAAACAGAGCTATGAGCAAAGTATAGATCAGGCTTAAAATAATGTGTAATTTTGTAATTTTATTAATCATGCAATCAATTGACTTTTCAGGTGTAATTTACGTTCTTTAAAAGTTAATAAGGTAAGTATATATGTATGCATATTTTTTTGTGTGGTTATTATGAATGAATAATGAAATACTAAGGGCCTCATTCATTTGCAATTTGTGCAATGCAATAGGGCAATATATACGGTAAGCAGATAGCATATTCTTTTTGTAAGTTTTTATTTGGTGAAAACCTTAGTTTTGGAAAGATGTTCATTAACTAAAAATGTATGTAAAAATAATATGCTATGTCCTTATATACATTTGCAAATTGCAATTGAATGAGGCCCTAAATAAATATAGTTTAATTAATTAATTAATCATTAACTGTCATCAATTCAAAACAGGAAAGGGCATCATGAAATCATATAACTGTGAAATTGATATTATTTCAGAAAAAAATACTGCAGAATTCACTCTCTGTCTTCAGTCAGGTGCAGAGATGAGTAATCTGTGAAATGACATGAAAATCATTTTTAATGTTTGTATTCAATTAATTTGTAACGCATTGAATCTATGATGTTTAATTGGCATAGATGCAAAACATAAACACATAATCATCAATACATTCATAAATAAAATCGGTATAAAATTTGAAATGTAGCACATGTCAAAATCTAAGAAACTGCTTTAAATATTTAAGTGCTTTGAAGGTCCTATCCCTGTCATGTAATTATAAGCACTCCACACATATAAGTAAAATGTAAAATGCACATATTTTTGGATCTATTATAAATGTTTTTTTTGTTTTTTATTATATTTAATTAATTGTTCCAAAAACAATGTACATGAATGAGCAGCAAGGCAGATATATAAGTGCAGGTTACAAAAATGTATTACTTTTATTGCAGTATAAAATATAATTATTTTTTAGTAATGATTTCTAATTATTAATTAATATATTAATATACATTAATTAATCAATAACTGTCATCAATTCAAAATAAAAAGACTTAATCTTTTTTTGTTCCATAAGAACATAATTAAATTATATACCTGTAAAGGTGATCTTTATACTGTTTAAAAGTTGCAAATGTCACTCTCTGTGGTCACTCAGCTGCAGAGATGATGGAACTGTCAAATAAGATGGAAATCATTTGTAATATTTGGATTCATCCCTATCAGTCAATCAGCAGCAACACGGATATATTGGCATAGATGCAAAACATAAACGCATACTCATCAATATATTCATAAATAAAAGCAGTATAAAATATAAAATTTCGAACATGTCAGTTTTTTTTTGTAATGATTACTAATTATTAATTAATTAATATATTGATATACATTAATTAATCAATAACTGTCATCAATTAAAAATAAAAAGACTTAATCCTTTTTTATCCGTTCCATAAGAACATAATTAAATGATATACCTGTAAAGGTGATCTTTATACTGTTCAAAGGCTGCAAACATCACTCTCTGTGTTTAGTCAGCTGCAGAGATGATGAAACTGTCAAATAAGATGGAAAGCATTTGTAATATTTGGATTCATCCCTATCAGGCAATCAGCAGCAACATGGATATATCAGTGCATAGTAAAATACACATAATGTTTGTGGTCCTTTTTTTTTTTTTTTGGTAATATTACTAATTAATAAATTAATGTACATTAAAAATCAATTAATCAATGACTAAATGTATTCTAAAACGCTAAGCATTAATATATTAATAAACTAAAGGCATTGTAAAATATAGAATATGTGTTGTTCATAATGATTACTAATAATTAATAAATAAAATAATGTACATTCATAATTAATTAATCAATGTCTAAATATATTAGAAAGAGGTAAGCATTAATGTATTAATAAACTTTAGGCAGTTTAAAATGTTATACATGTTTTTTTATAATGATTACTAATTAATAATTAATAAATGAATGTACATTACTAATTAATTAATTAATTAATTAATGTTACAAACAGCTAAGCATGAAAGTATTGATAAACTATGCAGATGATACTCAAATCTACCTCTCTGCACCCGATCTATCCCCCTCTCTTTTAGCTCAAGTTTCCAACTGCCTCTCTAGCATATCCTCCTGGATGTCCACCCGTCAACTCAAACTCAACATGTCTAAAACTGAACTTCTAATCTTTCCACCCTCTACTACAGCTTCCACACCTCAAATATCTCTCACTGTTGACAACACCATCATCGCCCCTACCTCCCAGGCCCGTTGTCTTGGGGTTCTACTGGATCCCGCCCTCTCTTTTATTCCTCACATCCAAGCAATAACAAAATCATGTCAGTTTCACCTAAAAAACATCTCCAAAATTCGTCATTATCTTACAGAAGACACAGCTAAAATTCTAATTCACTCTCTCATCATCTGTCAACTCGACTACTGCAATTCCCTCCTTGCTGGCCTCCCCATCTCTCGTCTGTCTCCCCTCCAATCCATAATGAACGCCTCCGCTAGACTCATCTTCAATACCAAACGATCAGTGTCGGCAGCCCCTCTCTGTCAATCACTCCACTGGCTTCCCATAGCTTCCCGAATTAAATTTAAAATCATGACCCTAATACATAAAGCCCTCAACAACAGTGCACCCCCTTATATCTCTGCTCTTGTTTCAAAATACTCTCCCAACCGGCCCCTTCGTTCTGCTAACGACCTTCTTCTTTCCTCCTCTCTCATCACCTCCTCTCACTCCCGTCTTCAAGACTTTTCTCGTGCTTCCCCATCCATTTGGAACTCCTTGCCCCGCTCCATTAGATTATCTTCCTGCCTCAAAACCTTTAAGAAATTATTAAAAACACACCTGTTTAAAAAATCTTATCATCTTCAGCCTTAACATGTACAACTGAACATTCCACAGCTTAATAACACTCACACCCACAATCTACAGTACAACACACAGACCCCTCCACTTTACTGAACCAATTGCTTTCAATTGTATTTGTCACCCTCTTGTATCACACCTAAACCCTTAGATTGTAAGTTTGCGAGTTTTCAATCTTGTGTCAGGCCTTGGAAACAAGCTCTATGCACATTTGATTTTATGCTCGAAAACAGGGCCCTCCATTCTTTACAAGGTGTTTAATTTGTTTTCTGCTATGTACTCAACCCCTGTACAGCGCTACGGAATATGTTGGCGCGATATAAATAAAGATAATAATAATAATAATAATAAACTAAAGCAAGTGTAAATTATAAGCTTATTGCTCATTTTTTTTAGCTAATAATATATACCTTTTTTTAAGAATAATTAATTAATGTATTAATTATTTATTAATGATTATTAATATAAATTAATATACTTTACCTATTTGTATTTAATATTCAGCAATCAGTATCCTGAAGAGCTAACAATCTCTTTGGATTTTCCGGCAGCAGAAAATGTCCACTCAGAGGAGAAAGTGTCAGTTCTGTGGCAAGTGTGCCCTATATATAGGCTGCGTGCACAAGACAAAACCATTGGTTTAGGCGGGAAATCCATCATTTCAGAATCTTAATGTGTAAATGTGTAAGTTAGTGTTGTAAAATGGCGGCCTTAGTCTATTTTTTTTACGCGTTTCGCTAAATAATTTAGCATCCTTCCATAGTATTTTTAAACCGTGTACGTCGCTGGCTGTGTATTGCCCAGTTCGGGGTCATGTAGCCTCGTTTTAATTTTTTGGGGCTGCCATTTTTTTTCTCGCTTAGTCGATTTTCAAGTGCCGAAACTGCTTAAATTCGACATAAATTTGCGTTTCACCTCACTTCCAGACGTCCTGGCTGTTCTGTGTGTGATGTTTTTGTTGTATTTGTTTTTGTATTTGTCTTATTTTTTGGTTTGCGCGGTTCGGCCGTTAACTTCGTATTTTTCATGTCGTATTTTTTTTTTCTAAGTCCTGCATCTTGTGATTTTTTTTCCCAAAGTTCTGCGTTTATCAACTGCTTGCAGCCGAAGGCAATCCCGCGTTTTGTAAGTGTTTGTAGGCTACGTCCCGCGTGTTTCATTACCTCCACTGCTCGCCTCGCTTTGCAAGGCTTGCAGGCAATGAGCGACTTCGACGCTCATCTCCTGTGCTGACGAGCAGGCAATGAGCACCTTGCAAAGCGTGAAGACAATTATAATATGTGATCTTTGTTTGCATATTCTTTTGAGATTTGATGACTTACTTTTTTCAAACCAACCTGGTGAACAAATTGTAAAATTAAAGTATAACATTTTACGCTAAACAAAAAAAATCACAAAATATTTTGGCAGATATCAGATCAGTTGATTGTGTATAACCAAAATGGTAACCAAAGATTGTAAATGAAATGTTTTCATGTGAGTTTAGGACTATATTAAATTGTTTGTGCCCCCATACAGTACAGCACCAACATTAGTAAGAGTACCATATTAAACAACATTAATAATATGTTATATGTCACATCATATTAAGTAACCTGACTGTATATATTAAATAATTAGTCTCCAGTGCTATAAAGGTGTATTAAACATGTCATTATTGCTGCTTACTGTCTGGAAGCTGCCTCTCAGCACTACCTCCTTTGCATCTTCTGCTTTCCTCTGTGAGCCCCTTCTGTATCCTGCCTTGCTTTGCAGAACGCTATAGCTGCGCAGGGAAGGAGAATCAGCACCAGCACACCCTCCTGCAGTCCCTCTCCTCCTTAATCACTGCAGGGGGGCGCTGTTGCGTTCCATGCAGCTTACCCGATCGGCCCAACCACTGGATCTATCCCGTTGCAAATTCACCAGCACTGACAGCTGCAGTGCCAGCAAGTAACCGTTAGATGGTGATGTGGATATTTTGCAGTGCTGCCGATATTTCACACAAGTTGTAACCTTAGAAGGTTACCCTAACCCACCCCCTCACCGTAACCCTGAAAGTTTACCTCACCCTAACTCTATGGAATGGGCACTAGCAGTTGGTGGGCGGCACTGCCGCTACCACTGCTGGTGGATTTTAAGAGGGAAAGGACAGATGCTTGTACAAACTTCACCAACTACTGCCTTCCTTTTGCAAAAAAACTAAAACATGATTACAGCTATACAAATGAGGCACCCCTGTAAGGTAAGCGCCCCTAGGTGTCTGCCTAAATTGCTTAATTACAAATCCGGCCCTGGATATAACATTGTATGCTTTTTTTTAAATAAAAAAAAACATACAACTCATTATTCAAATTATTTATTGACAATCTAATCACCCTTTCTTTTTTTAAATAATTTATGTATTCAATCTAGGGTACTGCATGCAGAGTATAAGCAGTATAAATAACATATAGTGTGTTACCAGATGATAGAATAACATACAGTATAGATTTATAGGGCCTCATTCAATTGCAATTTGGCCAATTGAATACGGCTCTAAATAAGCACATAACATATATTTTTTAAAGAAGTTTTAAGTTAGTAAGCATCTATCCAAAAGCAAGGTTTTCACTAACTAATAACTTCTTTAAAAAATATATGCTATGTGCTTATTAAGAGCCCTATTCATTTGGCCGGATTGTAATTGAATGAGGCCCATAGTACCCATTCAAAACATTTTTAAAAGTGAGTAATGTCACAAGCTACTCTTCAGTGGGCTAGAAAAATTGGAGTGACCAATCCTATCCGTAAATTGATGGTGGCTTGGTAATCTCCTCATTGATGACAGCTGTAGACTTTCAGGATACGAGATGACATAGATGGTATTTTTCTTTCAGTGCCCAGGGAAGGGAATGGGGTAACCTGGGAAGTATAGTGTAGGGCTGGGGATTGTATCAGGGACATGTGTATTTGTCTCAATTAGCTTGCTTAGACAGACCACACACTCTATGGAGACGGATCTGGTGCGGACATGGAAGTGATTATGCGTACCTATGGAAAGTGGACTGGGACCTGCTGATAAAGACAAGGGAAGCTGGTAGAGGAGTCATGGGGTCCCTAAGCTTTATTACCCCCTTTTGTGCTCCACAGGTGTAGCATTTGAGGTCCACAATATATAACAATATAACACAGCTACATGGAAAGCACAGTGGGGATGGTAACCCCAGCAGCATTAATCAATATGACCACACTTATGGTCAAACAGGATCAGATATCAAACAGCGAGCTATAACAGGATTATAGTCTTTAAAGAGCTTAACATACTGTAGCTATGATAATAGCTCTCTGGGACCTGTTCGATCCAATCCTCCTGGTAAGCCAACTGACAGTCCTGTCAGTAGCTCTGCAGCAGGTTGGTTGTGACAAAAAACATAACCTTTCTCTTGAGGTTGGATCAAATGAAGGGGGAGAAATAAAATGGAGGGGGAAGACGGAAGGGTGCAAGTTATTGAAGCATACAGTAAGAGATCAAGAGAGGCCAATTTGGTACCTTTTCTCTGGAGACACCCGCAGACAGGTTTTCGGTGAGATACCACCTCATAAGGGTTTTGTAAGATTGTTCTTTAAAGTTAGAACAAATTGAAAAAGATTTGTGTACAGTGGGCAGTGTGCCTCCATCGAAAGTACCAGAAACAAGGGCACAGACCCAGTGGGAGACTATAACTTATTTTAGCCATATACAGTAAGCGCTTTACAATATAGCAACGGCAATGCTTTAGCAAGTCAATAGCATAAAGTTGTTTGTTAGAGAAACTTGTACCTAGCAAATAGGGCTCTTAGATCTGCAAACTGGCATGCCCTTCTAATTGATGTGCAGTTTATTTATATATATATATATATATATATATATATATATATATATATATATATATATATAGATATACCCCACCTAACGCTACACCTTATAGCCTTGATTCGCTATAGCTCTCTTTTTCCTGTAATTCCACTGATCCCCATTTTTGCACTGTGCACTGATTTTACTCGCCAGACTCATTTTAACTCTCCAAACCATCTGCAATTTTAGTTAATGTTTGCTGCTTCTTTAAATGTAATTAAAAAAAAGCTGTTTTCTTAAAAGTACATATAAATCCCAAAAGTTTGAAATCTCAATTGATTTTGTGTATTTTGTCCATGAGTTCCCCTATCCCTATCTACCTTATGCTAAAATGACCCTGTTTAGTGCTGTTTCGCTTAGCACTCCTATTGCCCAGAATCTACCTACAGAGTTAAACGGGGTAGTTGTTTCAGTTAATTACACTGTCTGGAGACTCTCCATCTGGATAGCAGATCATAAACCTCACCCAAGATTAGTCAAGCTAGATTCGATGGCCACAACATTGGACATCTTCATCCACATACATTCCTAATTATATAAAGTTAACTCCAGTTTGAGTAAAGTGTCTGCACACATAATTGATAGGAATACTGAAGGCACCATGATAGAGGGTGGAAAATCATGTTGAAAAAATGGCTTTACATTTTAAGTTTGCTGTTCAATTAATTTGTTAGCGATCCATATTTAAAGATTTAGTTTTAGGCTGCTTCTAAACTACCCTTGTGTTTTCAGATTATATTATGAGCTGCACCAATCAACTGTAATAGGTGATAATGAGGCTACTATGAGACAACTGTGGATTAATTCTGAATAAGAAAATATTACATTTCTAATATTTGCTCTATGTTACTTAAAACAGCTGGCCCAACAGTTTTCATAACAGTGTTTCATGCTCTTCACATATCTGACATGAAATCTCACAGAGGTAACCTCTGCTGCCACCTCTCTCAACATCCTTGGCCACTGACCAACTCTAACTTCTTGGCCTCCATTGAGTATATGGGATGAGTCATGGATGGCATTCAGAAGGACCAAATAAGCATTCCTGTGAGTAACTGGAGGCCCTCTGATTTTTTTGTTAACCTTGAGGCATGGGGTTCACACCACCTCCATCCCCCACTAACCCCAGATGCCTTCCCCACTGGCCCAAACTGATGGTGTGCCTGCAATAGGTGGCCACTCAAATTCCCATCCCCTTCTCCTCTCCTTCTGTCCCTACCTCTCCCTTTCACCACGGTGGAGAGGGGGAGAGTTAAAGACAGGGGGTATGTGTGGTATGTATGTAGTATGTGGTATGATATAGGAATATGTGTGTTGTATGGAGTAAGTAACCAAGGGGTTTGGGAGAGGTGGGTGTTGAGAATATGTGTTGGAGTTGAGGTATATGTGTTACTGTAGCATAGGAATGGAGTATAGAGTAGAATGGATATGGAGCATGTAAGATGTGTTATTAATAATAATATGGAGGTATGTGAATAATGTACAGTGCCTTGCAAAAGTATTCACCCACCTTGACTTGTTACCTATTTTGTTACATTACAGCCTTAAGTTCAATGTTTTTTTAATCTGAATTTAATGTGATGGATTAGAACACAATAGTCTAAGTTGGTGAAGTGAAATGAAAAAAAATATATACATAAAACTTTTTTTAAATAGAAAACAGAAAATTTTAGGTTATAAAAAAAAATCTAAATCTTTGATCCCCAGGAGCACCATCAAATCTATCATAACCAAATGGAAAGAACATGCCACAACAGCAAACCTGCCAAGAGACGTCCGCCCACTAAAACTCACGAACCAGGCACGGAGAGCATTAACCAGAGAGGCAGCACAGAGATCTAAGGTAAGCCTGGAGGCGCTGCAGAGACTGGAGTATCTGTACATAGGATGGCAATAAACCGTACGCTCCATAGAGTTGGGCTTTATGGCAGAATGACCAGAAGAAAGCCATTACTTTTAGCAAAAAAACAAAATGGCACATTTGAGTTTGCGAAAAGGCATGTGGGAGACTCCCAAAATGTATGGAGGAAGGTGCTCTGGTCTGATAAGACTAAAATTGAACTTTTCGGCCATCAAAGAAAACGCTATGTCTGGTGCAAACCCAACACATCACATCACCCAAAGAACACCATCCCCACAGTGAAACATGGTGGTGGCAGCATCATGCTGTGCGGATGTTTTTAAGCAGCCGGAACTGGGAAACTGGTCAGAGTTGAGGGAAAGACGGATGGTGCTAAATACAGGGATATTCTTGAGCAAAAGCCCAGACCTCAATCCAATAGAAAATCTGTGGTCAGACTTAAAGATTGCTGTTCACAAGCGCAATCCATCCAACTTGAAGGACCTGGAGCAGTTTTGCAAGGAGGGATTGTCAATAATCCCAGTGGTAAGATGTGGCAAGCTCATAGAAACTTATCCAAGGCGACTTGGAGCTGTGATTGCCGCAAAAAGTGGCTCTACAAAGTATTGACTTTAGGGGGGCTGAATAGTTATGCACATTGACTTTTTCTGGTATTTTGTCCTATTTGTTGTCTATTTCACAATAAAAAATAAAAATAAAAAAAAAACATCTTCAAAGTTGTGGGCATGTTCTGTAAATTAAATGATGCAAATCCTCAAAAAATCCATGTTAATTCCAGGTTGTGAGGCAACAAAACATGAAAAATGCCAAGGGGGGTGAATACTTTTGCAAGGCACTGTACATGAGAATTTAGGTGTAAAATACATGTAGACATAAAGAACAAACATCCTACTCTACTCAAAGCTTCCTCACTCTCATAAGCAATTTCCCTAACTTACAAAACCCCCTGGTTATAAGTACATAAGTCCCTACATGGACAATGTAATTGGTTCATAAAAACTCCCGTAAAGCTGAGGCAGCTTTCAAGAGTTCCTAGGGGTGTCATATAATCAAGCCCCATTTTTGGAGATCCCCTCCCCATTGTCAAAGTATAAAAATAAACACTTTATTAATGGCTACCAACAAAGCAGGTTGTTTTTATTTTCCAAAAACATTCTGTTTATTATCAACTTTAGTTCTTCAAAAGAAAAAATGATGATGCCTTAAATTAATATGGCCCTCATTCAATTGCGATTTGGCCAATTGAATAGGTCTCAAAATAAGCACATAACATATTTTTTTAAAATAAGTTTTTAGTTAGTAAGCATCTATCCAAAAACAAGGTTTTCACTAACTAAAAACTTATTTTAAAAAAATATGTTAAGTGCTTATTTAGAGCCCTATTCAATTGGCCAAATCGCAATTGAATGAGGGCCTATATGTGTAGATGTGAAACACGGCGTTGCCTAAAGAAAAGACTCTTTTGTAAACCATTATCAACTTTTAGTATCATACTGTAACTCCAGTGGTCCATAAAAGGGAGATATACATCAAGGACGATTGCAGTGGCTTTTTCATCTGAAGAGCTTGTCATGGCAACCTATTGTGATCCATTCAGTGGCTTAGTAAATCACCACCATAGACTGTAGCCACATAGCACTCTGTAGAAATGCCCTTAATAGGACATTTCTACAAGTCGGGTGATTATGGTGCTATGCTTCTATTCCTAATCTAATAGCTTTGTTTTGTCAGGTTTCTCTTTTTCTCAATTTGTATTTGCCGACAATTTTATTTATGTTATTTATCGTTGCTAATAAAAGTTACTGTTTTGGTGGTAACCCTATATACAGCTATGATTGTTCTAAAAAAAATACTTTTTAGCTATCCTTTCTGACTTTTGATAGACACTAATTGTATGCTCCATTGTTCCAAGAATACTCAGATGAAAGAATTGACTTAGTAGTGGAAGTGGATTTGAACACAAATTTCAAGATCTGAAAGTATATCCTAAATAGGAACTAATGTAACCAGTCTGAATACCAATGTAACCAGTCTGAATACCAACACTGAATACCAACACTGAATTAATAGAGGATAAAACACAACTGATTGTTCATACATAACAGGAGTCTAAAATACATGGCTAGCTAGGAAGAGAGCATGCATAAACAGTGACTTTCCAGTGGTTAGACAACAATAAACAGCCAGTCCTCCTAGTTTCTTTGAGTCATATTACAGCTATGAATTCATAAAGTTTGCTTACTTTCTTGTGAGTCCTCTACAAGTGACATCACCAGCTTCCTATAAAATCCAAACTTTTTGTAGTTATAGTGGGCAAAATAGACACAACCCATAACTTTATATAATGCTGCCCTAAAACAAACAGTGAAAAATATTAGCTTTTCTATGTGATTTGAATCATTCCTAAACGACAACCTATTTTATTTGAGGGGTTGCACATGTGGCTTACGAGTAATCTAAAGAAGGACACAGTACATTTAATATTTTTAACGATGATGATGACTAGAGTAGAGCAACTTTTAACAAAAAACGTGGAAGATATAGAGAACACGTAAGGCAGAAAGATGTGGAGAAGTGTTTGTGGGGCAAGAGAGACTGTCGTGCTGGGAATAACAGGTAGAATTTTCCCATGGGGATGGTAGCATAGAAGACTCCGAGGTCATCTGTTGCAAACCATTGACATAGAGCTTTATTTCAACATAAGAAGTACAGTAATACAACAATTGTATAAATGTGAATGTACAAAATATATTTTAAAAAAATGGATTTCCTCTCTGCAAAATGTTGTAGAAGATTCTTCATCACCATGGAATTGACCAAAATAAAATGTGAGTAAGCTCTCTATGGATATTGTGTTTTGGCTACATCACTGGAGGAGATGTACACTGAAGGTATATTCTTGTGACAAGTTACAGAAATTAGCACTTAGATAAACTATTCTTTATTAATGGAGATTAAAACTGTTTTACCCCTGGTATTTTTATTGTATTTTAGTATGTTTTGTTCTAAGAAATACAGATTTACTTATTTTGTTCTATGTTTCTTTGTATTTCTGTACATGACCTTTTATTATGATTCCTGACCATTCTGCTGAGTGAACGCAAGCTATGTGCAATTGATTTTTTATGATAATTATAAAAAAAAAAAAAAAGATTTGTTGTCTATTCCTCTATGCACCAGATCACAGATCTAAGATTCTGTTTCTAATTTCAGAACTGTGGCCAAAAAAAGACATGAGTTTCCGGCAGGTTTCATAGATTGATGATCAAAGATGTGCAAAAAAAGTTACAGTAATGATATGTTTTGGTGGCTATAGAGAGGTCAAAAATAAATAAATTATGAAGTCAGCATATGAGAAAATTATCAAAACATTCTGCATGAGAAATATAATTTCTGTATTGTTACCGCAATCCATATTCAGTGAGATATTTACAATCTGCTTTTGTTTTCAGGCTGAGTCTTGGAAAAAGACCAAATGATATTAAAATGCTGCATGTGTTGGAAATCAAAATAATCTCTTCAATTTAAGGAGTTAAATGAACCAGAACAGTAGAGAGCAATACTATCACTTTTTCGTTGAAGGTCTTGGTTGAGCAGTTGATGGTGGATCACCTAGTGACAACTGTAGTGCATTATATCAGACATATGGATGATGGATGGGGAGCACCAGCTGCTTTCTGTGTTCCACAGTCTTTCAAGGAAATTGTCCATAAAAACTTAGAGTAATTAAAATAAGACAATATAAACACTTGGCATATCATATATATATACACATATCATATATAGATTCTCAAATGTTTAAAAATGCACAAAAGCTATATAAATATGTAAATATATTTGTTTAAACATATGTTTCTTTAAATTATTTTTTTCTCCAACAAGCTTTTCAGACAAAACAAATCGGGCCCCCACACTGGAGAAGCAAGACAACAACGTACCATACTATAAAATAGCATATCATGTGCTCTTATAAACAACATAATAGAGTGTTTAGTGTTTAGGCAGTTTTGCACTTCACTTTTTCACTTTTTTCATACGTTTGGTTGTAAAACCAAATGCCATGGACCACCTGAATGAAGCTCACAGAGGTCACAGTTGGGGAACCTCTGTGCAACAGTATATAAGAGTCCAAAATGTAGTGGAAAAATTACTGACTGGGTATCTAAACATGCAAAATTCTATTCATAAAATATTTATAGTTTTAAATGGTGACCTTTGCTGTGTCACTTAAAGTACCAGTGTAAACACTTTTCAAGTTAAACCTATTTTAGTTCACCATTAATTAACATAAAATAAAATACATGTGCAAACGGAAGCAAATCCATGCTTTGCATACACATTAGCTCATTAATAGCTGCTGCAGTACCTCGCCAAGCTTAATCAATGTTATCTCAGTTTAATTTTTTTACTTACTTTCAGCAGTGCTTAGGACAGTGAGAGATGGGGAGGGGTGCAGCATTAATGTGTTTTTAAATTATATTTTGTGGACATGTATTATGAACATGCATTATTTATGTTAATTAATGGTGAACTAAGATATATGTTTAACATGAAAAAGTGTGTAAGCCGACCGTTAAAATATTACCAAGTAAACAAGTACAACACTAATAGAATTAGTAAAATCTTATTACATATAGTTATTATCATTATTAGAAATTTGAACATAGGATTGCTAAGCTCCCAAGGTGTCGACCACCTATAATGAAATCATTTGTTAAATACAAAAATGGGAAAATTATATAACAAATCTTAAATAAAAATATATCACAACTGCGAAGTTAAAAACTGGTTAAAAAATCCAGGATTGAACACACAAATTAAAAGAGGACAGGATAATATGGGAAAAATGAGAACCTTTCACTTCTCAGTGAAATTAATTTTATTGTAATAAACCCTTTAATAAGGGGGTAATCTTTATCCCACTTTGCAGTGTTGTGTCTTTTTTGTATGTGGGTACAATTACTCCATTGCACGTGTGCCCCAAACCTTATTTAAGTCCTAGAACAAGTCTCAATTGCTTTACTTATTAGTAAGCAATAAAGATTGAGTTTTATTACTAATGGGAAGATTTATATATCCAAAAAGAAGAGCAGATACATATATTTCATAATGAACCCCCCTCTCAGGTATATAGAGAGTCACAATAGAATTCCAAGTAGGGGTTAAGAAAAAATCATTAGTATTCACTGCTAGCTAACAAAAGCTGGTAAGCTAATAGAGCTGATGGACTTTAAAGTCTAGGAGACTGTGAGCTGAAGTATCAATGACAGAATGTGTCTAAGATAACAAATCCTGCAGATCAACAATCGCCAGTCACATACATAAATATTGGGTTAGGACAGGTAAGAGCACACAGACACTCTCATACACTGCTAGTACGCGATCGCTGCGCGCTCCAACAAACGGACGCACGCAGCGTCGCACGCCTGACGCGTTTCAACGTCACTGGACGTCTTCCTCAAAGGCAAACACGGGTTGCTAAGGCGCCCGTCTATTTAACTGGTTAGCGTAACCATGGAGACCTAGTGTAATAACACGTGGGGTCAGAGAAGGGAAAACGGAGCTGCTTGTACTGAAAAGCTTATGCAAAGGGGAAACAACCCACTGGTCCTGTACAGAATGACTCAAAATGAATCCAAAGATGGGGAGAAAGTATAATATAACAGAATGTGGTATAATACAGGCAAGCTATACAGACAAAATGCAAATGGTTAATTTACATATTAAAAGTAAATCAATAACCATTGTAAAAGCAGGTAATACCTAGAAGAAGAGGAAAAGGGGGATAACCTTGCTACAAGAAAAGAAGCTAATGAGAGATATTGCAAATCATCATCAAATATATACTATATGCTGATAAACAGTAAATGGCATACTCATGAGTAACAAGTAGTAAGAGAAAAAAGATACGCAACTAAGAGAAGGGAGTAAGGGAGAGAAATACCCTTAACAAAATAAACATCCTACTGAAGTGATGTGAGGAGTGAAAATATAAGTCTAAAATGAAATACTATATATGTATATGTGTAAAATAACAGGATAGTCCTGCAAACAAGTAATAAGTGGCTATTGTGAAAATACTATAAAAAGTATGAATACTAAGCAGGATCATAATATCTATAAACAAAGAACTCCGGCTAGGGGAAACTACTCTAACAATAAAAAAGGTTGAAGTGGATAGTCAATGTGAAAATGCTAAAATACAAGGGGATATGATTACTATCCAAATGAAAGTGTGTGAGAAATATATATAGAAAATCTAAAAAGTGCATTGATATAATAAGTGAGATTAATCATCTCTAAATTATAGTCTACTCCAATTTACGGCCTATTCAAAAGAAAAATAGGCTTAAGAGTAAATGATTTCCTCTAGATTATAAACTGGACTTATAGCTAAATGAAGGAACCCCTCTAAATGAAGGGAGTGAAAGTAAAACCTTCATTCAGTCCTTGTGGTCATAACGCTTTAAGTCTGTAAATCCAGCGTGCTTCACACTGGAGCAATTTTCTATCCAAGTCTCCTTTTCTAGGGCCCATATGTACCCTTTCAAGTATGGTAAATGTAAGGACATCACTATTGCCTCTATGATAACACCTCACATGGCGTGCCAAAGGTGTGTCAAGATTATTTTTAATCGAATAAACGTGTTCCCCTATTCTTCTGCGTATTTGGCGCCTCGTTTTGCCTACATAGATCTTGGAACAAAGGCAGGTCGCCACATAAATAACGCTTGTGGAACAGCAATTGGTAAACTCTTTAAGTTTGAATTCCTCGCCACTTACTGGATGTTGAAAAGACTTAGATGGTTTAATGTATTTACAAAATTTGCATTTGCCACACCTGAAGCAGCCAGATAATGGTCTCAGCCATGTGGTTTTTGGTCCTTGCTTTTTAAAGTAACCGTGGACCAACATGTCCTTTAGGTTTTTACCCCTCCGATAGGTGACCGATGGTTTAGGTGGTAGGCAGTCCTCTAAATCCTCATCATTTTTTAACAAGTGCCAATTTTTGGATAGGATGCAATGAATTCTATCTGAGTCATATCCGAAGGTCAAGATACATCTAGGTTGGTTCTCTTGCAAATTCTTTCTTTCTTTCATCCTTTGGGTATGTAGTCCATTAAGGAGTTCAGTTCTATTACAACCCAGGGCATATTTAAATGCCTTTTTCAGGCATTTGTTGGGGTAACCCCTTTCTTGGAATCTTTTTCTGAGTTTGTCCGCCTCAAACTTAAATTCATTATCCGTACTGCATTTCCTTCTGAGCCTAAGGTACTGACCTCTAGGGATCCCTCTTTTTAATGGTAAGAAGTGCTGACTTTCCCATCTTAGCAGAGTGTTTGTTGCCGTATCTTTCCTAAATGTGGTGGTAGATACTTTGCCATATTCATCTTTATTGATGAGTAAGTCTAAAAAGGTAACTTGAGTAGGGTTAATATCGTATGTAAATTTTAAACCAATTACATTTGTATTAAGAACTTTCATCAGCTCCTCAAATTGTATTCTGGTGCCTGTCCAGACAACCAGAATATCATCTATATAGCGTCGCCACAAGATGGCGTGTTGCATAAGTGACATATGAATGTCGTCAAATACAATTTTCTCCTCCCACCAACCTAACAGTAAGTTCGCATAACCTGGGGCACAAGAGGTGCCCATAGCTGTTCCTTTACGTTGGTGGTACCATTTATCATCAAAGATAAAATAATTATGTTTGAGAACATATTCCAAGAGTTGAAGTAAAAAGAAGTTAAATTTAACTTCATTAGAACTTTTTGTGCTTAAAAAGTATTTGACTGCTTCCATGCCAAAATCATGGGGAATTCTGATATATGGGGCCTCGACTTCAATTGACGCCAACCAGGAATGCTCTGGGATATACAGGTCCTCTAGCTGTTTTAGGATATCATTTGTGTCCATAACATAAGATGGTAAACTTTGCACTAAATCTCTAAGGTAAAAATCCACAAAGATGCTTGCATTGGATGAGAGATTATTCGAACCAGATATTATAGGTCTACCGGGAATAGGGGTAATCTTCTTATGCACCTTAGGAAGGGCATAACAAGTGGAAATGGTGGGACATTTGGGAAGAAGGAATGTGTAAGTCTGCTCATCAATGATTTTATCCAATTTGGCATTGTCCAAGATGTTTTTCAATGCTATTCTATAATCCTTTGTGGGATTATTTGATAGCACTTCATAGGTGACAGTGTCATCCAAAAATTTTTTACACATTTTTTTATAGTCATCATTTCCCATTAACACTATATTCCCGCCTTTGTCTGCAGGCTTAATTTGTATGTCCTGACATTTTTTAATCTCATCAAGTGCCTTGTATTCATTGTTTGTAAGGTTATATTCCTTGCGAAGTTAGTAGTCAAGTTCTTCAATTTCTCTAGTAACCTGCTGTAGGAATACCCAAATGTTTGCAAAGTCCTTAAGAAATGGAGTAAAAGAACTTTTGTTTTTCCATTTCTTTTGGTGCATAGTAGAATGTAGTGGAGCAGGGTGGTTTTCATTCAATAATGACAAAAAAGTCTGAAAGGTTTCAATATCCTCCTTGCTCACACCTAGACTCATATATACCCTTTCTTGTTTGTTCTTATAAAACTTATGTAAAGCAAGTTTCCTAGCAAAAAGATTCACATCTTTGATATGAGTGAATTTGTCAGTTCTAGAAGTAGGAACAAAAGTTAAGCCTTTTTTGAGAATTGATTCGTGATCACTGTTGAGGTTAAAATCAGAAAGATTTACAATTTGCAGGCTTTGATCATTAGCTAAGTTGTTCCTCTGCTTGTCTGATCTTCCTTGTTTTTCCTGTTTCTCATGATCCTTTCTGAGCCTCTCCTTACATGTTGGCCTCTTTCTAAAAAACCTTCATTATTGTAAGCAGTGGGTGTCCTAGCATTTGTGAATGATCTCATCTCATATGGTTCTCTTCTATAAGTTGTATTGGGGAGTCTGGGCCTAGTAGTATGTCCTGTACTATCTTCCAGATCTGAATTTTCAAAATCAGAGGAGCTAATATCTGAACCTCTTTGTTTGTTAGTAGAGAACCGTTTAAAGATCTTCCCATTTTTAAAGTCAGTTTGGCCTCTCCAGAATTTTTTCTGTTTTCGTTCCCTGATCTCTTTTTTGAATCTATCCATATTGTCATTAAGTTTTTTACAGTATACATCATACTCTGTCAATTCAGAGAGTTTATTAAACTCTTGTTGACAAAGTTGAATCTTCGGTTTAATAATCTCAAGATTTTGCTGTTAAGTTTCTATAATAAGTGATATCAAATCAAATGAACATTTGAGGAGTATTTATTTCCATTTATTCAAAAAAGTTTAATTACTTAGATTTATCGCAGGGGTAACGTTAACCCTAAGACCCCTGGAAACAATTTTATTTTTCAAATAATTCTGGAGACTACTTATCTCCCATACTGATTTTACTTGTTTTTTCATAGTTGTTAATAATTCACTAAATGTATTTCTTATATCTTTATTGTCATTTAACAAAGGTTCTGATTTTAATGAGAAGCTTTCTTCAGCCTCTTTCAAAAGTGACTCAATATCCATATTGGGAATAGTAGTATTCGTCATTTTAAAGCAATCCCACCCTTCTCACAATCCACGTGTAAATTGATAAATAGTAAATAGTGCTTCCAAGGAAAGTGGATTAAACCACAAGGTATAGAACTAGAAATTCGAACATAGGATTGCTAAGCTCCCAAGGTGTCTACCACCTATAATGAAATCATTTGCTCAATACAAAAATGGGAAAATTATAAAACAAATCTTTAATATAAATATATCACAACGGCGAAGTTAAAAACTGGTTAAAAAATCCAGGATTGAACACACAAATTAAAAGAGGACAGGATAATATGGGAAAAATGAGAACCTTTCACTTCTCAGTGAAATTAATTTTATTGTAATAAACCCTTTAATAAGGGGGTAATCTTTATCCCACTTTGCAGTGTTGTGTCTTTTTTGTATGTGGGTACGAATACTCCATTGCACGTGTGCCCCAAACCTTATTTAAGTCCTAGAACAAGTCTCAATTGCTTTACTTATTAGTAAGCAATAAAGATTGAGTTTTATTACTAATGGGAAGATTTAAATATCCAAAAAGAAGAGAAGATACATATATTTCATGTATCCAGACCCCTATTGAGCATCTGTGGGGCATCCTCAAACGGAAGGTGGGGGAGTGCAAGATCTCTAACATCCACCATCTCTGTGATGTCATTATAGAGGAGTGGAAGAGGACTCCAGTGTGCAGCTCTGGTGAACTCCATGCCCATGGGGGTTAAGGTAGTACTGGAAAATAATGGTGGCTACACATAATTTTTTTTGTTGCCAACGGTTTAGACATTATTGGCTGTGTGTTGAGTTATTTTGAGGGGACAGCACATATACAGGCTGTACACTTACTACTTTACATTGTAGTAGAGTGTAATTTCTTGAGTGTTGTCATATGAAAAGATATAATAAAATATTTTCAAAAATGTGGGGGGTGTACTCACTTTTGTGAGATACTGTACACAAAGACACTCATGCACACTCACTCACACAGACACACAGTCACACACAGAGATATACACACACAGACATACACACTCACTCATACAGATGCACACACTCACACAGACATACACACTCATTCACTCACTCACACAGACATACACACTCATTCACTCACTCACACAGACATACACACTCACTCACACACACTCACACAGACATAAACACTCACATACAAGCTCACTCAGACAGACACACTCACACAGACAGACACACCCACACAGACAGACACACTCACATACATACTCACTCACAGACACACTCACACAGACACACTCACTCAGACAAACACACATGTTCACTCACACAGACAGACACATTCACTCACATACACAGACAAACACAGTCACATTACCGCTGTTTGCTGATTGCCTGAAAAGCCAATCAGTTCGAGCATTAGCGGTTAGGAAGGGTACGAAATTGTAATTTTGTATCCTATATGCGCAGCGCCATTGCTGGGGGTGTCTACATCACCCCCAGTTTTTTTTTTATTGCAAAAATAGCATGCATTTTTTACATGCAAACAAACATTCTACAGGATGCAATCATAACTAATCTCACTTGAATATGCCTTTAAGGTGTCTTGGTGTGAATCTTGGGAGGCATTAAAAGAATGGTAGGCAAATTTTATAGCTGACTCATTCTCTTTCTCACACACGCACACACATACACACACACACATGCAAACACATACGCACACACGCATATCTTGGGGGAGATAACATAAAAACAATATGATTATCATATGACTGATTAAATTGGACTGCCTGTCTTTAGCTTCCATGAGTTACAGATCATGCCGGGCATTGTAGTGCTGTTTTGAAGTGAGATATAAACTGCAAACCGAGAGAACAAAAGCCAAAGTCCCTTGGTATCCATATCATCAAGACACACATAATGGAGAGTCAACAATTTGAGCTGCACCATTTATCTGCTGATATTGTGTATTAATAAGTATGGATGGCTTTTATATCCAGACATAATGCTGTTTTGTACAAGAATATAATTTTTTTTTCAGTTTACTTGATATTGTGTTCATTCTATTGTAATTTGTGTTAAGGACGAGATCTGTTCCTAAGAACGTTTTTAAGTCGGATTTGTTGGAACCCTGATGAATAAAAATAATAATAATAATAATACTATAATGGCTCATATGTGGTAATACTAATGTAGTGTAATAATAATAATACCCCTGTATTGTAATAATAAGTTATAGAAACTATTGCTTCTGCAACATTTCCACAGCTAAGACACCGTATTGTTCACTCTGCCTCCCTGGTCTGTCTCTCTGGTCTCCTGAGCCCACTGCAACATTTCATCAGCTAAGACACCATATTGTTCACTCTGCCTCCCTGATCTATTTCTCTGATCTCCTGAGCCCACTGCAACATTTCATCAGCTAAGACACCATATTGTTCAGCCAACCTTCCTGGTCTGTCTCTCTAGTCTCCTGAGCCCACTGCAACATTTCCACAGCTACATTTACTGATTATTAATTATTACTAGCGAATTGCCCGTCAAAAAATGACGGCAATGAAATTGCAAGTGAGCTAATGCTATTTGGTGTATAATACCCAAATAAATAATTTGAGTATTGGGAGCATTAGTGGTGTGGAGCTGCTGTGTAAGCGTGATGAATGTGTGCAGTGTAATACTGTGCGTGCGCAAGACCAAACCGTTAGCGTAGCTGTGTACTTCCGCATTGTATAAGTTATTGTTCTAAAATGGCGGGTAATGTATGGTATGCGTCTTAGCGAAATATCCGTAGGTCTTTTGTGGTGTTTTGCGAGTTTCTTGTGGTGTTTTGCATGTTTAGAGTGCTGTAGCCTCGTTTTCGTTTTCAGCCATTTTTTCTGTCGCTTAGAGAATTTTTTTGGTGTCTAAATTCTTTTATTTTGAGTTAAATGAAGGTGTAAGTTGTTTTTTTGAGGTCCTGGATGCTCCCTCTTGCTGTAGGTAAGCTTTTTATGTATGTGTTTTGTGTATTTATTGTGTTTTTAATTTTTTCATGTCCGCGGGTTGCGGCCGATTTTTGTGAGTCCGTAATGGGTGTTAACGTGTCTCGTATGTTGTTTGCGCAAGCCCGCAAGAGTGAGCAACGGCTCGAGCAGGCACGCATGCTCACAACAATATATGTGATGTTGGGAAGAGGATAAGACAGACAGAATAGATAGATACAATAGGTAGATGAGATGGGTAGATAGAATATGTAGATAAAATAAGTAGATGTGATAGGTAGATGGGTAGATAGATAGGTAGATAAAATGGATAGATGGAATAGGTAGATAGGTAAATTAGATGGGTAGATACAATGGGCAGATTGAAAAGGTGGATGTGATGGGTAGATGGAATAGGTAGATGTGATGGGTAGATAGTAGATACAATGGGTAGATGGGTAGATGTGCTGGATAGATACAATGGGTAGATGGAATAGGTAGATGGTATGGGCAGATACAATGGGTAGATGGTAGATACGATGGGTAGATACAATGGATAGATAGAATAGGTAGGTGGATAGATGGAATGGGTAGATACAATCGGTAGATATAATGGGTAGATGTCATAGGTAGATACAATGGGTAGAGGAATAGATGTGATGGATAGATACAGTGGTTAGGTAGATAGACACAATGAGTTGTGAGATGGGTAGGTACAATGGTTGATACAATGGGTAGATTAATTAGGTAGGTGGTAGATGCAATGGGTAAATGAAATTGGTATATAGGTAGATGGAATGGGTTGATGAGATGAATAGATAGGTAGATGCGATGAGTATATATAATGGTAGATACTTTGGTTAGACATAGTGAGTAGGTGGGATGGATAGATGGAATAGGTAAATGGGTAAATGGGATGGATAGATGAGATGAATAAATAAAATGGGTAGATAGGTAGATGGGATGTGTAGAAACAAAGGGTAGATAGGTAGATGGAATGGGTAGATGTGATTGGTAGATACAATGGGATGGGTAGAAGAGATCGGTAGATGGAACGGGAAGATGGAATGGGAAGATAGATTAGGTAGATGAAATGGGTATATGCAACGGGCAGATACAATGGGTAGATTATAGATATACTGGGTAATTACAATAGGTAGATGCGGATAGATATGTAGGTACAATAGTTTGGTTAGATGGGTAGATGCAATGGGTAGATGGAGTAGGTCAGTAGTAGATGGGTAGATCCAATGGATAAATGAAATGGGTAGATAGGCAGATGCAATGGGTATATATGATAGGTAGATACAGTGGCTAGATACAGTGGGTAGACACTGAGTAGGTGGCATGGTAGATACAATGGGTAGATGGAATAGGCAGATGAGATGAATAAATAAAATGGGTAGATAGATACATAGGATTGGTAGAAACAATGGGATGGGTAGATGAGATGAGTAGATGCAACAGGTAGATAAAATACATAGATAAATAGATGGAATAGATAGACATATATAGATACAGACATAGATATAGATAGAAACAGACAGATATATACAGACATATAGATAGATGCAGATAGATAGAGACAGATTTAACCCCCACAGACACACACACAGAGCACATGGCTCTTACCAGCTAATGGAGATCCTCACAGACAGCCATGTTAAGAGGAGAGATGGAGGCGGGATCAGTGCAAGCAGTGGTAGTCGCTGGTTCAGTGCCTCTGCTGAATTGATTGACAGCTCGGGGGCGGGCTTATTGGTGACATCACGCATAACGTCAATTCAAGAGCTGACATGCTGTGTGGCACTCACACCCCTCACATTAAAACATGCAGAGGAGGAACAGATCAGTCTGCACCGGCCTCTGAAGAGGGAAGTATGGCTCCCATTCCACAGCTCGGTGTGTGTCCCTCAGTGCAGCCCCCCGAGAAGCCCCCACACCACACACCGCCCCCCAAATCCTCCCACTACCCTCCCCTGCACTATGGCTCCCACACTGTGGCTTCACTGGGAGGCACCAAGGGGTTAAAGGGAGGGGGAGAAGGACTGGATTAGGTTTGTATGTGGAAGCGCAGGGCCACAGGTGCTGGCATGGAGCGCCGAAGGCGCTCCATGCCAGCAACTGCGACCCTCGCATGCTCACAACTATATATGTGATGTTTATATCTGTTATTAAAACTACTGACATTGTTAGTTTCCCCGGATAACTGACCTGTGGTTATAGCCTTTAACTCACACATTCTAAAGCCATTTTCACTTTCTTCCAGACACCATACTGTTCAGTCTGCCTCCCTGGTCTGTCTCTCTGGTCTACTGAGCCCAATCCCCTCTCACCCATCCCTGGTTACTCTTTATATATAAATTAACACAATTTTTTTTACAGCTGATCAATTAGCAACACCTGCTAACTAGTGATGTCGCGAACATAAAATTTTCGGTTCGCGAACCACCGCAAATGTTCGCGAACCGCCATAGACTTCAATGGGCAGGCGGATTTTAAAACCCACAGTGACTCTTTCTGGCCACAATAGTGATGGAAAAGTTGTTTTAAGGGAACTAACACCTGGACTGTGGCATGCCGGAGGGGGATACATGTCAAAACTCCCACGGAAAATTACATAGTTGATGCAGAGTCTGGTTTTAATCCATAAAGGGCATAAATAACCTAACATCCCCCTCCATCATCATCCTCCCCTGTATCTCTTTACCCCCTCCCTCATCATCCTTCCCTGTGTCTCTTTCCCCCCCTCCTCACCACCCTCCCCTGTGTCTCATCTTCCCTCCCTCATCATCCTCCCACCTCCCTCATCATCCTCCCCTGTATCTCTTTACCCCCTCCCTCATCATCCTTCCCTGTGTCTCTTTCCCCCCCTCCTCAACACCCTCCCCTGTGTCTCATCTTCCCTCCCTCATCATCCTCCCACCTCCCTCATCATCCTCCCCTGTATCTCTTTACCCCCTCCCTCATCATCCTCCCCTGTGTCTCTTCCCCCCTCCATCATCATCCTCCCCTGTGTCTCTTTCCCCCCTCCCTCATCATCCTCCCCTGTGTCTCTTTCCCCCCTCCCTCATCATCCTCCCCTGTGTCTCTTTTCCCCCTCCCTCATCATCTTCCCCTGTGTCTCGTCCCCCCCTCCCTCATCATCCTGCCCTGTGTCTCTTTCAACCCTTCCTCATCACCCTCCCCTGTATCTCTTTACCCCTCCCTCATCATCCTCCCCTGTATCTCTTTACCCCTTCCCTCATCATCCTCTCCTGTGTCTCTTCCCCCCTCCATCATCATCCTCCCCTGTGTCTCATCCCCCCTTCCTCATCATCCTCCCACCTCCCTCATCATCCTCCCCTGTATCTCTTTACCCCCTCCCTCATCATCCTCCCTTGTGTCTCTTTGCCCCCTTCCTCATCACCCTCCCCTGTGTCTCATCCCCCCTCCCTCATCATCCTCCCACCTCCCTCATCATCCTCCCCTGTATCTCTTTACTCCCTCCCTCATCATCCTCCCCTGTGTCTCTCCCCCCCTCCCTCATCATCCTCCCCTGTGTCTCTTTCCCCCTTCCTCATCACCCTACCCTGTGTCTCATCCCCCCTCCCTCATCATCCTCCCACCTCCCTCATCATCCTCCCCTGTATCTCTTTCCCCCCTCCCTCATCATCCTCCCCTGTGTCTCTTTTCCCCCTCCCTCATCATCTTCCCCTGTGTCTCTTCCCCCCCTCCCTCATCATCGTCCCCTGTGTCTCTTTCCCCCCTTCCTCATTATCTTCCCCTGTGTCTCTTCCCCCCTCCCTCATAATCCTGCCCTGTGTCTCTTTCCCCCCTTCCTCATCACCCTCCCCTGTATCTCTTTACCCCTCCCTCATCATCCTCCCCTGTATCTCTTTACCTCCTCCTTCATCATCCTCCCCTGTGTCTCTTCCCCCCTCCATCATCATCCTCCCCTGAGTCTCATCCCCCCTCCCTCATCATCCTCCCACATCCCTCATCATCCTCCCCTGTATCTCTTTACCCCCTCCCTCATCATACTCCCTTGTGTCTCTTTGCCCCCTTCCTCATCACCCTCCCCTGTGTCTCATCCCCCTCCCTCATCATCCTCCCACCTCCCTCATCATCCTCCCCTGTATCTCTTTACCCCCTCCCTCATCATCCTCCCCTGTATCTCTTTACCCCCTCCCTCATAATCCTCCCCTGTGTCTCTTCCCCCCCCCCTCCCTCATCATCCTCCCCTGTGCCTCTTTCCCACTTCCTCATCACCCTCCCCTGTGTCTCATCCCCCCTCCCTCATCATCATCCCACCTTCCTCATCATCCTCCCCTGTATCTCTTTACCCCCTCCCTCATCATCCTCCCCTGTGTCTCTTTTCCCCCTCCCTCATCATCTTCCCCTGTGTCTCTTCCCCCCCTCCCTCATCATCCTCCCCTGTGTCTCTTTCCCCCCTTCCTCATCATCTCCCCCTGTGTCTCTTCCCCCCTCCCTCATAATCCTGCCCTGTGTCTCTTTCCCCCCTTCCTTATCACCCTCCCCTGTATCTCTTTACCCCTCCCTCATCATCCTCCCCTGTATCTCTTTACCCCCTCCCTCATGATACTTCCCTGTGTCTCTTTCCCCCCTTCCTCATCACCCTCCCCTGTGTCTCATCCCCCCTCCCTCATCATCCTCCCACCTCCCTCATCATCCTCCCCTGTATCTCTTTACCCCCTCCCTCATCATCCTCCCCTGTGTCTCTTCCCCCCTCCATCATCATCCTCCCCTGTGTCTCTTTCCCCCTTCCCTCATCATCCTGCCCTGTGTCTCTTTTCCCCCCTCCCTCATCATCTTCCCCTGTGTCTCTCCCCGCCTCCCTCATCATCCTGCCCTGTGTCTCTTCCCCCCCTTCCTCATCACCCTCCCCTGTATCTCTTTACCCTTCCCTCATCATCCTGCCCTGTGTCTCTTCCCCCCTCCATCATCATCCTCCCCTGTGTCTCATCCCACCTCCCTCATCATCCTCCCCTGTATCTCTTTACCCCCCTCCCTCATCATCCTCCCTTGTGTCTCTTTGCCCCCTTCCTCATCACCCTCCCCTGTGTCTCATCCCCCCTCCCTCATCATCCTCCCACCTCCCTCATCATCCTCCCCTGTATCTCTTTACCCCCTCCCACATCATCCTCCCCTGTATCTCTTTACCCCCTCCCTCATCACCCTCCCCTGTGTCTCTTCACCCCCTCCCTCATCATCCTCCCCTGTGCCTCTTTCCCCCTTCCTCATTCCCCTCCCCTGTGTCTCATCCCCCCTCCCTCATCATCCTCCCACCTCCCTCATCATCCTCCCCTGTATCTCTTTCCCCCCTCCCTCATCATCCTCCCCTGTGTCTCTTTTCCCCCTCCCTCATCATCTTCCCCTTTGTCTCTCCCCCCCCCCCTCCCTCATCATCCTCCCCTGTGTCTCTTTCCCCCCTTCCTCATCATCATCCCCTGTGTCTCCTCCCCCCTCCCTCATAATCCTGCCCTGTGTCTCTTTCCCCCCTTCCTTATCACCCTCCCATGTATCTCTTTACCCCTCCCTCATCATCCTCCCCTGTATCTCTTTACCCCCTCCCTCATGATCCTCCCCTGTGTCTCTTTCCCCCCTTCCTCATCACCCTCCCCTGTGTCTCATCCCCCCTCCCTCATCATCCTCCCACCCCCCTCATCATCCTCCCCTGTATCTCTTTACCCCCTCCCTCATCATCCTCCCCTGTGTCTCGTCCCCCCTCCATCATCATCCTCCCCTGTGTCTCTTTCCCCCCTCCATCATCATCCTTCCCTGTGTCTCTTTTCCCCCTCCCGCATCATCTTCCCCTGTGTCTCCCCCCCCTCCCTCATCATCCTGCCCTGTGTCTCTTTCCCCCCTTCCTCATCACCCTCCCCTGTATCTCTTTACCCCTCCCACATCATCCCCCCTGTATCTCTTTACCCCCCTCCCTCATCATCCTCCCCTGTGTCTCTTCCCCTCTCCATCATCATACTCCCCTGTGTCTCTTTCCCCCCTTCCTCATCATCTTCCCCTGTGTCTCTTCCCCCCCTCATCATCCTGCCCTGTGTCTCTTTCTTCCCTTCCTCATCACCCTCCCCTGTATCTCTTTACTCCTCCCTCATCATCCTCCCCTGTGTCTCTTTCCCCCCTTCCTCATCACCCTCCCCTGTGTCTCATCCCCCCTCCCTCATCATCCTCCCACCTCCCTCATCATCCTCCCCTGTATCTCTTTACCCCCTCCCTCATCATCCTCCCCTGTGTCTCTTCCCCCCTCCATCATCATCCTCCCCTGTGTCTCTTTCCCTCCTCCCTCATCATCCTGCCCTGTGTCTCTTTTCCCCCTCCCTCATCATCTTCCCCTGTGTCCCCCCCCTCCCTCATCATCCTGCCCTGTGTCTCTTCCCCCCCTTCCTCATCACCCTCCCCTGTATCTCTTTACCCTTCCCTCATCATCCTCCCCTGTGTCTCTTCCCCCCTCCATCATCATCCTCCCCTGTGTCTCATCCCACCTCCCTCATCATCCTCCCCTGTATCTCTTTACCCCCTCCCTCATCATCCTCCCTTGTGTCTCTTTGCCCCCTTCCTCATCACCCTCCCCTGTGTCTCATCCCCCCTCCCTCATCATCCTCCCACCTCCCTCATCATCCTCCCCTTTATCTCTTTACCCCTCCCTCATCATCCTCCCCTGTATCTCTTTACCCCCCTCCCTCATCATCCTCCCCTGTGTCTCTTCCCCCATCCATCATCATCCTCCCCTGTGTCTCATCCCCCCTGCCTCATCATCCTCCCACATCCCTCATCATCCTCCCCTGTATCTCTTTACCCCCTCCCTCATCATCCTCCCCTGTGTCTCTTTGCCCCCTTCCTCATCACCCTCCCCTGTGTCTCATCCCCCCTCCCTCATCATCCTCCCACCTCCCTCATCATCCTCTCCTGTATCTCTTTACACCCTCCCTCATCATCCTCCCCTGTGTCTGTTTCCCCCCTCCTTCATCATCCTCCCCTGTATCTCTTTACCCCCCTCCCTCATCATCCTCCCTTGTGTCTCTTTGCCCCCTTCCTCATCACCCTCCCCTGTGTCTCATCCCCCCTCCCTCATCATCCTCCCACCTCCCTTATCATCCTCCCCTGTATCTCTTTACCCCCTGGCTCATCATCCTCCCCTGTATCTCTTTACCCCCTCCCTCATCACTCTTCCCTATGTCTCTTCCCCCCATCGCTCATCATCCTCCCCTGTGCCTCTTTCCCCCTTCCTCATCACCCTCCCCTGTGTCTCATCCCCCCTCCCTCATCATCCTCCCACCTTCCTCATCATCCTCCCCTGTATCTCTTTCACCCCTCCCTCATCATCCTCCCCTGTGTCTCTTTTCCCCCTCCCTCATCATCTTCCCCTGTGTCTCTTCCCCCCTCCCTCATCATCCTCCCCTGTGTCTCTTTCCCCCTTCCTCATCACCCTCCCCTGTGTCTCATCCCCCCTCCCTCATCATCCTCCCACCTCCCTCATCATCCTCCCCTTTATCTCTTTACCCCTCCCTCATCATCCTCCCCTGTATCTCTTTACCCCCTCCCTCATCATCCTCCCCTGTGTCTCTTCCCCCATCCATCATCATCCTCCCCTGTGTCTCATCCCCCCTGCCTCATCATCCTCCCACATCCCTCATCATCCTCCCCTGTATCTCTTTACCCCCTCCCTCATCACCCCTCCCCTGTATCTCTTTACCCCTCCCTCATCATCCTCCCCTGTGTCTCTTTGCCCCCTTCCTCATCACCCTCCCCTGTGTCTCATCCCCCCTCCCTCATCATCCTCCCACCTCCCTCATCATCCTCCCCTGTGTCTCTTCCCCCCCTCCCTCATCATCCTCCCCTGTGTCTCTTTCCCCCCTTCCTCATCATCTCCCCCTGTGTCTCTTCCCCCCTCCCTCATAATCCTGCCCTGTGTCTCTTTCCCCCCTTCCTTATCACCCTCCCCTGTATCTCTTTACCCCTCCCTCATCATCCTCCCCTGTATCTCTTTACCCCCTCCCTCATGATACTTCCCTGTGTCTCTTTCCCACTTCCTCATCACCCTCCCCTGTGTCTCATCCCCCCTCCCTCATCATCATCCCACCTCCCTCATCATCCTCCCCTGTATCTCTTTACCCCCTCCCTCATCACCCTCCCCTGTATCTCTTTACCCCTCCCTCATCATCCTCCCCTGTGTCTCTTTCCCCCTTTCCTCATCACCCTCCCCTGTGTCTCATCCCCCCTCCCTCATCATCCTCCCACCTCCCTCATCATCCTCCCCTGTATCTCTTTACCCCCTCCCTCATCATCCTCCCCTGTGTCTGTTTCCCCCCTCCCTCATCATCCTCCCCTGTATCTCTTTACCCCCTCCCTCATCATCCTCCCTTGTGTCTCTTTGCCCCCTTCCTCATCACCCTCCCCTGTGTCTCATCCACCCTCCCTCATCATCCTCCCACCTCCCTCATCATCCTCCCCTGTATCTCTTTACCCCCTCGCTCATCATCCTCCCCTGTATCTCTTTACCCCCTCCCTCATCACCCTCCCCTATGTCTCTCTCCCCCCTCCCTCATCATCCTCCCCTGTGCCTCTTTCCCCCTTCCTCATCACCCTCCCCTGTGTCTCATCCCCCCTCCCTCATCATCCTCCCACCTCCCTCATCATCCTCCCCTGTATCTCTTTCCCCCCTCCCTCATCATCCTCCCCTGTGTCTCTTTTCCCCCTCCCTCATCATCTTCCCCTGTGTCTCTTCCCCCCTCCCTCATCATCCTCCCCTTTGTCTCTTTCCCCCCCTTCCTCATCATCTTCCCCTGTGTCTCTTCCCCCCTCCCTCATAATCCTGCCCTGTGTCTCTTTCCCTTCATTCCTTATCACCCTCCCCTGTATCTCTTTACCCCTCCCTCATCATCCTCCCCTGTATCACTTTACCCCCTCCCTCATGATCCTCCCCTGTGTCTCTTTCCCCCCTTCCTCATCACCCTCCCCTGTGTCTCATCCCCCCTCCCTCATGATCCTCCCACCTCCCTCATCATCCTCCCCTGTATCTCTTTACCCCCTCCATCATCGTCCCCCCCTGTGTCTCTTTCCCCCCTCCCTCATCATCCTGCCCTGTGTCTCTTTTCCCCCTCCCTCATCATCTTCCCCTGTGTCTCCCCCCCCCCCCTCCCTCATCATCCTGCCCTGTGTCTCTTTCCCCCCTTCCTCATCACCCTCCCCTGTATCTCTTTACCCCTCCCTCATCATCCCCCCTGTATCTCTTTACCCCCTCCCTCATCATCCTCCCCTGTGTCTCTTCCCCCCTCCATCACCATCCTCCCCTGTGTCTCTTTCCCCCCTTCCTCATCATCTTCCCCTGTGTCTCTTCCCCCCCCTCATCATCCTGCCCTGTGTCTCTTTCTTCCCTTCCCCATCACCCTCCCCTGTATCTCTTTACCCCTCCCTCATCATCCTCCCCTGTATCTCTTTACCCCTCCCTCATCATCCTCCCCTGTGTCTCTTCCCCCCTCCATCATCATCCTCCCCTGTGTCTCATCCCCCCTCCCTCATCATCCTCCCACCTCCCTCATCATCCTCCCCTTTATCTCTTTACCCCTCCCTCATCATCCTCCCCTGTATCTCTTTACCCCTCCCTCATCATCCTCCCCTGTGTCTCTTCCCCCCTCCATCATCATCCTCCCCTGTGTCTCATCCCCCCTCCCTCATCATCCTCCCACCTCCCTCATCATCCTCCCCTTTATCTCTTTACCCCTCCCTCATCATCCTCCCCTGTGTCTCTTCCCCCATCCATCATCATCCTCCCCTGTGTCTCATCCCCCCTGCCTCATCATCCTCCCACATCCCTCATCATCCTCCCCTGTATCTCTTTACCCCCTCCCTCATCATCCTCCCCTGTGTCTCTTTGCCCCCTTCCTCATCACCCTCCCCTGTGTCTCATCCCCCCTCCCTCATCATCCTCCCACCTCCCTCATCATCCTCCCCTGTATCTCTTTACCCCCTCCCTCATCATCCTCCCCTGTGTCTGTTTCCCCCCTCCCTCATCATCCTCCCCTGTGTCTCTTCCCCCCCTCCCTCATCATCCTCCCCTGTGTCTCTTCCCCCCTCCCTCATCATCCTCCCCACTCCCTTGATGATAAGGGGGGGGGGAAGAGACACAGGGATAAGTGTGAGGGGTGTTAGGGTAACGGATGTTAGGGATAAGGGTGAGGGGTTAGGTGATAGGGCGAGGGGTGTTAGGGATAAGTGTGAGGGGTGTTAGGGTGAGGGGTGTTAGGGTGAGGGGTGTTAGGGATAAGTGTAAGGGGTGTTAGGTCTTAGGGATAAGTGTGAGGGGTGTTAGGGTTAGGGTGAGGGGTGTTATGGATAAGTGTGAGGGGTGTTAGGGTTAGGGTAAGGGGTGTTAGGGATAAGTGTGAGGGGTGTTAGGGTTAGGGTGAGGGGTGTTAAGGATAAGTGTAAGGGGTGTTAGGTTGAGGCATGTTAGGAATAAGTGTGGGGGGTGTTAGGTCTTAGGAATAAGTGTGAGGGGTGTTAGGGTTAGGGTGAGGGGTGTTATGGATAAGTGTGAGGGGTGTTAGGGTTAGGGTAAGGGGTGTTAGGGATAAGTGTGAGGGGTGTTAGGGTTAGGGTGTGGGGTGTTAAGGATAAGTGTAAGGGGTGTTAGGGTGAGGCATGTTAGGAATAAGTGTGAGGGGTGTTAGGTCTTAGGAATAAGTGTAAGGGTTGTTAGGGTTAGGTGTTAGGGTTAGGTGTTAGGGATAAGTGTGAGGGGTGTTAGGGTTAGGGTGAGGGGTGTTAGGGATAAGTGTGAGGGGTGTTAGGGTTAGGGTGAGGGGTGTTAGGGATAAGTGTAAGGGGTGTTAGGGTTAGGTGTTAGGGATAAGTGTGAGGGGTGTTAGGGTTAGGGTGAGGGGTGTTAGGGATAAGTGTGAGGGGTGTTAGGGTTAGGGTGAGGGGTGTTAGGGATAAGTGTGAGGGGTGTTAGGGTTAGAGTGAGGGGTGATAGGGATAAGTGTAAGGGGTGTTAGGGTTAGGTGTTAGGGTTAGGTGTTAGGGATAAGTGTGAGGGGTGTTAGGGTTAGGGTGAGGGGTGTTAGGGTTAGGGGTGTTAGGGATAAGTGTGAGGGGTGTTAGGGTTAGGTGTTAGGTTGATTGGTGTTATGGATAAGTGTGAGGGGTGTTAGGGTTGGCTGCTAAGGTGAGGGGAGGATGATGATAAGGGGGGAAGAGACACAGGGGTGTCTTTGCAGCAGAGATCAAAAGAGTCCTTCAGGACTGTATTGCACACTGTGTACAGTAGCCTAGCTATGGTTTTCCCTATTGATGCAGTATCACCTACACTCAGCCTCCTCTCAGTGAGACTGCAAGTTAGTTAAGATTCCAAAATGGCTGCTGTCCATGAGTTAGAAGGCTCTGGAAGGGAGTGTATGCTGCTGATTGGCTGGAATGTGTCTGCTGACTGTGACATGCAGGGTCAAAGTTTGCTCAATGATAAAGTATAGGGGGCGGGTCGAATATCACATATGTTCGCAGTTCGCCGCGAACGCGAACATGCTATGTTCGCCGGGAACAGTCCGCCGGCGAACTATTCGGGACATCTCTACTGCTAACTAATCCTATTAATCCTTTACACTGTGGTTTCTCTTACCTTCATATACATGTTCATTTCCCACAGGCCCTTCTTCTCAACTGTTCCTATTCTTTTCTCCAACATAACTATATCACCTTTCATGCCCTCAGCTCGTCTCTTATGCTGCCAAAAGCTACAATTAGTTAAGCTGTGTTTAAATTGTGTGTCTCCTGACTTTCCCACTTGCAGTTTACATTATCCGACCACAAGGGGCAGATAACATATTAAATACTACAGCCATTAATTTTACTGACTTTACATTAGACCCCTTCCCTCTTCAACTAATGAATAACCTTTTAACTTATCATACCTTCCTACCTATGTAATACTCACTTCCTTCCTGAACCTTGCTATTCCTTGTCTACTCCTCCCTAGATCTCTGCACCTTAAATTCATAAATATATAGTAAATAAATAGCAAACGTGTTAGTACACATACATTTTTTTACTTATTTTTAGACATTCAAATGTGAGCACAAATGTACTATTTATTTACTGTATTCTGTACAGAGGAAGGCTTCTATCACTCTTGTCCACCATAACCTTAATAATGTTGGGGTATTTCCCCAAATCTCCACAAACAGTGCTTTTAGAGCTTTAACTATAGAACAATGCCCTGTGTCTCCTTTACTCCTCTCCCTCTCCTGTGCCTCCTTTCGCCTCTCCTTTTCCCCCCTTTCCCTCCCCTGTGTCTCCTTTCCCCCTCTCCCGAGGCGCATTGCGCATGCACGGCTCCCGCCATGCAATGCGCATGCGTGGCTCAGCTTTTTGTGTAGCATTAAATATTAAATATTATACTTCAATTTTACAATTTGTTCACCAGTTTGGTTTAAAAAAAGTAAGTCATCAAATCTCAAAAGAATATGCAAACAAAGATTAAATATATTTAATAAAACCTTGCTGAAAACTACATCTGATACTTATGGAGATGGCTGGAGTTATGTACCTTAGCAAAGGAAGTCTACACATAGATATGTGTGTACGTGTAGATATGTATATATCTATCTATCTATCTTTCTCTATCACCTTTTGGATCGCTACATTTTCGTGGTGAAGGGGCTTATGTACTTCGATGAAGCTATGAGCTATACCATGTAGGGTCAGCCAAGATGGGCAGGTCATGGCAGAGAGGGCAGATAAAATGCGGTACACTGAAGAAGGAACTGGCAACCCACTCCAGTATCTTTGCTAAGAAAACTTTATGGACAGGCACAACCAGAGACATAATGATATGGCACCGGAAGATGAGCCCCTCAGGTCAGAAGGTGCCTACCCCATTACTGAGGAAGAGCAGAGGGCAAGTACAAGAAACACCAGATCTAATGAAGTGGTTGGGCCAAAGATCACCCAGCGGCAGATGTGTCTGGAGGGGAAAGGAATGTCCAATGCTGCAAAGATCAATTCAGAATAGGAACCTGGAATGTTAGAACTATGAACCAAGGCAAACTACATGTGTTCAAGAATTAACTGACAAGGTTAAACATTCATATCCTGGTAATCAGACAATCACCAGATTTTCTACTGTGGTCAAGAATCCTGCAGAAGAAATGTTGTAGCCATCCTAGTCAATCAAAGAGTGGCCAAAGCAGTGTTCGGTTACAACCCAATAAATGACAGAATGATTTCAATTTGAATTCAAGGCAAGCCATTTAATATCACAGTGATCCAAGTCTATACTCCAACCATGGATGCTGAAGAGGCTGAAGTTGTCCAGTTCTACGAAGACATTCAACACGTTATAGCTATAACACCAAGAAAATATATTACTATCATAACAGGAGATTGGAATGCTAAAGTTGGGAACCAAAGGACAGCTGGAATAAATGGCAAATTTGGCTTTGGAGTACAGAATGAAGCAGGTGACAGATTAGTAGAATTCTGTCAAGATAATTCTCTGGTCGTAGCAAGCACCCTCTTCCAACAGCCTCCGAGACGACTCTACAGATGGACAACATGGAAATCAGATTCACTATATACTTTGCATCCAAAAATGGAGGAGCTCTATACAGTCAGCAAAAACAACACCTGGAGCTGATTGCGGTTCAGACCATGAGCTTCTTATTGCAAAGTTGAAAATTAAACTGAAGAAAAGAGGGAAAACCATCAGACCAAGTAGATACAAAATAAATAATATACCTTTTGAATATGCAGTGGAAGTAAAGAATAGATTTAATGAACTTGACATGGAAGATAGAATGCCTGAAGAACCTTGGACCAAAGTTTGTAACATAATCCAGGAAACAGCAACAAAGAATATCCCTAAATGACTTCTTACTTTTCTTTCTAACTGGCTGCCTGATGAGGCTTTGAAAGTAGCCCAGAAGGAAAGTGAAAGGTAGTGGAGATAAGAAAAGATTTGTCCAACTAAATGCAGAATTCCAGAGGATAGCAAGAAGAGACAAGGAGAAATTCTACAATGTAAAGAGATTGAAGAAGATAACCGAATGGGTAAAACAAGAGATCTCTTCAAGAAAATTGAGAACCTAAAAGGCCTGTTTCATGCAAAAGTTGGTGTGATAAACGACAAAAATGGTAGGGACTTAACAGAAGAAGATCAGATAAAGAAGAGGTGGCAGGAATACACTGAATATCTATACAGGTAGGATCCTAACAGCAGTGATCACCTCAATAATTTGTCCAATGAGTTGGAGCCAGACATCTTTGAGAGTGAAGTGAGATGGGCCCTATGATGTCTTGCTGATAATAAGGCTGCAGGAGGTGATGGAATCTCAATCGAACTATTCCAAATTCTACAAGATGATGCTGTAAAAGTGTTACTTGCATTATGCCAACACATTTGGAAAACTCAACAAAGGTCAGTCTACATCCTAATCCCAAAAAAGGCAGTGCCAAAGAGTGCTCCAATTAGCAAACAATTGCACTCATTTCACATGCCAGCAAGGTAATGCTTAAGATTCTACAAGCTCAATATATATATATGGACCAGGAACTACCAGATGTGCAAGCCAGGTTATGCAAAAGGAAGAGGCCAATATCCGGTGGACAATAGAGAAAGCATGAGAGTTCCAAAAAAAACATTTACTTCTGCTTCATAGACTATTCTAAAGCCTTTGACTGTGTTGATCACAACGAAATGTGGCATGTCCTTAAAGAGATGGAAGTACCAGATCATCTCCTCCTCCTCCTAAAGAATCTGTATGTCGACTAAGAAGCCACGGTCAGAACCGAACATGGGACAACAGAATGGTTCAAGATCGGAAAAGGAGTGTGACAAGGTTGGATATTGTCACCTTATTTATTTAACTTATATGAAAAATAAATTGTGCGTATGGATGAAACCAAAGCCGGAATCAATATTGCTGGAAGGAATATCAACAACCTCAGATACGCTGATAATACCAAAAAACTAAAAAATACACATATATATATATATATATATATATACATAAAAAGTATAGTTGGAAGTTTACACATATTCTATATTTCACACGTGTTCTTGAAAACTGGATATTTTCTGCATTAAACCTAAATTGTTAATATTGCTGCAAAAATTGGAAAAGATGGCCTCATATTAATTTTGCTCATTTTAATTGTTGTCTAGTGCCTTGTAATATCTTTATTATTTATGATGACAAGATTGTCTTAGAATTATTCTGTCACAAATTATATATATACGTATATATATATATATATATATATATATATATATATATATAAAAGACAGGGTCTGATGAAAGGTGAGGATAATAGGTGCAAATGGGCAGTGCCCCCCACATTATCCATCACTTTAATATTGTAATTTACATTTATATAACGAAGAAACTTTATTTATATTTGTATATCATCTTTCATGTCTTCTTTCATATGATTTTGTTAAAAATATGCATCTATCACTTTAAATTAACCCTTTGTGTGCCTTCCCCCTTGCCCGGTGTCCCCAGTGCTGCAGTTTACAGTGTGAGCATTGTGCTGTCCCGCTCATCCTGGGTGAATCTACATTCACTATGCTAATAATTGTATCAATTTTCCTGACTGGCAGCTGCAGCATCAACCAATCAGAATGAAGCAGCTGTATAATGTGGTTACAGACGAGCCAATTAGGACTGCTGGGAGCTGAATGGCAGCTACCACATCCATACAGGAGGTCTCTCTCTCTCTTTTCCTCCTTCCTCTTTATTCCCTCCCTCTTTTCCTTCCTTCTCTCAATTCCCATTGCCTCCTCCACCCCAGGGACTCGCACAGGGGTCCTGAAGCCCCAGGGCCCTCTTTCCCCTGCTATCCCTCCTCTGTGTCTCTTTCCCCCCTCTCTCACCCCGTCTCTTTCCCCTTTCCCTCCCCTGTGTCTCTTACCTCCTCCCCTGTGTCTCTTTCCCCTTCTCTCCCTCCTCTGTGTCTCTTTGCCCCTCTATCCATCCCCTGTGTCTGTTTCCCCCCTCATGTTGGCCTCCTCATCTGGGCCCCCCTCCCCCCCCCCTCTTCAGGTGGGAGGAGGGGAGAGAGAAGAGGGAGAGAGAGGAGGGGGAGAGAGAGAGAGAGAGAGAAGGGGGAGAGAGAGAGGGGGGAGAGAGAGAGAGAGAAGCGGGAGAGAGAAAGAGGAGGGGAGAGAGAGAGAGAGGAGGGGGAGAGAGAGAAAGGAGGGGAAGAGAGAGAGAAGGGGGAGAGAGAGGAGGAGGGAGAGAGAGAGGAGAGAGAAGGGGGATAGAGAGGAGGGGGAGAGAGGAGGGAGAGAGAGAGAGAGGAGGGAGATAGAGAGAGAGAGAGAGAGGAGGGGGAAATAGAGAGAGCATTGAGGGAGAGATAGAGAGAGAGGAGGGAGAGAGGGAAAGAGGGAAAGAGAGAGGAGGGAGAGATAGAGATGAGGGAGAGATAGAGAGAGAGAGGAGGGAGAGGGAGAGAGAGAGAGAAAGTGAGAGAGAGGAGGAGAGAGAGAGAGGAGGAGAGAGAGAGGAGGCAGAAAGAGAAGAAGGAGAAAGAGAGAGAAGAAGGAGAAAGAGAGAGAGGGAGAGGAGGGAAGGAGAGAGAGAGGATGGGAGATAGAGAGGGGAGGGAAGGAGAGAGAGAGGAGGGAAGATAGAGAGAGAGGAGGGGGACAGAGAGAGAGAGAGAGGAGGGGGGAGAGAGAGAGGAGGGGGGGAGATAGAGAGAGGAAGGAGAGAGGGAGAGAGGAGGGTGAGAGAGAGAGAGGAGGGACTGAGAGAGGAGGGACAGATAGAGGGGGGAGAGAGAGAGGAAGGGAAAGAGAGAGAAAGGGGAGAGAGAGGAGGGAGAGAGAGAGGAGGGAGGGAGAGAGAGAGGGGAGGGGATAGAGAGAGAGAGGAGAGGGGAGAGAGGAGAGGGGGAGAGAGAAGAGGGGGAGAGAGAGAGGAGAGGGGGGATAGAGAGAGAGAGAGGAAAGGGGGAGAGAGAGGAGGGAGAGAGAGAGGAGGGAGAGAGAGGAGGGGGATAGAGATGGAGAGAGAGAGAGGGAGGAGGAAAAAAAATAAATAATGATAGATAGATAGATAGATAGATAGATAGATAGATAGATAGATAGATAGATAGATAGATAGATAGATACAGTGGATATAAAAAGTCTACACACCCCTGTTAAAATGTCAGGTTTCTGTGCTGTAAAAAAATCAAACAAAGATAAATCATTTCAGAACTTTTTCCACCTTTAATGTGACCTATAAACTGTACAACTCAATTGAAAAACAAACTGAAATCTTTTAGGTAGAGGGAAGAAAAAATATAAAACTAAAATAATATGGTTGCATAAGTATGCACACCCTTAAACTAATACTTTGTTGAAGCACCTTTTGATTTTATTACAACACTCAGTCTTTTTGGGTGTGAGTCTATCAGCATGGAACATTTTGACTTGGCAAGATTTGCCCACTCTTCTTTGCAAAAACACTCCGAATCTGTCAGATTGCGAGGGCATCTCCTGTGCACAGCCCACTTCAGAACACCCCACAGATTTTCAATCGGATTCAGGCCTGGGCTCTGGCTGGGCCATTCCAAAACTTTAATCTTCTTCTGGTGAAGCCATTCCTTTGTTGATTTGGATGTATGCTTTGGGTCGTTGTCATGCTGAAAGATGAAGTTTCTCTTCATGTTCAGCTTTCTAGCAGAAGCCTGAAGGTTTTGTGCCAATATTGACTGGTATTTGGAACTGTTCATAATTCTCTCTATCTTATCTAAGGCCCCAGTTGAAGCTGAAGAAAAACAGGCCCAAAGCATGATGCTGCCACCACCATGCTACACTGTGGGTATGGTGTTCTTTTGGTGATGTGCAGTGTTGTTTTTGCGCCAAACATATCTTTTGGAATTATGGCCAAAAAGTTCAACCTTGGTTTCATCAGACCATAACACCTTTCCCCACATGCTTTTGGAAGACTTCAGGTGTGTTTTTGCAAAATGTAGCCTGGCTTGGATGTTTTTCTTCGTAAGAAAAGGCTTTCGTCTTGCCACTCTACCCCATAGCGCAGACATATAAAGAATACAGGAGATTGTTGTCACATGTACCACACAGCCAGTACTTGCCAGATATTCCTGCAGCTTCTTTAATGTTGCTGTAGGCCTCTTGGCAGCCTCCCAGACCAGTTTTCTTCTCGTCTTTTCATCAATTTTGGAGGGAGCTCCATTTCTTGGTAATGTCACTGTTGTGTCATATTTTCTCCACTTGTTGATGACGTCTTCACTGTGTTTCATGGTATATCTAATGCCTTGGAAATTCTTTTGTACCCTTCTCCTGACTGATACCTTTTTACAATGAGATCCCTCTGATGCTTTGGATGCTCTCTGCGGTCCATGGCTTTTGCGTCTAAGAAAATGTCAGGAAAGACCAACTAGAGAAGCTGAACTTTATTTGGGGTTAATCAAAGGTACTTTAAATGATGGCAGGTGTATGCTGACTCCTATTTAACATGATTTGGAATGTGATTGCTTAATTCTTAACACAGCTACATCCCCAGTTATAAGAGGGTGTGCAGACTTATGCAACCACATTATTTTTCTTTCTTTTTTTCTTCCCTCCACCTAAAAGATTTCAGTTTGTTTTTCAATTGAGTTGTACAGTTTATAGGTCACATTAAAGGTGGAAAAAGTTCTGAAATTATTTATCTTTGTCTCATTTTTTTACAGCACAGAAACCTGACATTTTAACAGGGGTGTCTAGACTTTTTATATCCACTGTAGATAGATAGATATGACATCAATAATGCAAAAATATGTTGCATGCTACATGCACGTCAGGGCACCTTAGAGTTCACAAAAAGGTTAATCCAGCCCTGCTTGTGTGGATGATGTTTGTGTGTATTTATATTTCTATGCATGCAATAAATGTATGATTTTGTGTACAGAAGTGATTATCACTGTATAAATACACCCTATGATTGCAATTAAACTGATACAAAACACTAAAATGCAGTATGCAGAGATAAAATCAGTAGAAATATAAATGTATCCATAGTTTTGTTCAACATTGACGTCAGAAATAGGGGTCTCGGTTAAAGTGACTCTACTGCATGAAAGCACCACAAAAGAGGAAGTGGGCCCTTTGTGTTTGAGAAGCTGGTAATAACAGTATTGATTTAAAAATACATTGAAGGACCTGCAAATTACAATTTAATAATGCTATACAATTGGGGAGGTAACATCTGTTCTGGAGTGCCAAACCCTGTCTTGGATTTCTGCCTCAGACATTATGATTGATACACCCGTTTACAGCAGGTAAGTGTAGACATAAAGGATGATATTCAACACTCCATGACCACCACTTCCCATCCTGCTAGACAATATCTCACTGCAGTGCACGTGTACAGAATGCATTAGTTTAAAGTCAATTAACATTTCTGATTTTTTTTTTCATTTTTATTTCCTCCCCTAAAAAAGAAAACACAAGCTTCTGGACATGCTCCAATTCCTGTGTGGACTAATAGTACCTGATGTTTTACAGCCTTAGGCCATATATTTAGTTCGCCTGTTCAATATTAAAGTAACATTCTGTAGCGGTAGAGGGGTGAGCTGAATTTTTTTATAGCTCATTACACACTGTTTCATATAAAGTGTCACTTATTACTTATAATGCAATTTGGCTTTGAATATGTTGATATATGCATGCAGTATGTGTTATTGCATGAAGTATTGGAAATGAAAATTGTATGCTAATAGTGATGACATGATGTTTGTTAGTAGAGAGAGATATTGTGTGCAATAGGCACAGAGCCGTGGTTCACAACCTTTTCAATAAGCAAGCATACTTGCCTGTGGGTGTGTTCCTATTAGATAGGTTTGCAGTGTAGTCGTAGTTAAAGGACCACTATAGATTAGGAAAAAGCTTCATATATGTATGCAGTTTGCAACAAACTAAGAACACAGTCATGTAAGCCAGAGAGGAAAATGTTAATTTTAGAAAACTCTCCTAGGACAGAGTTGTCAGCCTTCACATTATTTCTCCATTTTCAAGGCACGAGGAGGCTAGTGCTGAGAATGGAGAGTAGGGCTTGTGAATTAACTTGCAACTGCTTTCTACGGCGTATATGTGTAGGGGAACAGAAAAAAATAATAACGTTTATCTGAATCAACCAATAAGTTAACAAATCCCAATCCTTCTTTTCAGACATTTCCTTCCACTCCTGAATAGGTAACAAAAGTTAGGAGAACACACCTCAGGCCCCAAGCCAACAGGAGGTGTGGATGGCACAAACACAGGATCCCTCACTTTCTCTAAAAATGTTTTAATACTGTTTACATAGTTGTAAATGTTGTTAGTTTGTTACATACTTCACAAACATATGTACAGGTTTTGCCAAACTTCCTTGGTCTTTTAAGTACTGAATTTACAATCAGAAATACACTCAAACCTTAAAAACAAGGATTTTTACATTCTTCTGTCTCACATTTAATCCACCCTCAATTCTTAATTAATTCTTAATTTCCATCTGATTCTACCCCTACTCTAATTCCATATAAACATGATGTCATGAAGAAACATAGTAATCAATGTCCTAATTTCTTCTCTTTTTTCACTTTATCACTAATGAGTTAATTTCCTCCTTTGTTATGTCCATTGCAAGGGATAATGTATCTATGCTACAGCAAGAAATAGCAGCCCCTATTATTTACGGCAGATACTGAGTTAATGATTTTATAGCAGGGAAACTGCATGTCTGTTGGTTTTTATCTGTTACATTTTTATTAACTGGGCTCTCGGCAGTAATATGAGACAAAGATGTAACCCCCAGGAAATGTATAATGTATGACTGGTGTGGGTCAGCGGTTATAACAAAATATTATAATTTTAAGGACAGAGTTATTTTAAAAAGCGTGCAATTAAAATGTCAAGGGTACAAGGGACTAAAGAAAGAACACATCTTCATTTCTTATGTCACAACAGGAGGCTCTCTAGCTTTTTAATCAGGCAACAGTTTATATCAGGGGTACAGTGGCAGAGCTAGTGCATGACACCACTCCAGCATCATCTCACACAGTACATATATAAAATATCTATAAAATATATTTAAAAAATATCTATCCATCTATCTATATATATATATATATATATATATATATATATATATATATATATATATATATATATGGGTCTCTCTCTCTCTCTCTCTCTATATATATATATATATATATATATATATATATATATATATATTTATATATGTGTGTGTACATATACATATAAAATATATACAGTATATAGTATCTCACAAAAGTGAGCACATTTTTGTAAATATTTTATTATATCTTTTCATGTGACAACATTGAAGAAATGACACACTGCTACAATGTAAAATAGTAAGTGTACAGCCTGTATAATAGTGTAAATTTGCTGTCCCCTCAAAATAACTAACACACAGCCATTAATGTCTAATCTGCAACAAAAGTGAGTAGACCCCTAAGTGGAAATGTCCAAATTGGGCCCAAAGTGGCAATATTTTTGCGTGGCCACCATTATTTTCCAGCACTGCCTTAACCTTCATGGGCATGGAGTTCACCAGAGCTTCACAGGTTGCCACTGGAGTCCTCTTCCACTCCTCCATGATGATATCTGGAGGATGTTAGAGACCTTGCACTCCCCCACCTTCCGTTTGAGAATGCCCCACAGATGCTCAATAGGGCTTAGGTCTGGAGACATGCTTGGCCAGTCAATCACCTTTACCTTCAGCTTCTTTAGCAATGCAGTGGTCTTCTTGGAGGTGTGTTTGGGGTCATTATCATTTTGGAATACTGCCCTGCGGCCCAGTCTCTGTAAGTTTTACAGTAAAAACTATTTACGTGGATTTGTAAAAGTTGCAAAACATTACAACAGTCAAAAAATATACTTTAAAAATAAAAGTGAAATCTTTATTTTTCACTTGTTCCAGAAACCAAAACTATTTTAGCCAAGGCTTTTTTTTCCCATAAATTCATGTTGTGGTTTCTTGTGAAGATGTTATATTTCTTTTTCTACATGCTCAACTTCATATATGTTGCCTTCCTTTAGTTGTTGAAGTAGGCTTACTCTTTGGTGATTTAGATGATGTTTATTTGTATAAAGTTGATGTATTAGGTAGTTTCTTAGTTTTTCACTAGTGCGTCTGCATACATTTTCAGCATATATTGAGTTATGTGTAGATCTTAGTGGATTTTTGATTTTAAGTCTATTTGGGATAATATTACTTTTCTTGCATTGTGACAGAAAATAAATGTCACTGTTGAGTTGTGTTAATTTTGTTGTTATACGTATGCATCTCTCTCTCTCTCTCTCTCTCTCTCTCTCTATATATATATATGTATATATATATATATATATATATATATATATATATATATATATTGTTATGATTTAATTGGTTAAGGTAAGGACTGATATTGCCAGTGATTATTTGTGCCACAGAGAACAGGATATGTATAGGTTTGTATGTATGTATAATGATTTCAGGGTTGTTTCAGTTATATAAATACATTGTTGTTGTATGTAAAGAGATTCATGTTTTAATTTTTTTATAAACTTTACTAAAAAATGAAGATATTCTGAATTTGTGTGGCCCCTGTACATGCTTTATCTTAGCAGGCTTTCCAGTGTATAGAATATAGCTGCATATGTTAACATTCACACAGGCTTATTCCCCTAATACCATAACAATATATTATTTTCATATCTTATCAAAGCGCTGATATTATAGCATACCTAACTTATTTATTATTAAAACTAAACCTATTATATGCTTCGCCCTGTCTTATCAAATAACATTTCATTCACCCTTCACCACGATCTGATACATTTCCTCATGTCTGACACCTGATGTCCCTTTGCCTATACTCATCAAGTCATCATCATCATCACATCTCATCTTATGCCGTACCATCAAGTCACTTTATTTTACATACCTGTTTCACTAACAAACTTCATCCTCAACAGCTCTAACTTTTTACTGGGGTCTCACTCAAAATTTGGAGTGCCACTTGCAGCACTAGTGCCATAAACATGTAAAAATATATCAACATATATTTGCCAGAAAATTAAGAGGTGATCCAGTGTCTTTGAAACTTCTAATATTTCCTCTCAGACTTCCTATTTATTTTTAATAAAGTATATTTTATAGGTACATTTTTCTAAATTATGTAATAATTTATTTGTATATTTAAATATATTTAAATCAAGCTAAGAATTAATAAATCCAGAGTTAATGTAATACCTTTAAGGTTGTTTTAGTTTTTGTCATTCCCTAATACAATTGTCTATACCATTTGTTCTAGTTCTTTCAAAAGATTATTTTAAGTAGCAGAGATTCATCCTCCGCTCTTATAACAAGGAATCAAGATAATTTGACCTAAAAGTATCTCAGAGCGTTGTCTAGTCTTGAACACTGGTGATGAAATCATCTGTTTTTGGAAGTAAAATGACATAATGCATGATATTGTTACAACTAGCTCTCAAGGAGCTCTTTCATCAAAAACAAAGTGAATCAAATATAATATTAGAAAATATATATTATTTTTCTTTTTCAAACTTAGACACTTACCCTAAACCTGGCCGTATGCATATTTAATGTTTTCAGCTGCAGTACATTTTGCACAGATTACCTCGCTTGGGGGTCATAATCTGGCAGCTGCCACAGACTCCCTCCACTATTCTCCCAAAAGACAAGCAGACCCTCAGCCTCAGGAAATAAGAAGTGATCTGCACGATGTCTGTGTAGCCAGCAAGTAGTTTACAGGTGTCAGAGGGAACATGTACAGAGCAAGCTGTACCCAGAGCACTCAATGAAAACACTGTGAGACATGCACATAGCCCTTTATTGCAAGGGTCGTAAAAACTAGTGATGGTGAGATTAAGAATTTCAGATATATGGAGGAGAAAGGCACATGAATAAAATGAAATAAATATTGTCTTAGGCTCTATGAGATGTTAATAAAACAGACATGTGTAGTCACTGTGATTGGGAAGTGGTTAATTGCTACTATTCTCATTTCTATTACAGAAAGGGAGTTAATCAAGTCTGGTAGGGAATGAAGTAACTATTGCTATTCAGATATTTAAATCAAAGAGTAAGTTTATAGCTAGTTAAAGTACCTGTGTATTATAAAGAATATATATATTTGAGCATACTTAATCTGAACAAAAGTCATACAGCTAGGTTTTAATTTAGATTTTGATACCTATGCAGGACCCTGAAGGAATCCGTTTTACTTGATGAAACTTGTCTGTGCTTTTACATTTCTGAAGAGCTGTGGTTCCATCGTTCCCTTCTTACTCACCCCTCTTTCCACTGACATACATCCTAGTAGTTCAGCTCAGAGAAAGTGAGGTATCAATCACAAAATGGAATGTTCTACAGGTATACCCCGCTTAAAGCTACCCTGTTTAGAGCTGATTCACTATAGAGCTGTTTTTCCTGCCAGACCCCTGTTAATGTTAAACCCTGTTTTTCCTGCCATATCCCTTTTTACGCTCTGATTTTCCATAGCATTGCCCCAATATAACGCTGTTTTTTCCTGCTGGACCCCTTTTCACTCTCTGATTCGCTATAACACTGTATTTTTTCTCCAATGGAAACAGAATCCAGGATGACCCAGAAGATTCAACATTAATAATGTAAAGTTTATATTTCTGCTAATGTTTAGTTTGTGTTAGTGTTATGTTTGCTGTTTCTTTGAAGTTCATATAATACCAAAAAAGTTTAAATTTCAATTGAAATTGTGTATTTTTTTCATGAGTTCTCCTATCCCTATCGTCCCCATGTTAAACTGCCCTGTTTAGAGCTGTTTCGCTTAGCACTCCTATTGCCTGGAATCTATCTACAGCGTTAAACGAGGTATAGTTGTATTCATAACCATAGACGCCAAAATTGCATATTTTTTCATTTTTTATCTCCATGATTTACACAGCTGCTAATATTGTTAGTTTGTACACACCACACAAACAAGTGTATTTTTCTTAAACTGCAGTGGTCCTTTTGCAAGTGATGTGAAGGTGCTAATCACTGCTATGCAGGACTTTTATGGAAAATAACGTGTTAATCACTGTTGTGCAGGTATCTGGCATGAGCTGAGTTAGTCAATAATTTAGCAGGGAATGGTTTAATTACTGCTCTGCATGGTTTGTTGCATGGAGAGTAGTATACAATTTTAATTAGAAAATGCTTTAAATTTACTCTGCAGGCCATTATATCATGGAGTAGTGTAGTTACTGCTCTACATGTGTCTGTGTCATAGAACTGGCTAGCCACTGCTTCATAAGACCTCCATTCCATGGCCCCCATAAGAATTGAGCCAAGTGAAGTGCATTTGCAAATCGCTACTGATCTTTCACACATCTAAATCAAACCTCAGAGAAATACTAATTTAACTAGCGACTTGCCCGTCAAAAAATGACGGCAATACAATTGTAAGGCAGGTAATGCACAGAGAGTAAGTGTTTTGGTGGTCTGAGATCCTTGTGCGCTCATTGATTAGGCTGGCGCTGAGCGCCTTCGGCGCTTATTGCGAGCCTGTCAGTTGGTGTATTTGTTGTTATCATATGCGCTTTTGCGCTTATTGTAAGGTCCGCAGTGATCTCGTTTTGTCGCTTATTGCAAGGCTCTCCCCTGGTGTAGTTTGTGTCCTATGAGCAGCGTTGGCGCTCGTTGTGGGTGGCGCAGTGAAGATGTTTGTGGTTGTTTGCGCTAGTGTGTTATTTTTTTTGTGTGTATTTTTTTTATGCTAATTAATTAATTAATGAAATCATAAATTAATATACTTTACCTCTTTGTAATTAATATATGCAGCAAGGAATGTGCTGAAGAGCTAACAATCTGTTTTGATGTTCCTGCAGCATATAATGTAGATTTGCAGTGTTGTTGAGCTGAGGTGTAAGTGTCAGCAATGTGTGCAGTGTGTAGTGTTAATAGGCTGCGTGCGCGAGGGAAAGCCATTTCTGTAAGTTAGTGTTGTAAAATGAATGTGTATGTGGTAGGCGGGTTTGTATGATTTAGCGTCCTTGCTAATGGTGTATGTTGTAGGTCGTACAGGTGTTTGTAAAAGCCATATTGCTTTGTGGTATTTTGCGGCTTTAGGAGTCGTGTAGCCTCGTTTTCGTTTTTTTCATCGCCCATTTTTTTTCTCGCTTAGGGGATTTTTGAGTGTCTAAGCTTTTTAGATTTGACAGAAATCGAGGTTTAACTTGTGTTGCAGAGGTCCTGGGTGTCCCCCATTGCTGTGTGTAAGGGTTTTATTTTATTTTTGTGTGTATTTTGGGATTTTTTTTATGTTTGCCGCTAGGCGCGGGTTGTCCATTTAAGGTCTAATTTTTGCAAGTACGTAATGGATTTTTTCTAATTCCCGCGGGTCGTAATTTTTTTGTGTAAGTCCGCAATTTTTTACTGTCCCACGGCTCGTATTTTTTTGGTGTAAGTCTATAGTTAGTCATTGCGTGTTTGTTTTTGTTTTTTTCAAAGTCCCACTTGTGTGGTTGTTTTTAACCGGTTGTGAGGCGCCGTAGAGCCTCCAGCTCCGCAAATGAGGCCCCTCGCTTTGGGAGGGTCCGCATTTGCGGCCTGCAATGAGCCTGCGGCTCATTGCATCATATGTGGGAGCCTCCACCTCTGCAAATGCGGCTTCCCGAGGATCCGCATTTGCTCTCCAAAAGTCTTAGGGGGTCTTAGGGATGAGTGCCTATGGCGCTCATCTGCACCAGCGCAAGGAGCACCTTCGGCGCTCCTTGCCAGCAACTGCAGCCCTTGCTTCGCAAGGGGCGCAGTTGCGGCGGGCTCGCTATGCAAGCCCGCAAGCGTTAGCAACAATCCGTGTTGCTGACAACTATATATGTGATAGCCACATAAACCTGCCAAATTTGAAGCATGCAACCCTTACGTGCTACACATTAGACTTTTGTGGTCCAAAAGTGTTCAGCAAGTGGGTGTCAATTCTCTGGTCCACTACCTGGATCATTTTTATGTTCATAGGACCCCCTGATTCATATGAATGCACTCACCTTTTCCAAACATTTCATTCCATGGCTATTTCCTTTGGTATTTCTCTGGCGGAGGATAAATCCGATGATCCCAAGCATGCTTTGAGTTTCCTAGGTATTGATATACTTCAATGTAGCTTGCTGGTGGATAAAGATACTGACTTGAGAAATTCAGTGGGGAAAAACAAATTTTGCATGCAGGATAATTCCTGTGGGTATTGGAAAGATAAATATCAGTTACATTCACAAGAACCCATACGGAGTCAAACAGCAGAAAATGATCTGCTGATCCAGAGAGTTATATCAGATAAAATAATTTCTGATTCACAGGACAATATCCATTCATCCCCCTAATAAATGGTCAGGGTTCTTACTTAGTATACGTTTTTGTCAACTCAATGGTTAAATGGTTATTCAATGGCAAATATAATCAATTGTTAAAGAGAGAGAAAAGAGAAAGATCCCACTACACGCCAACATATGCTAGATCCACAAGTGAGGGGGATCAAAGGGGAAATCCTAGCATGGAACGGATTCTCAGAGACAGAGATTTATGGTGATACAGAGGAATGGGTCGCAACCCCGGGAGGAATTGGCAGAGAAAGCCAAGGTGGTAACAGGGGACTAAAATAATTATTAATTTGTCTGAGAAAGTCCTCACTGGAGACCAAATAAGAGTATTACAGGGAGGCTTTTCTTTCTCACCCACCTATACCCCTGAATTCTTTGATATCGTCAAAGGTGTGAACTTATATGCCAGATATCTATTACTAAAACAAATTCTGATACACAGGACAATATCCATTCATCCCCCTAATAAATGGTCAGGGTTCTTACTTAGTATACGTTTTTGTCAACTCAATGGTTAAATGGTTATTCAATGGCAAATATAATCAATTGTTAAAGAGAGAGAAAAGAGAAAGATCCCACTACACGCCAACATATGCTAGATCCACAAGTGAGGGGGATCAAAGGGGAAATCCTAGCATGGAACGGATTCTCAGAGACAGAGATTTATGGGGATACAGAGGAATGGGTCGCAACCCCGGGAGGAATTGGCAGAGAAAGCCAAGGTGGTAACAGGGGACTAAAATAATTATTAATTTGTCTGAGAAAGTCCTCACTGGAGACCAAATAAGAGTTATTACAGGGAGGCTTTTCTTTCTCACCCACCTATACCCCTGAATTCTTTGATATCGTCAAAGGTGTGAACTTATATGCCAGATATCTATTACTAAAAAAAATTCTGATACACAGGACAATATCCATTCATCCCCCTAATAAATGGTCAGGGTTCTTACTTAGTATACGTTTTTGTCAACTCAATGGTTAAATGGTTATTCAATGGCAAATATAATCAATTGTTAAAGAGAGAGAAAAGAGAAAGATCCCACAACACGCCAACATATGCTAGATCCACAAGTGAGGGGGATCAAAGGGGAAATCCTAGCAAGGAACGTAATCTCAGAGACAGAGATTTATGGGGATACAGAGGAATGGGTCGCAACCCCGGGAGGAATTGGCAGAGAAAGCCAAGGTGGTAACAGGGGACTAAAATAATTATTAATTTGTCTGAGAAAGTCCTCACTGGATACCAAATAAGAGTATTACAGGTAGGCTTTTCTTTCTCACCCACCTATACCCCTGAATTCTTTGATATCGTCAAAGGTGTGAACTTATATGCCAGATATCTATTACTAAAAAAATATTTTAGTAAAGACACAAAAGAAAGAGATTTAATAGCATTGTAACAACAGACTCTTGAGACATTGTTGGAGTTACTAGTAGAAAATGAGAGAGGAGTGGAGGATATGACGAGGTTAAGAAATCTAAAACACAAATCTAGATATTTACCACCATCCACTATTTGCCCTCAAATAGAGGTTTTTGTCAAACTTGTAGTTGATGAAATTAGCAAACTTTCATTTAACACCGTCTTGAATATGACTAACGGAGAGATTCTAGCAATTAAGCAAATCCAAAGTTGGAGTGACATTGTCGTGAAACCCTCAGACAAGGGGGGAAATCTAGTCCTATGGCCGATTGATTATACAACCAAGGCACTGAGACAATTATCTGATGATACCTGTTATATGAGATTACTTGGTAATCCTACCAGTGATTTTTTAGCCTCATATATGGGATCAACTTGGGTAAAAATGACAATGCCATTATTCTCAAAGAATATAATTGCTTGAATGTTGACAAACCATGTGTGGCTACCCTATAACTATTGCCCAAGGTACATAAAAACTGTGAAAAAACACCAGGGAGACCAATTGTCTCTGGGAATGGTAGTCTCTGTGAAGCTGCAAGTAAATATCTTGATGCACATTTAAGATCACATGTCCTTTGTTTACCATCTTACACCAGGGACATTATGGACCTTCTCAATAAAATAGAGGGGATGACACTGGAGGACAATATACTGTTGACTACATGTGACATTGAGTCACTCTATACCTCAATCGGGCATGAAGCAGGAATACATGCAATTCAATATATTTGAGTATGGAGGCACACGATAAACCAGCTAAGAAAGAATTTGTTATGAAATTGATGAGGTTTGTGTTGAAACACAATTTCTTCACATTTGACAATAAATTCTATTTACAGGTTAGGGGAAAAGCGATGGGGGCCGCCTGTGCCACAACATATGCCAACCTGTATTTAGGATGGTGGGAGAGGGAGCTTGTGATTTCAGAGTCTATGAGCAAGTATACGGATAAGATCATAGTATGGCTTCGCTACATAGACAATGTGTTTATACAATGGAGAGATATTAAGGAATCTTTTTCTGAATTCATGAATACATTAAACTCTAATGATTTAAATTTGAGATTAACATTCAACATAGCTGCCTGGACGCGCTCTAAGTGACGTCATAGATGTGCGCAGCGGCACCTAGGAAGGCCCGATACTGCTTGTGTGTGCTAGAATATGGGGAGAAATAGCTAGCCCTATATAGCATTTGTAATGTATAGGGTACTAATATACTATCAGTCTAGATGCCAACTATGTCCCAATAAACCTTGATGGGAGATAAAATAGTCAAGGAAGAGTTAGACCAGTCAGAGGCAGCAATCTTCTTTGTAATTTGGGTTTCAATACTTGACAGCTTTTAATAGAATCTAAAGGTCTAAACTGGTCATGAGGGCATGGATTCCGGATAGTACTTATTGTTCATTAAACTATCCCCTACCCAGGTTTAAATGATCTATTTTTTTTCCAACCGTATATTTGTATGTTTGGATAGGCGATTCTCTGTGCTGTTAATACAGTGTAATAAAGAAGGCTATAAGTCCATATGCAGTAATGTGGGGTACGAATGCCTTACAGCACTGACTACCAATATAATTAATTGCCTGTTTAGGGTCAGTTGTTCCACTTTCTAAGGACTTGGATGTTTGGAGAGAAGATGCATTGTACTGTGGAGGAAGAAGGAAAGCAATCCATATGGACTATTGCACTTTGTTATAAGTGGCCAATATATTTCCCAGATTGTCTCATAAGATCACAAGTAATATTTAAATCGCTAGTGATTCTCTATATATAGAATATATGACATACATTACCAGGCACTTAACCCATTGGCAGTATGAATTTGGTCCTCATGATTTTATAGTATTGCTTTTTTATAATGAAGTAGACGTTTTAAAATATTTTCTAATAAAGGTTATTTTTTATTATATCATTAATGTGTCAAATATTTGTGTTTGGGTTGTTCTGTTCTATACCCTAATCTTCACAGCCTCAACACATTAGAACCTTTTTTGTTGGCTATTAAGTAAGCAGTGGCCTTTCTCTTTACTCTGTCTTTAACAATTAATTCCTATGGGTCACATGTTTTAGTTGTAGATTGCCCTCTGCTAGGTTGGGATCATCACTTAATTCTGAACACAAAGAAGACCTACGAATTTGGCTTCAACATTTTAACATCCAATAATTCTTCCTGTATGATAAGTTAAATGGTTAAATGCTCTGCTTAATCTTTATACAGATGCAATGGGATCAGCAAGTTGCATTGTGTACTTTAATGGTCATTGGTGCACTGAACCCTTGCCTCATGACTGGGGACAAATGGATTAATTTGGAACCTGACTTTCCTTGAGTTTTTTTCCCCATTATAGCTGCACTGCATATCATGTACTTTTCTACTTTGATAATTTGGGGTTGGTACAAGCTCCACCTTAGCATTTTCACCTCCGGTGGTTTACCAGATTAGGTAGCTGATTTTGAAATGTCTATGGTTTAATATTTTTTGTAGATCATCTCATGTACCAGAATGTATAAATATTATTGCTGATGATTATTGCTATCCCATTTTCAGTGTCAATGGTTTTGTGAGGCAGCTCCAGCAGCAGATTATAGGTTATTCTTTCATATACTGGGCAAGGAGAATTGCTGCAATAAAGGACAATGGCAAGCAATTGGGTTTTTCCAAGAGAGCAGCTTTAATCATCTAACCCCAAAACATTTTAATTTAAGTGGGAGCATGTCCTTTTGCTGATTATTGGTTTTGCTTGTTTGACCCACCCATTATACTTATTCATACAGGAGTTAATAATTTAGGTATTATTTCTTTGGGGAATCTAGTTCGTTTTATGAAAATAGACACCTGCCGCTCATCCACTTGTATTCCAGATTATTCATTATATTACACTGCACACATGCTGTTGAGCAGCCCACAACCATACTCAATTAGAAAACTTCAGAGAAAAAGTTAATAAAATGATATCTTACTTGGTTAGGCATTTGGGTGGTGTATCTATTCACCGCCTAGATTTAGAAACTATAGATTTGTTTTCATTTTTTCTTAGGGATGTGGTTCACCTACGTGGGGTTTTAGGATTTTCATATTTGTCCCTTCAGCATGAATAAAGCAGGCCTTAGATATAATGAATTGCAGTGCTTAAACTTGTGAAGTCTGGCCTTGTGGCAGGGTTGCTTGCTCGTTTGAGGAGTAGTCATCATATCTTGCATAGCTTTAGGGGGGCTGGGGGCACATGTTTCTGGGGTTCGGGAGATCGTGTTTGTTTCCCTGCCTCTTTATTGGTTTTGTGGGTTAGAGCAATCATCTGCTGTTTTCTTCTTATATGTTAAATAAAGTTGTGGCCTGTTTTTTTCTATTCAGATTACATTGTCTCATTAATTAGTAGAATATAATATGAGGTGGTTAGGTTGGGGTAGGGTTATCATGCTATACCATTTCTGGATCAATATTGAGAGTACACAGGTAATGGATTAGTGGTGTGTCTGTGTCAGAATGGACTTGTGACTTGCTTTATAGATGTCTGTATCAGGGAATGGACTTGTTATTGCTCTATAGGTGTCTGTATCAGGGAATAGGCTAGTCACTGTTCTACAGGTGTATACATAATACAATGCGCTAGTCACTGGTCTATAGGTGTCTGTACCAGGGTATGGAATAGTTATTTAAGTGTCTGTATTAGAGGCTGAGCTTATCACTGCTCTACATGTTTCTGTATTAGGAAATGGGAAATAGTAACTGTTCTATAGGTGTATGTACCAGGGTATCAGCTATTCACTACTTTATCAATGTCTGTTTCATGGAATGGGTAGCCATTACTCTACAGGTGTCTGTATAAGTCATTGCTCTGCAGGTGTCTGTTAAGGGAATGGAATAGTCACTACTCTACAGATGTCTGTATGAGGTAATAGGCTATCCACTGTTCTACATGTTCCTATATAATTTGGTATCACTGTTCTACATGTGTCTATATCATTTAGTATCACTGTTCTACAGATCTCTGTATCAGGAAACTGACCGCTCTACAGTTATCTCTAAAACGGAATTAGCTAGAAACTGCTCTATAATTGTATTTATCTGGGATGGAACATATAACAGCGCTACAAGTGTCTGAATCAGTGAATAGGTTAGTTAGTGCTCTGCAGGTGTCTGTATCTGGAAATGTGACAGTACATATGTCTATATCATGTAATTGGATAGTTACTGGTCTTCATATGACTGTATTTAGGAATATACTAGTGAGTGTTCTACAGATCAAGGAATGGGCTAAGCAGGCTTTTAGGGCTAGTGTAGTGTGTTCAAGTTAGTGAGTACCATTCTGTATTGTTACTGTGGAGACTACTGTGATTCCAACTTAGATCCCACTATGTGAAACAGAGACACGTAGAGCAGTGGATAGCCTATAGGTGTCTGTTATAGAGATGGGGCTGGTCACTGCTCAGAAGGGCTCTGTATTAGAGAATTGGCCAGTCACTTCTCTACTGGTGTCTGTATAAGAAAATGGGCTACTCAATTATCTGCAGGTATCTAAAATAGGGAATGGACTAGTAGCTAATTTAGAACTGTATGTTTCACAGAATTCACTTCTCTACTGAAATATGTTTCGGAAAATGGGCTAGTCTTCTCTACAGATGTTTGTATATGGTAATGGGCTAGTCACTGGCATGTGTCTTAGTCAGGGAATGAGCTATTAACTTTTCTACAGGTGTTTGTATTAGGGAATAGGCAAATTCACGGCTCTACATGTTTCTGTATCATGCAGTGAACTAGTCACTGCTCTGCATATGTCTGTATCATAGAATGGTTTAATCATGCTTTGATTTCTGGGAACGGGTTAGTCACTGTTCTGTAGCTATCTGTTTGAGAGCATAGATTTTTCAGTTGTTTGCAGCTGTTGTGTAGAAGGGGTTGGAAAGTTATCTGTTGATGTCAGTCCCAGAAAAAGTGTTTGTCACAACTCTGCAGATGGGTTTATCAGTTCTATTTGGTTTAGTAGAAGAATTAAAAGCCAAAGTATCAATCAAATCTGCAGCTTCACATTAATGCTTTTTAATGTATTCAACCCATGGTTTCTTATCATATGCTCTACTGTAAGGCTTTCTCATAGGAAATTAACTGTTGCTGGTTAGCAGTTTTACAAACCTGTAGAAAAGTGTTTAACATGCTTATTGAATACGTTATTGACCCCAGAGAACTACTGTGACCTAGGCCTCCATTCAATTGCAACCGGCTTGATCAAATGAATCACTCTGTAACTGTTGTAAATTTCAAGACTGCAGACTTAAGGCTGGTATGAAGGCAACAGTGACAGAGCGATTCAATTGATCAAGCCCGCAGCTACCTGACTGAAATCCTAAACCATAAACCATGCACCCGTAAGTAGCATTTCAGGGCATGATCAATCAAGCAAGGCCGTAACTACCGATTTAGAAACAGCCAATAGTAAATGAGGCCACCATCATGACTTCAGTAAAACATGGAGTTTAACCGTCAATCAGTTAGCGTTTAAAAGTTCGATATACGATCGGACTCGCAATCCATCAATGTATAAAATAATAAAAATGAATGACGATACTTTTCTAGTTAATGTGGGTGGCCAGATATGTATTAACTCATTGATTATCAAGATTGATATAACACGGAATTAATTTGTAAAATAATTATTTTTTGATTGCAGATTTGCGAGCATGAGACTTGTGCAATTAATTCTAATGTCTTTCATCGATTTCCCCGTCTTTTAAATTGCAGTATTGATTTTTTTTTGCATTTTCAGTGATACAAACAGGTGTTTAACTCCCTTGCGAGTCCTATCTGGTACTCGTAGGATTTTCTTCTACATTTGCCATTTACGGGTGTGAAAACGGGCTTGAGGAAATGTAGCAAATGCATAGAGATTTGCGATTGTAACATTTACGGTCTTGAAAAATCGGGCTACATTACGGGCTCCAGTAACTAACAATTGCTCAATTGAATAGGGTCCCTAATCAGATTTTCTATGGAAATGAGATAAACCCTGATTTTTTTTCTCAGCAGCAATTGGCTTCTTAAATCACAGACTCATGCTGTCAAGTTTGTAATAGTGATATTTTAAAGTGATGCTGCAGTAATCGCTGCACTAACCATGGTAGTGAAATCTGAGGCACAGTTCTAAAGGTATAGGAAAGTTTAATGGATCATGAATGCATCTAATAGAGGAGAATCAGTAGTGTATGAAAACATTTTTTTTGCATAAAAAAATCTAAAAATAAACATTAATAGACAGTGAGGCGCTGTGAGTTACAGCTGAGAGTGGTGTTTGTGAAGACAGGGCCTGTAACATACATGAAGTGGGAACGCTAGAGAGTGGCTGAGCTACCAGTGGAGCACAGCTGGAGAGGCCTGCAAAGGGCGGGGTTTGGGAGGGGAAGCCATGCGTGGGACCGGTAAGAAGGGATGCAGCCCAGAAATGTGCTGTTAAGGACGTGGGCACTGGCTACCACAGACAGCATGAGACAAAGTCACACTAGGAGACCAGGCACAGCCAGAAGGTGAGAAGACTGCACACAGGACCAAGGCTGCACCACATCTGGAAAAACAGGATATGAAGGACCAACAGACTGAGAGCTTGAAAATCAAAGCGTAGGAAAATGGCAGAACCAAACAACCTATGGCATTCCTGTTTACGATTACTCCAGAAGGTATTGACCCCTGTCTAAGTCATGAGGCACTTAAACAGATCTACCTCTCAGGACTAGGTTCTTGGAAAAAGAAACTAGCTTGTCTCAGGAATAGCTTAATTACTGGAGTTAATCCTGCCAGTCCTTCCAGCTGGCTTTTTGTGGTTATTGCGATCATGGGGATCCTTTATGCCTTGTAGATCCATTCATGGGAATGATTGGAAAGATTAAAGAACATCTGCCATTAAGCGTGTATGTATCTCATCAGGGATAAAGCATTGTGAGCGCCCTGTTATTTTCTACCGGCCTGTGGTTTGCACTTATCATGACAATGAGATATATTCTTAAGCGGCTCCTGTCTTACCATGGCTGGATGTATGAGTAGCGCGGGAAGATGTCTGCTACTACCAAGTTATGGCTGACTTTGGTAAAGATTTTCTCAGGTCGTAAACCCATGTCATACAGTTACCAGGCATCACTCCCTCGCCTTCCTGTTCCAGTAATCAAAGACACAATGCAAATGTATCTGGATTCTGTCTGGCCTCTGATGGATGACGAGGAGTTTAAACGTATGACAACCCTAGCAAAAGATTTTAAGGTTACACTGGCACCGAGATTGCAGTGGTACCTGAAAATGAAGTCCTGGTGGGCCTCCAACTATGTGAGTGATTGGTGGGAGGAATATATTTACCTACGTGGAAGAGGTACTATCATGGTGAAAAGCAACTATTATGCAATGGATTTTCAGTATATTACGCCAACCCCAATTTAAGCTGCTCGTGCAGGTAACACTGTCCATGCTATCCTATTGTACCATTGAAAACTCAGCTGTGAAGAACTGAAACCGCTGATGCTCCAATATTCTGCTTGCCAGTGTGCTCAGCTCAATGTGAGCGAATATTTAATATAGCTTGTATACCGGGAATTGATGCAGACACTACCCAGCACTATGGGGACAGCAAGCACATTGTGGTGTATCACAGGAGCCGATACATTAGAGTCTGGGTATACCATGCTGGCCGTCTACTTAACGCCAGAGAGCTGGAGCTTCAGTTCCAGCACATCCTCAATGACACAAGCCCTTCACTGCATGTTGAGGAGAAGCTGGCTGCTTTAACTGCTGGAGAATGGACTACTTGGGCCAAGGCTCGAAAAGCCTATTTTCAGAGTGGGAAGAATCTAACTCTGGATCCGGTGGAGAAAGCTTATTTTTTTGTCACCCTCGAAGACAGTGAGCAGGGGCTTTGAGCTTCGGACCCTGTTAATTCTTTGGATTCCTACGCTAAATATCTACTGCATGGGAAATGCTATGATAGGTGGTTTGATAAATCAATTATCTTTATTGTGTTACCACAGAGGCTGCAGTGGGAAATGTCAGAGGAGAGCCAAGAGGTCATCCGAAGCTCCCTGGATATAGCTCAGGCTTTAGCAGATGATGTCGATTTTTAACACATTTCCCTTTAAAGCCTTTGGGAAAGGATTGATAAAGAAGTGTAAAACCAGCCCTGATGCTTTCATCCAAATATCTCTTCATCTTGCACATTATAGGGACATGAAACTTCCATGACCCGTCTTTTCCATGAAGGCATAACAGAAACTGTTCGTTCATTAACTGGGAAGTCATCCAACTTTGTAAAGTCAATTGGACCCATCACAAACAAATTAAGAAAGAATGAAACTATTCAAACTTGCATCTTAAAAGCAGCAGTTTCTCTACCGTCAGGCCATGACCGGTGCTGGAAATGACAGACATCTCTTCTGCCTTTATGTTGTGTTAAAATACCTTGGTTTGGATTTACCTTTTCTAAAAGAGGTGCTTTCTAAACCCTGGCGCCTATCAACCAGCCAGACTCCTATTCAACAAGTAGAGCTTTTTGACATTGTGAACCATCCAGAATATGTCTCATGGGTAGGTAGTTTTGGACCTGTAGCTGATAATGGATATGGAGTCTCTTACATTATTGTTGGGGATAATCTCATAAATTTCAATGTGTCCAGCAAACACTTCAGCCCCTAAACAGATTCTCACCGTTTTGGCAAACACAAAGCTCTTTTGGATATTTTGGTCTTGTTCAACCTTGATAAGAAATAGAAAGTCTCCACTCTTGCTGGTCACTCTGTACGCCAACATCTCTGCAGAACCCGTGAAGCAGGAAGAAAAACAAATAAATCAAAGACGTATAAAGGGACCATTCTGTTATTTATCAGTCAGGGAACATACAGTAACTCACTGAACTGAATTCTTACCAGTAGCACTGCCTTATGTGCAAAAACAATTTATATGTTACTATAGCAGTACAATCAAAACCAAAAGTATTCTTGAATACGACATTTCATTTTAGGTGCATATATTATACTATGATCCTCTTTAATCATGTAGGAACTGTAATATCCTACAGAAAGCACAAGTCCTTTCACATAATGTTAATGTGAACATCTAAAATGCAGAGCTTCTGTCTTTTAAGTCCTGAAACACATTATTTATCTTGTTAGATAGCAGTTCTTCAACAATATCACTATGTAGTAAAGCCTCTTTATAAAAAGAAAACACTCCAGCAGACATTGCCACAGAGGCATATACATGGAGGGCTTATACAACTTGGTGTCTGTGTATAATTATAAGTGATGAAAGTTTGTGCTATCTGGAATGCAAAGTAAAGTATCACCTAATATAAAGGTGAGATATTGCAGGAGTTCTATTTATGAGCTGGTGCCTTATGTAGTTAAGTTTTGTTTTTTAGTGAAGTGCACATTTTCAGACTTTAAATACTTGCCAGACATGAATGAGCCACTGCGCCATATTTGTTTTGTTAGTTTCATGGGATCTTGTTCATAAGAAAAGTTTAATTATTTTGATGCTTTGCCAATGTCTTTTTTTTTTTTGCCTTAATTTCTATCTATAGTTTTTACTTTTTATTTAACATATTTAGCTTCTAGTTAGTCGAAATTTTTGTGCTTTGTTGCAGAATTATTTATCGTGCTGTTTTGTAGTTCAGCCAAGTTTTCGTGGTTGCTATTTTCTTTCTTCCTAACTTTCAATCTTAAAAGCAAATCTTTGCAGTTGTAGTTGAATTAAATGAATACAAAATTCATAAAGATCATTAGTACTGAAAGCATAAGGATATCTTACACTTATAAAAGAACGTCATCTGAAGTCTAGTAAGTGTAACGCAGCTCCATGTCCAGCACTCCAGTGACCCACAGTATGGCAAATTGGTGTCACTTTCTGCAGCCAGAGTCTGTACGGAGGTATTCCGTGTATTGCTGATATTTATAACAAAAAAGACAAATTAATTTTGTAAGCAAATTGTCAGAATTGAGTAGAGTGAACCTTTTATTTTCATAAGTTTGCATTTAAGGTCTGTATACTGGCTGAGATGTATCTGTCTCTGTTATGGAACTCCTATGTTTAAATAAAAAGGGCGGGTACAAAGTATTTATTGTATAAAGTTTAGCTATATGAAACATAGCAAAGCAAAACATTACAATGCATTTTTATCTGTTTCCCTTTTTTGGTTATTATCTACAATGTTGCCATTAGTTTTCTTTCGATTTGTACAATACATGCTTATTGTCCTACCACTTCTCTGAGCATTAAATAATTGTGTATTCATTTGCTAAATAGACCGGCTTTAAAGCTGCTTTATAAGGTTAGTAATATATTTCATATATACAGTATATGTATATATACATTTATATGTATGTGTATGTGTATGTGTGTATATATTATAGATGTCCATGCCGGTTTTCTTTAATTTTGCTTTACATGAAGTCACAAAGATCTGCGACTGAATTGAGAGTGGTTATCTGGCAACAGAAAATAATGAAATACATCCTAAGGGCCTTATACTATTATCGGCCGTAGGGGATGCGGGGCCGCAAGGACCTGCCGCAAGCTATTCTGCTATTCTATTCCCCTCCGGCCGGGGATTCCGGCAGGCTTGCGGCCGGCGCCTTGCTATCCCTTGCGGCCGCTCGCGCCGGAGGAAAGCCTTTGATCTAAAACGGCCGCAAGAGTTTCGGCCGTAAGAAAATCATGTTTGCTATTCAATTGCTCCGGGAACCCTCTCTGCAAGGCTAAAAGCGAGCCGCTGCTTACTTGCAGGAAAAAGGTCCCGCTAGCACCAATTAAGCACATTATAAAGCCGAAATAAAGCCATCCTGCACTCTGAGGAGACTATAAAGTGATTGTAGGTGTTAGCAAAAATAGCACAACATTCCCCTACACTCAAATCCGTAAATAAATTATTTTTTTATTTATGTCACAAATCCATGTAAAAAGTCCCGAGGGCTTGGAGCACCTCAGACCCGCCCACGCTGCGGCCGGAAAATAAACAGTTAATGTAAACTCGGATTTGGGCTGATGTGCAAGCTTGAGAGGGGGTTGCTATTAATCCTCATCTCCCCCAATATGATCCCTAGCATTTACAGAGCTGTACAGTGCCGTCTTGAATTTATTTTTGCCTTTAAAGTTTTCTGAGCTTACGGCCGGTTGCAAGATATACGGCCGGCCGTAAGAGGAGATCCTTGCGTGCCGTATATTTGAATTGCAAGATAACGGAACCCCCGCAAGGAATCGCAGCCTTGCGGCCGTTTTACGGCCGATAATAGAATGAGGCCCTAAGTGAGCAAAATCTAACCACTTTATTTAGTAGTACATTATATCAAGTTTTAAGTTGTATCATTTTGTTTATGACATACAGGAACCATTTGGTGATCCATCCACTCATATTTGGGCCACTGTTCTTATTGAAGGTATTTTAAATAACATTTAAATACTGACACCCTTATTAAATTGTGATTCGGTAAATTTAAAAGGGCTCTATTTAAGCACACAGCATATTTTTTTTACAGTAGTTTTTTGTTAGTGAAGACCTTGCTTTTGGATAGAAGGTCACTAACTAAAAACTTCTGTAAAAAAAATATGCTGTGTGCTTAAATAGAGCCCTTTTAAATTTACCGAATCGCAATTTAATAAGGGTGTGAATATTTAAAATTCAGTACTGTAACTGGTACCCTGTAAGCACTGCATTCTTTCATGAGACCTTGTAATAATCTTTTATATGCTTGTTAAAAAATATATATTTTTTTATCATATTATAGACTTGCTTTTGGTGTCACTTGCATTTCTTTTGTTGTTAAAGTTTTTGTATTTTTTTGCTCTTGCCATTATCAAATCAATTTCAACTTGGGAAGAAGTTGAGGGCAATTAAAGCCAATATTTAAATCTTAAAATAAAAAAATAAAAAACATTAATAAACTTACCCTAGAGTTTGCAAAATGTCTGCAGTTTTCTGGCAATTGATTTTGAGAAGAAATGTCCCTGAAAATCCAAGGTAAATTAGCATAAAATTCTGAATTTTGTTGTGGGCAATTAGAGACAGCTACAACATTGTAGCTAGTAGTATTCAGTCTCTGCAGCAAACATCTTGGGATTTGTATAATTTTGTTCCCACTGCATACCTCTCTCTAACCTTGAATGATGCAACTCAAGCAGTGCTGCTCTAGATCTCTGTACTGTATTGCTACTACTGGCTGGAAGATTAGTATAGGGTTAAAAAATAAATAAATCTATATGTGTATAGAATGAATAATTGTAATATATGTTTTTGATATTAGCAGTATGTGTTGGAATAGAAAAAGTTACAAACAGTGAAACTTTCATATACCTTTAAGAGGTGGTGCAATGCCCCCCCCCTTATCTGGTTTGTGGGGAAGGAGAGAGAAGAATTGACTTGTTGCAGATTTCTGGGGCATTACATTGCATGTTAGAGAGAGGTCACTGGAGATCTCCACTTGTTACCCATTTATGCTTTACCTTCCATACAATAACAAATACTAATATTGTGCATACATTGGGCCACAGCAGCCATAAATGGTCACATGACCAACCTAAAGGTTCAGGCACCAGCACTTTTGCTGCCTGGTAGACCCCACATTAATTGACCAGCGAGAGGCATCCTTTCAGCTGCTAACCTAAAACTAACCAGAAGGGTGGAACAAAAGCCCTCCCAGAACCCAAGTCCCAGGTCGCTTCCCCTTGCTAGCCACCTGGCAGCAAAATGGCCAGCACAAGCAAAACGTAATAAACCAGTGTCACGACCCACTCTCTGGTTGGGGTCTATTGACCGGATTTGGGTTACTCTGGACCTTGGAGGTAGCTTCGATTACAGGAACATCATGTCTCAGCCCTTGGGTTAGACTGAGCAATATTGACAGTAAGTCTGACGAATCTTACTGCAAGCATATGTCCCCGGGTAAATAATACATCTACACGCCACGTCTTGATGAAAATTATGAACAACTTTATTTGGAAAACCACATCTTTTAAACAGGCATACAACATTACCAGGAGGGGCTACCTTTAGTCAGCCCCTAACTGCCTCTGGCCAATCAGGCAGGGTCCCTACGTGGGAACCATGAGACTCCTCCCATGGGCCAACCACAGGCGTGGCTACCAAGCTCATTCTAACCCAGACTCTCCCAGTGGACACTTACTGTTTTTCCTCCTGGACTATGCCCCTGGGGAAACCCCATACTAGCTCTTTGTTCAAGTCCTGGCGACACCTTGTGAGGTGGATAACACCATTTGGCTCAGCTCCTGCCTTAGTGTTTACCTAATGGGGGATGGTTAACTAAATACAATCACTCCATAATACTATATACAATATAATACTAACATATTATACCCCATTCCCACATGGTATCAGGGTTGGGCAGGTTTTCCACGTCAATCCATTTTATGCAGTAATGCTGACTTTATTTAATGGTGACAGTGGAACCCCCTACTCATTCCCCTATCCCATACCATTCACAAGCAGTGGCTCTGTGAGCCCGAACCTTTTGTTCTTCCACATGGCAACAGCATGTGGAAGATAACCCAGCCCCAAGATGGCCACTGCTGCCAGTCACAAAATGGCCCCAGCATAGTTCACACCAAATCCAATATGGCCACTGGCTGATTCATGACAACCAGGATACAATTTTGCTCCCCACACCTCCACCTAACACATACAGGGTAACAATAAAAAGGCTTAACCCCATGTTATCAAGGTGAAAACATAAAAAAATGGGGAAGAGATAGAGCGAACAGAAATTTAAACACAGAAAACATAATAAAGGATGTCATTGTTATATTATTTCTCCTACAAGTCTTTTTTCTAGCTCTGACTATAACATCTTCACTAAGAGAAACCTTGCAAGAGTTTGCTTTACATCACCCTGCATCCATTTAATACATTTTTAATAGGTACAAACCCAAATTATTACCCTCACCGTGTAAAACTAAAATGGCATTTAGACCGAAGCCTATGCATATAGTCCAGAACCATGGGCAACACATTATACCAACATATACCTTTTTATTTAATGCCATACAGTGAACGTCAAACTCCTAATCAGCAAAGTCTCTTAAGTCTCTCTCTTCACCCACCTTTTTTCCCAATAAATGTATGAATGACCCAACACCCTGGCACTTGTACACATAACACATAGGAGAAGGAAGAGTAAATGTTAACAATCAGGATACAGTAAATGACGATGGATATATGAACAAAATTGCTGTGACTCCCACCTTCCAATATTTCTAATAATACTTACATTCAGCCCCAGTCAAGCTGCTTCTTAAGCAGCCCAATTCTAAAAGAATGAGAGACAAACTCGATCCCATCATATCCCAAATGCTACAGTCAGAGCTTCAATACTGGAATTTGAAAGAAAAGAACAAAGGAGAAGACAGAGGATTGCATCTCCTATAACTGAACAAATAAAAAGGTGCATTTCTCGGATCTTGTGATCTGTTTTGCATTTGGAGATGAAGATTGCAAAATGACAACCCTTATCAAATGCGAGTAATACCAAGAGAAATGGACTTACTAGGGCTAACCAATTCACCAATTCTAAATGCCACAAAGAAGGCTAGAGGGAAAGCAGCTCTAAATGAACAGACTTCAAACAAATTAAAACATACTGCCAACTCATTGAAACATATTGCCAACAGGGCAGCCATAATATTAGCAACATTGAAAAAGAAATAGTCTACCTGGAATCAAAGCTAACTTTACTCCTTTTAAGACCCTTAACCATTTGCCTGACCACAGATGCTTTAGTTACATCCTCTTCCCCTTGAAACTTGAACCAAAAGGAAAGGACTGTCATGTGCTTGTCAATAGAGGAGCAGGATAAACCCTGCTCCTGACACTGCAGTGGGAACCACGAAAACATGTGTATCCTGTGTTGAGATTTATGTGAACATGCACCCAAGGACTCTAATTGCCACCAATTATGCCAAGTCTTCTGATAGGCCTGCCCAAGTGAATACCACTAAAGAATCACACCTAGCTATTTGTGAAAGGTGCGGTTCCAAAAATGGTTTGGAATGGGAATGGGAACTCCTTTCTCTGATACCGGAGACAACTGTCTGAATCTTTCTAGTTGTCAGCAAAATAAAGAATCAGTAATATAATAGGATACCACTGGCACATATCTATCTCTGAAACATAGGTTAAGCTCAAGGCTACAGAACAGAGGGTGGCACAGTGGTCTCACCACCAGGAGGGATGATGCAGAAATGTATCCTCCCAAACAAAAAGAGCAAGAACAATAGGGAATAGTGCTAAAAAGATCAAGTTCCTAGTACGCACTACAACCCACTCCTGAGTCCAGCTCTTTACACACCATTGCTCCTGAAAGAATATACTTAATCCAACCAAATCAGCAGTGTCAGTAAGCAACTGCAGCTCCGAATTGGTTTCAAAATCAGTGCTTATAAAGGATTCTTCATTGAATTAATCTAACAAGGATATACTACTAAAATACTACTGATTCTACTAAATCAGTATTGGTGGCATTAAGAAAAGGCCCGTCATGCGGCCTAGTGCCATATGCTTCTCTAACTTATCACATATATAGTTGTGAGCATGCGAGTTGTTGCTAACGCTTGCGGGCTCGCGTAGCGGGCCTCGCGAAGCGAGGGCACTGGGCGAGGGCCTCAGTTGCTGGCATGGAGTGCCGAAGGACACAACTCGCGAACATTACAAAATTAAAAACTCAATACATACACACAGCACATACATCAAAAACTTACCTACAGCAACAGGGAGCATCCAGGATCTCAAAAATGCAACTTACACCTTCGTTTAAATCAAAATAAAAGAGTTTGGACAATAAAAAATTGGATATGCGACAGAAAAAATGGCCGCCGAACCAAACGAAAACGAGGCTACACACGCAAACACCATACGAGACACGTTACCAGACATTACGACCTCGCAAACATCGGACACAACACACCGACATACAAACATTTCAAACACAATAAATACACACAACACACACATAAAAAACTTACCTACAGCAAGAGGAACAAGTTACACCTTCATTTTAATAAAAATAAAACACTTTACACACTAATGAAATCGCTAAGCGAGAGAAAAAATGGCCGACGAAAAAACGAAAACGAGGCTACAGCACTCTCAACACGTAAAACACCACGACACACTCGCAAAACAACACACGAAACTCGAAAAACACCACGAAGCACTGACGGAAAATCCGCAAAGACGCATCACACAGATAACCCGCCATTTTACGCCAATGCGGAAGTACACCACTACGCTAACGGTTTCGTCTCGCGCACGCACACTCTTACACTGCACACATTCATCACGCTTACACAGCACCTCCACACCACTAATGCTGCAGCAACATCAAAACATGTCAGCTCTTCAACACAATGCTTCAAAATAGGTAAAGTATATTCATTTATTTATCTATTATATATTTTAGTATTACACACCAAACAGCATTAGCTACCTTACGATTTGATTGCCGTCATTTTTTGACAGGCAATTCGCTAGTTATTAATATCTTGTGGATGCTCCTTAGTAGACAGTAAATTGGGGGGGTGGAGAGGGAACAATGCCTAGAGCTGGGATTTTGAAATCTTCCTCAAAGCCACAATGTTACAGATCTCAGAAGCCAGCTTTCCCAGGGACTTTACCACACTGATCTAGCCCCAGACAAAGTTTGTTCACTTGCTCCGAGGATGTATAAGAGGCCATTTCTGCGCAAGCTGATCCTGTTCACTTTCTAAAAAATTTAGAAGCTGGGGCTGTACAATTTTGAGCAAATGTGCTTAAATCTGAATTCACACCCCACTTATACTGGCCCACATTACATAGCAAAACAGTGCCTTTGAGTGGCCGCTTGGGTAGCACTTCTGGTAGCTCCCTTTAAAAGACTGAGAGGAGGCCTTTATGGGAGTCAAAATCTCCAAACATGCAACCACAACTTAGTCAAAGTAGTAACTGCCAAGCTTTGGTGAAACTATTCATCATATCGCCAACAAGTGAAACCATAAGTTTTAAGGGCTTCTGCTATCCGGTATACATAAGTAAAAAGGGAAGCATATTGGTCTGGGTTTTTCTCTCCTATAACAATCGCCATTATAGAAAAATCCTGTTGCCAGTTCTCAAATGGATTTTCTGTCTTTCAATATTGTTTTTTCCCATCATCCTCTGCCTTTTTTCGTTTCTCCCGCTCTAGGATCCTCAGAAACCTTGAAGTATGGAGATAGTGGCAACAAGGAAAACATTTCAAGAAACTACCAAACCCATATATGTTGCTTTATTTCCCTAGACAAGTGTTTTCCCAAACCCCTAGTGATACAAAAATAACACCTCTTTACTTTTCACAAGCATATGAAATGAAGCCTGACCTACTGATACCACTATGTTAAAATAACAGGGGGGAGGCAATACCAACGATGGACTGAGAGCTAAAGGATTAGCCACTTAACCACCATGTTTAGCTACCAGCTGATTTAAAAGCTTACAGACCTGGTGAGCTACATAATTGAAACCAGAGGACCTAGAAGTTACCCCAACCATGAAACTAAGTGCCCTCCATGCACTAACTGCCACTGGAGAGAAGGGGAGAGAGCAAGGAAGAAAAGAGATGTAGTGTGAAAAGGATGGAGAGAGAAGGGAGAGAGAGAGAGAAGGGGGAGAGAGAGAAAGGGGGAAAGAGATGGAGAATGGAGACAAAGAGAGAGAGGGAGAGAGAGGGAGAGAAGGGGGAGATAGGGAGAAAGGAGAGGAAGAAAGAAGGGGAAGAGAGAGAGGGAGAAGGAGGGAGAGGAAGAGAGAGAAGGGAGACAGAGAGAATGGAAGCCACCTGGCAGCAAAATGGCCAGCACAAGCAAAACGTAATAAACCAGTGTCACGACCCACTCTCTGGTTGGGGTCTATTGACCGGATTTGGGTTACTCTGGACCTTGGAGGTAGCTTCGATTACAGGAACATCATGTCTCAGCCCTTGGGTTAGACTGAGCAATATTGACAGTAAGTCTGACGAATCTTACTGCAAGCATATGTCCCCGGGTAAATAATACATCTACACGCCACGTCTTGATGAAAATTATGAACAACTTTATTTGGAAAACCACATCTTTTAAACAGGCATACAACATTACCAGGAGGGGCTACCTTTAGTCAGCCCCTAACTGCCTCTGGCCAATCAGGCAGGGTCCCTACGTGGGAACCATGAGACTCCTCCCATGGGCCAACCACAGGCGTGGCTACCAAGCTCATTCTAACCCAGACTCTCCCAGTGGACACTTACTGTTTTTCCTCCTGGACTATGCCCCTGGGGAAACCCCATACTAGCTCTTTGTTCAAGTCCTGGCGACACCTTGTGAGGTGGATAACACCATTTGGCTCAGCTCCTGCCTTAGTGTTTACCTAATGGGGGATGGTTAACTAAATACAATCACTCCATAATACTATATACAATATAATACTAACATATTATACCCCATTCCCACATGGTATCAGGGTTGGGCAGGTTTTCCACGTCAATCCATTTTATGCAGTAATGCTGACTTTATTTAATGGTGACAGTGGAACCCCCTACTCATTCCCCTATCCCATACCATTCACAAGCAGTGGCTCTGTGAGCCCGAACCTTTTGTTCTTCCACATGGCAACAGCATGTGGAAGATAACCCAGCCCCAAGATGGCCACTGCTGCCAGTCACAAAATGGCCCCAGCATAGTTCACACCAAATCCAATATGGCCACTGGCTGATTCATGACAACCAGGATACAATTTTGCTCCCCACACCTCCACCTAACACATACAGGGTAACAATAAAAAGGCTTAACCCCATGTTATCAAGGTGAAAACATAAAAAAATGGGGAAGAGATAGAGCGAACAGAAATTTAAACACAGAAAACATAATAAAGGATGTCATTGTTATATTATTTCTCCTACAAGTCTTTTTTCTAGCTCTGACTATAACATCTTCACTAAGAGAAACCTTGCAAGAGTTTGCTTTACATCACCCTGCATCCATTTAATACATTTTTAATAGGTACAAACCCAAATTATTACCCTCACCGTGTAAAACTAAAATGGCATTTAGACCGAAGCCTATGCATATAGTCCAGAACCATGGGCAACACATTATACCAACATATACCTTTTTATTTAATGCCATACAGTGAACGTCAAACTCCTAATCAGCAAAGTCTCTTAAGTCTCTCTCTTCACCCACCTTTTTTCCCAATAAATGTATGAATGACCCAACACCCTGGCACTTGTACACATAACACATAGGAGAAGGAAGAGTAAATGTTAACAATCAGGATACAGTAAATGACGATGGATATATGAACAAAATTGCTGTGACTCCCACCTTCCAATATTTCTAATAATACTTACATTCAGCCCCAGTCAAGCTGCTTCTTAAGCAGCCCAATTCTAAAAGAATGAGAGACAAACTCGATCCCATCATATCCCAAATGCTACAGTCAGAGCTTCAATACTGGAATTTGAAAGAAAAGAACAAAGGAGAAGACAGAGGATTGCATCTCCTATAACTGAACAAATAAAAAGGTGCATTTCTCGGATCTTGTGATCTGTTTTGCATTTGGAGATGAAGATTGCAAAATGACAACCCTTATCAAATGCGAGTAATACCAAGAGAAATGGACTTACTAGGGCTAACCAATTCACCAATTCTAAATGCCACAAAGAAGGCTAGAGGGAAAGCAGCTCTAAATGAACAGACTTCAAACAAATTAAAACATACTGCCAACTCATTGAAACATATTGCCAACAGGGCAGCCATAATATTAGCAACATTGAAAAAGAAATAGTCTACCTGGAATCAAAGCTAACTTTACTCCTTTTAAGACCCTTAACCATTTGCCTGACCACAGATGCTTTAGTTACATCCTCTTCCCCTTGAAACTTGAACCAAAAGGAAAGGACTGTCATGTGCTTGTCAATAGAGGAGCAGGATAAACCCTGCTCCTGACACTGCAGTGGGAACCACGAAAACATGTGTATCCTGTGTTGAGATTTATGTGAACATGCACCCAAGGACTCTAATTGCCACCAATTATGCCAAGTCTTCTGATAGGCCTGCCCAAGTGAATACCACTAAAGAATCACACCTAGCTATTTGTGAAAGGTGCGGTTCCAAAAATGGTTTGGAATGGGAATGGGAACTCCTTTCTCTGATACCGGAGACAACTGTCTGAATCTTTCTAGTTGTCAGCAAAATAAAGAATCAGTAATATAATAGGATACCACTGGCACATATCTATCTCTGAAACATAGGTTAAGCTCAAGGCTACAGAACAGAGGGTGGCACAGTGGTCTCACCACCAGGAGGGATGATGCAGAAATGTATCCTCCCAAACAAAAAGAGCAAGAACAATAGGGAATAGTGCTAAAAAGATCAAGTTCCTAGTACGCACTACAACCCACTCCTGAGTCCAGCTCTTTACACACCATTGCTCCTGAAAGAATATACTTAATCCAACCAAATCAGCAGTGTCAGTAAGCAACTGCAGCTCCGAATTGGTTTCAAAATCAGTGCTTATAAAGGATTCTTCATTGAATTAATCTAACAAGGATATACTACTAAAATACTACTGATTCTACTAAATCAGTATTGGTGGCATTAAGAAAAGGCCCGTCATGCGGCCTAGTGCCATATGCTTCTCTAACTTATCACATATATAGTTGTGAGCATGCGAGTTGTTGCTAACGCTTGCGGGCTCGCGTAGCGGGCCTCGCGAAGCGAGGGCACTGGGCGAGGGCCTCAGTTGCTGGCATGGAGTGCCGAAGGACACAACTCGCGAACATTACAAAATTAAAAACTCAATACATACACACAGCACATACATCAAAAACTTACCTACAGCAACAGGGAGCATCCAGGATCTCAAAAATGCAACTTACACCTTCGTTTAAATCAAAATAAAAGAGTTTGGACAATAAAAAATTGGATATGCGACAGAAAAAATGGCCGCCGAACCAAACGAAAACGAGGCTACACACGCAAACACCATACGAGACACGTTACCAGACATTACGACCTCGCAAACATCGGACACAACACACCGACATACAAACATTTCAAACACAATAAATACACACAACACACACATAAAAAACTTACCTACAGCAAGAGGAACAAGTTACACCTTCATTTTAATAAAAATAAAACACTTTACACACTAATGAAATCGCTAAGCGAGAGAAAAAATGGCCGACGAAAAAACGAAAACGAGGCTACAGCACTCTCAACACGTAAAACACCACGACACACTCGCAAAACAACACACGAAACTCGAAAAACACCACGAAGCACTGACGGAAAATCCGCAAAGACGCATCACACAGATAACCCGCCATTTTACGCCAATGCGGAAGTACACCACTACGCTAACGGTTTCGTCTCGCGCACGCACACTCTTACACTGCACACATTCATCACGCTTACACAGCACCTCCACACCACTAATGCTGCAGCAACATCAAAACATGTCAGCTCTTCAACACAATGCTTCAAAATAGGTAAAGTATATTCATTTATTTATCTATTATATATTTTAGTATTACACACCAAACAGCATTAGCTACCTTACGATTTGATTGCCGTCATTTTTTGACAGGCAATTCGCTAGTTATTAATATCTTGTGGATGCTCCTTAGTAGACAGTAAATTGGGGGGGTGGAGAGGGAACAATGCCTAGAGCTGGGATTTTGAAATCTTCCTCAAAGCCACAATGTTACAGATCTCAGAAGCCAGCTTTCCCAGGGACTTTACCACACTGATCTAGCCCCAGACAAAGTTTGTTCACTTGCTCCGAGGATGTATAAGAGGCCATTTCTGCGCAAGCTGATCCTGTTCACTTTCTAAAAAATTTAGAAGCTGGGGCTGTACAATTTTGAGCAAATGTGCTTAAATCTGAATTCACACCCCACTTATACTGGCCCACATTACATAGCAAAACAGTGCCTTTGAGTGGCCGCTTGGGTAGCACTTCTGGTAGCTCCCTTTAAAAGACTGAGAGGAGGCCTTTATGGGAGTCAAAATCTCCAAACATGCAACCACAACTTAGTCAAAGTAGTAACTGCCAAGCTTTGGTGAAACTATTCATCATATCGCCAACAAGTGAAACCATAAGTTTTAAGGGCTTCTGCTATCCGGTATACATAAGTAAAAAGGGAAGCATATTGGTCTGGGTTTTTCTCTCCTATAACAATCGCCATTATAGAAAAATCCTGTTGCCAGTTCTCAAATGGATTTTCTGTCTTTCAATATTGTTTTTTCCCATCATCCTCTGCCTTTTTTCGTTTCTCCCGCTCTAGGATCCTCAGAAACCTTGAAGTATGGAGATAGTGGCAACAAGGAAAACATTTCAAGAAACTACCAAACCCATATATGTTGCTTTATTTCCCTAGACAAGTGTTTTCCCAAACCCCTAGTGATACAAAAATAACACCTCTTTACTTTTCACAAGCATATGAAATGAAGCCTGACCTACTGATACCACTATGTTAAAATAACAGGGGGGAGGCAATACCAACGATGGACTGAGAGCTAAAGGATTAGCCACTTAACCACCATGTTTAGCTACCAGCTGATTTAAAAGCTTACAGACCTGGTGAGCTACATAATTGAAACCAGAGGACCTAGAAGTTACCCCAACCATGAAACTAAGTGCCCTCCATGCACTAACTGCCACTGGAGAGAAGGGGAGAGAGCAAGGAAGAAAAGAGATGTAGTGTGAAAAGGATGGAGAGAGAAGGGAGAGAGAGAGAGAAGGGGGAGAGAGAGAAAGGGGGAAAGAGATGGAGAATGGAGACAAAGAGAGAGAGGGAGAGAGAGGGAGAGAAGGGGGAGATAGGGAGAAAGGAGAGGAAGAAAGAAGGGGAAGAGAGAGAGGGAGAAGGAGGGAGAGGAAGAGAGAGAAGGGAGACAGAGAGAATGGAAGAGGGGGACAGAGAAGAGTGAGAGAGAAGGGGATAGGGTGAGAGAAGGGGGAAAGAGTGAGAGAAAGGGGAGAGAGACAAGGGGGAGATATTGAGAAAGGGGAGAGAGGAAGGATAAAAGGTGACAGATAGCGAAGGGAGGAAGAGAGTGGAGTGTCAGAGAGAGAGGAGGTAGGAAAAATGAAGAGAGATAAAGAGGAAATGGGATTCCGCGCCACGTGAAGCGGTAATAGGCTGATGGGGGCAACGCCGCACTTGCCAGAACTCTCCGCATTTGGAGCCTGAACTTTGCTCTGGTTTGGCCCTAATGAACTCCTGTCGAATACCTTTAGGATGGCAGCTACACAGACCAAAATCCCCAGTTATCTGCCTAGCCCTGTGATGCTTGTATTGGCGTCTGCAGCGTCTTCAGCGGCCCTTCCGGTGCAGAAGGTGTAGCCTAAGCTGCGGGGGAGCAAGAGTCTGCTGGTGTCTGCAGGGGAGTGAGGTCTCTGTTTACCAGGTGCTGCACAAAACGCCGTTCTGAGCATTGTGTGTCTACATGAAGGTCACTGGTGGTTGCAAAGAGGGTGAGGTTTTTGTGGATCTATAAGATCTTTTAAAGGAGTGGTAACCTTTTTCTAATTTTCCTAATTTCCCTGCTAGCTACCCCGCAAATCTGGGAACAGTCGTGAAGCACTAGACTCTTATCCCTTTGAGGTGGTGTGGCATTGCAGATTATGGGTGTGTGTATTGTTGGAGCTGAATTATGGTCACTGCTGACCTAGCAATATGAAGGATTAGTGCAAGACTCAGCAAGGTGCAATTGTTCTTCCCCCCTTCTGTGGGGCTCCACTTCTTAAGAACTACATGACTATATGCACCAAAGAGATTGATTGAGCAGTTTCCAGCAGGCACTTGTAAGCTAAGCATTTATACTTTCTTCCTCCCTAATCCTTTGAAGTGTTTCCAACAAAGTCTTAACTTTGGGGGGCACGAGTATAGTGCTGTCCTTTGAAACTGCCTGGTAGCCAATTGGAAGGTTATACCTTAAATAAGGTCAGTTAAACTAGACCAACCATGCCGGGCAAAGGCAAGACTTAAGATAAGAAACGTCAGCCTTCCAAAGCTGCCGAATTCTTTTCCCCTAAACACAAAGAGAAGATTCAGTTACCTCCTTTTGCAGATTCTCCCTTGCAGGCAGACAAACTAACTCATAATACCTCAAAACTATCTGAAAGCATGTCCAGTAAAGACTCTGAGCCTCAAGAGGAGGAAAAAATGACCCCTCTAAAAATGAGAAATATTTTGCACGACTTCCAAGTGAACTTGCTAGATGACATTAAATAGCAAATTTTGGAAAATGCTAAATCAATAAGAGATGTTAATAATAAAACTTTAGAATTAGAACTCAAGCTGGACAATTTGACTCTGGATCATAACTCCTTGCTGAGAATAACAAATTGGAAGAAAAGGTTAAAGAGCTAAATAATCAAATCATTAAGCTGGAAAATCTATCAAGACGCTCTAATTTACGCTTAAGGGTTATTCCAGAAACAATCAAGAACTCTGACCTACCAGATTATGTTTCCAAATTTTTTGTCTCTTTGGTCCCCTCCTTTGCTCATCTTCAGTACAAATTTGATGCTGTTTACCGAATTCCTCTTCCTTTATATTTACAAAACAAGGGATCCAGAGATGTAATGGTCAAACTTCACTTCTTCCCCTCTAAAGAAGATATCGTCAGAGCCAGTTACAAAGTAAAAACGTTTGATGTCCCATATCAACACATTAGGATATTCTCTGACCTTTCTCCAGCAACGCTAAGCAGGAGACGCAAATTTGCTCAGATTACTCAAGTCCTTGGGAAAGAGGGTCTTGTTTATAAATGGACTTTTCCAACTGGCTTATTAGTCCAAAGAAACTCGGCGTGGCATAAAATTAACTCCCCAAAAGAGGGGTCTTCTCTTTCAAGCTGGCATATTAATATCAATTTGTCCATATGATAATGCTCAAATCCTGCTTTGTTCTTTGTTTTGTTTTTTGTTTTCTCTTTGTTTTTTTATTTTTTGGTACAATTGACTGTTTAGTAAGATGTTTTTATGTTTTTGTTTTGAGTTATTCTTATTTTTAAGAGATAGAAGGTTTGGGTTGAAATGACTTGCATCAGTCCTAAGCAGAAGGTTCTTTTTTTTTTATAATCAAGGGTTTTTTTTTGTTTTGTTTTTCTTCTCCTAAATTCACTATGAATTGTTTAATCACATAAATTCATCTACAATTAGATTAGCTTTCACAATTTTATTATGACTTATAACCAGATTACTGAGTATGAATTACATCACTAAGGTATAACATTTTGGCACTTCCCTGTATTACAAATAATGTTATAACAGCATTTTATTTACTCCTAATATTGTAGTTTAGAATTAACCTTTTTTCTCCAACTTTGAAATTTTAGGGTGTTAGGTCTGTTGCAGAGCCATTTATTTAACAATCCCACAAAGGTCGTTGCCTCCCATTATCGTAGGCCTTCCATTTCTGAACAATGGCATTTATCCTCGCTTGTTTAGTCTGCCGTTATTCTGTACAGCAGCCTATGTGTGTGTGGTGTAGATTGCAGTATGTGAGTATGGTAGCAAGATGGGTTACCCCCTTCCCTAGTTCCTTGATTAGGACAAAGGTTTTGGGGTACGATATGTATGAGACCAGGTTGGTTGATCCCCATGAGTTTATACCTGCAGAAAACTTGATTTTATTATACTCAACTTCTCTTTTTTTCAATGTCAATAAAAAATGTAAGCTTTAATGTAAACGGCTTAAATTCCCCGGGTAAGAGAAACACGATATTGAGATTTTGTTAGCAGGAAAAGGCTGACATTGTATTTCTGCAGGAGACTCATTGGGCTCATCCCAAAATCCTGAGTTTTGGTAATACATTTTTTGGCCAGAAATATGTTTCCACTTTTAACAAAAAATCACGAGGTGTCGCAACTTTGTTTAAAAACAATTTATTTCCAGTAGAGGAATTTTCCATATCAGATCCCCATGTATGTTATATTCTGTGGGGCGGAACAATAAATGGCCAAAAAGTTACTTTGGTTAATGTGTATACCCCTAACAATAACCAGATGCAATTTTTTAATCGTCTCTGGAAAACTATCAATAAGTTTGCTTACGGTTCACTGATTGTGGCAGGAGATTTTAATGCTATACCCAACTTAGAAAAGGACAGAAAATCTAAAAAAACATGTAAAAATATACATAGAATTCAGAATTCTGCATTTAAATTCTCTAATTGGTTCAACAGTAACAACCTATATGATGCATGGTGTGTGCTTCATCCAGGCCAATTGGATTACACTTTTTACTCCAATGTTCACAAGGTATATTCACAAATTGATCTGTCCTTGGTTGATATTAATACCCTGAACACAATCATTAAGACCGATATTGGATCAATTGCACTTTCAGATCACGCCTATATTTCAATGGAACTTAATCTTAATTTGTACAAAGCCAACCGTCCTAGCTGGAAACTAGATGATTATTTAATCAAGGAGGAATCTAGGAAACAGTTAATAAAATTAAGGTCTGAAGTAATTAAACAAACAGGAGAGTCCCTAAAAGAGCTTTATATTAGTTTGAACAAATTGGAAACTGTGAATCAAAAGAATCCTAGGGACTCCACTTTAGTAGAAATTCAAATTATTCAGAACAAAATCAATAAAATCAACCAACTTCTGTTAGACAGGATGATTTGCCATATGCAACAAGTTTCTTATCATCAAGATAATAAAACAAGGAAACTGTTGGCAAATAAGATCAAACAGAAATCCTTGGGAAAACGAATTGATTATATATTGAGTAATAGTCACTATATTACGTTCCCTAACGAGATCGGCAATTTGTTCGCTAATTATTATGATAATCTTTACAATCTATCCAAAGATAAATCTTTTAGCTAACCTTCAAAACTCCACATACAGACATTTCTGAAGCAACTTAATCTTCCCGCAATTTCCCTAGTAGAGTTAAATTAATTGAACACTATTTCTGTCCAGGAAATTAATGATGCAATTAACCATCTAAAACCTTATACCACCCCGGGTCCTGATGGGTTCAGTAATTTCTTCTTTAAAAAATGTTCTGCTAATTTATGTAGTCATCTTAAGGATTTATTTAACGAAATCAAAACAGAAGGGGTCATCCCTCCCGAAATGGTCAATGCAAGCATAATTATGATTCCCAAACCTAAACAAGATCCGCATTTTTGTTCTAGTTATAGACCTATTTCATTATTAAATGTGGATGTTATGCTATATGCTAAAATCCTGTCTACGAGACTCCAAAAAGTAATCCATAAATTGATAGAAATTGGCCAGTTGGGTTTTATTTAAGGGAGCTGCGGTTCTGATAATGTTAGAAAATTGTCTTACCTGATTTGTCATTAAAAATTTGTAAAATCTCTCACCCTATTCCTTTCATTAGATGCTGAAAAAGCATTTGACAGGGTAGGGTGGGACTACATGAACCTTACATTAACTAAGTTTGGTTTGGGAAATTTTGGATCCCGGGCGATAGGGGCACTGTATAAGGCTCCATCTGCTTCTGTAGATAGTTATGGTTATCATTCTCGTTCCTTTGGAATATCGAATGGAACTAGACAATGGTGTCCTCTCTATCCGGTCCTGTTTGCTTTGTTGATAGAGCCGTTGGCAATAGCCATACGATCCTCTTTAGATATTCATGGCATCCGGTTGGGCGAGAGGGAACACAAAATAAGCCTTTTTGCCGACGATATAGTGCTATAGATTACACACCCTAGGGAATCTTTGAAATCCCTTATGTTACTGTTTAACGAGTATAGTATAATTTCAAATTATAAACTAAACTTACAAAAATCGGATACTTTATCGATTCATTTATCTGAAAAGTCTAAAAGATACTTGAAAAATGTCTACCCATTTAACTGGGATTCTAATTCTTTTGCCCATTTGGGAATCACATTTGTAAAAAAATTTAGGAAAATGACTGTAATTAACTATAAATCTCTGAATTTCAAATTTTTTGAGATTCTCAAAGGATGGAAGCATCTTTCAGTGGCAAAATCGCTATTATCAAAATGGCCCATTTGCCCAGGTTTAACTACCTGGCGAGCTGCACACCTGTCAAAATTCCTTCATTTTGGGTCAAAAAGTTTCAAACCATTATTGACAAATTTATTCATTCTTCAAAGCATATTAGACTTAAAAGATTAACTTTATCTAGAGCGTTTTCTGAGGGAGGGCTATCTTATCGCCTGTTGCAACTTTACCATGACGCCAACATGCTGGCACATGCATTAAAATGGTTGAATTCAAGTGGGTCCCATGTCTGGTACCAAATTGAGAAAACTCTGGTGCCTTGCATGGACCTCAGACTGCTATTCTTTATGGGTAACAGTGCATTTAAAGGTTTTGAAGGTGGTTCCCATCTAGTTAAGAATATTTACAATACATGGTGATTAATCAACAACAAATATCATCTTACCCAAAGTCTAGTGTGTTAATTCAAGAATTCCCAGTATTTACCTTTCAAACCCCTCATACAAACTCTGAGGCAGATCAGGTGGTGCTTTATTTAAAAGATCTCTATCCTGAGGGCCGTTTGCTCTCTTCAGATCAGCTATTGACTAGCCATGGGCTCCCTTTGAATTGTTGGTTAAGGCTTAAACAACTCTCAATGCTTTTGCCTTTATGTCCCCCTCCAAACAATATTGAGGGTGGCTTAACGTCTTTGGAACAACTTGCTAAGTCTCAAAATACCTCTAATTTATTAGCTAAATGCCATAACATTTTAAGGAAACTCTTAGTGTACAATAAAACACCCGGCATGAAACTCTGGGAAAGGGACCTTTGTGTCTCCTTTCCCTGGGAGACATGGGAATCCTCATTTTTCTTGACGAATAGGTTTGTCAAGTATCCTTCGCATAGGGAGCTTCATATCAAGATAGTAAATAGATGGTACATGGTGCCTTCAAAAATGTATCAGTTCTCTCATAATCTCTTGGACAGTAGTTGTTGGAGACCATGTGGAATGTATGGTGATTTTCTCCATACACTATGGGCTTGTCCATTAATTAAACCTTTATGGGCTGATGGTTTCAAATTTATTGAGTGCACTTTAAAGACTAAACTTTCTTTTCTACCTCAGTCTAGTTTACTACACATTTTTCCAGACTCGCTTAATACAGAGAAAAAAAGCTTTTATTGTCTTAATTTTGATGACAATAAAAAGATCAATTATCTCCCGTTTGAAATCTAAAAATATTGCAAGCTGGAATGAAATTTTAACAATGATCCATCGAGCGAGAGATTTAGAAAATAATTTTGCGTCTTTAAGGTCTTCTCACAATAATACCTTGAAATGGAAAATCTGGGATTCCGTTTAGGGTCACAAGGTTTTCCCCGCTTTTTTTTTCTGTCTTGGGGAAACTGACTTATCCCATTGATATACTGCCTCTAATGAACTGGTTGTGGACAAACCACAGTTTGATTTAACTCCGAAGCTTTCTACCCTTACTCCCATTATCTCTAATCCACAACTCATTGAAACTTGCAAAATAATCATTGACCTGGTAGAGATCCTAAGGCTTAAATTAGGAACATGGTATAGCAACAATGTGTCAATCACTTATAACCATCTCAGAGAAAGCTATAATATCCCCTTGCAAGAACATTTCAACTATTGCTGAGCAGCATGACAGTGCCTTCTAAAGTTGACTCTTCTGACGTTGACAAAACACAAAAACAATTGTCTCATTATTTTACATAGAAATAAACAAGTAGTCTATATAGCTCATAAAATAAAATGAAAAACAATTTCTTTGTTACACATTTGTAGTTCTTTATCAGACATCTTTGGATACTTTGAAAGATAAATTCCAACTGTGTTTAATAAAAAAAAAAAGTTCTTAAAACTCATATTACGTAATGTTTTACTCATCAGTCTTTATGTTTTGTATTCTTTACTAAAGAATTAACCTTTTTATACTGCATGAAGTTGTTTGGCATTTGCAGGTAGCAGAGACACATCTTCTATATTCTGCTTGAAATTCTGGGTTGTAGCTAAGGATTAATATGACTGAAATATAAACATTTGCTTTGTGTTAAATAAATGTAATTGATCTACACTGAAAAAATAATAATTATATATATATATATATATATATATATATATATATATATACACAGTGGATATAAAAAGTCTACACACCCCTGTTAAAATGTCAGGTTTCTGTGCTGTAAAAAAATGAGACAAAGATAAATCATTTCAGAACTTTTTCCACCTTTAATGTGACCTATAAACTGTACAACTCAATTGAAAAACAAACTGAAATCTTTTAGGTAGAGGGAAGAAAAAATATAAAAAAAAAAAATATGGTTGCATAAGTATGCACACCCTTAAACTAATATTTTGTTGAAGCACCTTCTGATTTTATTACAGCACTCAGTCTTTTTGGGTATGAGTCTATCAGCATGGCACATTTTGACTTGGCAAGATTTGCCCACTCTTCTTTGCAAAAACACTCCAAATCTGTCAGATTGCGAGGGTATCTCCTGTGCACAGCCCTCTTCAGATCACCCCACAGATTTTCAATCGGATTCAGGTCTGGGCTCTGGCTGGGCCATTCCAAAACTTTAATCTTCTTCTGGTGAAGCCATTCCTTTGTTGATTTGGATGTATGCTTTGGGTAGTTGTCATGCTGAAAGATGAAGTTCCTCTTCATGTTCAGCTTTCTAGCAGAAGCCTGAAGGTTTTGTGCCAATATTGACTGGTATTTGGAACTGTTCATAATTCCCTCTATCTTAACTAAGGCTCCAGTTCCAGCTGAAAAAAAACAGCCCCAAAGCATGATGCTGCCACCACCATGCTTTACTGTGGGTATGGTGTTCTTTTGGTGATGTGCAGTGTGGTTTTTGCGCCAAACATATATTTTGGAATTATGGCCAAAAAGTTCAACCTTGGTTTCATCAGACCATAACACCTTTTCCCACATGCTTTTGGAAGACTTCAGATGTGTTTTTGCAAAATGTAGCCTGGCTTGGATGTTTTTCTTCGTAAGAAAAGGCTTTCATCTTGCCACTCTACCCCATAGCCCAGACATATGAAGAATACGGGAGATTGTTGTCACATGTACCACACAGCCAGTACTTGCCAAATATTCCTGCAGCTCCTTTAATGTTGCTGTAGGCCTCTTGGTAGCCTCCCAGACCAGTTTTCTTCTCGTCTTCACATCAATTTTGGAGGGAGTTCCAGTTCTTAGTAATGTCACTGTTGTGCCATATTTTCTCCACTTGATGATGACTGTCTTCACTGTGTTCCATGGTATATCTAATACCATGGAAATTCTTTTGCACCCTTCTCCTGACTGATACCTTTTAACAATGAGATCCCTCTGATGCTTTGGAAGCTCTCTGTGGACCATGGCATTTGCTGTGGGATGCGACTAAGAAAACTTCAGGAAAGACGAACTAGAGCAGCTGAACTTTATTTGGGGTTAATCAGAGGCACTTTAAATGATGGCGGGTGTATGTGACTCCTATTTAACATGATTTGGAATGTGATTGCTTAATTCTGAACACAGCTACATCCCCAGTTATAAAAGGGTGTGCAGACTTATGCAACCACATTATTTTTCTTTTTTCTTTTTCTTCCCTCCACCTAAAAGATTTCAGTTTGTTTTTCAATTGAGTTGTACAGTTTATAGGTCACATTAAAGGTGGAAAAAGTTCTGAAATGATTTATCTTTGTCTCATTTTTTTACAGCACAGAAACCCGACATTTTAACAGGGGTGTGTAGACTTTTTATATCCACTCTCTCTCTCTCTCTCTATATATATATATATATATATATATATGTATATATATATATATATATATATATATATATATACAGTATATATCGACCAAGCCCAAATTATGTAGGGAATGCTCTCTGCGTCGTTATCACGGAACGGTTGTTCTCATAATATGCTTGAACAACAAAGCTCAGATGTGCACCGGTCTAACTCATGATGGGTACTGAAAACAGCAGAGCCTAAGCTACCGAATTAGACCAACCCCACCTCTCTACCCCCACTACAGCCCACACAGTGCCCCCTCAAAATATTGAGAGATCTATATACAGTGCCTTGCAAAAGTATTCACCCCCCTTGGCATTTTTCGTGTTTTGTTGCCTCACAACCTGGAATTAACGTGGATTCGTTGAGGATTTGCATCATTTAATTCACAGAACATGCCCTCAACTTTGAAGATGTGTTTTTTTTTCATTGTAAAGCAAACAACAAATAGGACAAAATAACAGAAAAAGTAAATGTGCATAACTATTCACCCCCCTTAAGTCAATACTTTGAAGAGTCACCTTTTGCGGCAATCACAGCTCCAAGTCGCTTTGGATAAGTCTCTATGAGCTTGCCACATCTTACCACTGGGATTTTTGCCCATTCCTCCTTGCAAAACTTCTCCAGCTCCTTCAAGTTGGATGGTTTGCGCTTGTGAACAGCAATCTTTGGGTGATGTGGTGTGTTGAGTTTGTGCCAGACATAGCGTTTTCTTTGATGGTTGAAAAGTTAAATTTTAGTCTCATCTGACCAGAGCACCTTCCTCCATACATTTTGGGAGTCTCCCACATGCCTTTTCGCAAACTCAAAACGTGCCATTTTGTTTTTTGCTGAAAGTAATGGCTTTCTTCTGGCCACTCTGCCATAAAGCCCAAATCTATGGAGGTTATGGCTTATTGTCGTCCTATGTACAGATACTCCAGTCTCTGCTGTGGAACTCTGCAGCTGCTCCAGGGTTACCTTAGGTCTCTGTGCTGCCTCTCTGATTAATGCTCTCCTTGTACCGTCCGTGAGGTTTGGTAGGCGGACGTCTCTTGGCAGGTTTGCTGTTGTGCCATGTTCTTTCCATTTGGTTATGATAGATTTAATGGTGCTCCTGGGGATCATCAAATATTTGGATATTTTTTATAACCTAACCCTGACTTATACTTCTCAACAACATTGTCCCTTACTTGTTTGGAGAGTTCCTTGGTCTTCTTGGCAGTGTTTGGTTAGTGGTGCCTCTTGCTTAGATGTTGCAGCCTCTGGGGCCTTTCAAAAAAGGTGTGTATATGTAATGACAGATCATGTGACATTTAGATTGCATACAGGTGGACATTATTTCTCTAATTATGTGACTTCTGAAGGTAATTGGTTGCACCAGAGCTTGTTATGGGCTTCATAACAAAGGGGGGTGAATACATACGCACATGCCAATTTGCTGTTTTCTATTTTAAAAAAATAGTTTTATGTATATATACAGTATTTCTAATTTCACTTCACCAACTTAGACTACTGTGTTCTGATCCATCACATAAAGTTCACAAAACATTGAACTTAAGGCTGTAATGTAACAAAATAGGTAAAAAGTCAAGGCAAGGTTCAAGGCACTGTATATATATATATATATATATATATATATATATATATATATATATTATTAAATGTTTTACTTTTGTGGGCATAATGTTGAATATTTATAAAAAGGAACTATATAGATATATAGAGAGAGTCACATTTTTTGCTGTGCTGGGCCCATATATATATGTATAATGTTGGCACCAGATAGGGGGGGGGGGGGCAAACTCAGAGGCAAAAGCTCTAGCTATGCCACTGGGCTCAGGTGATGTAGAGGGTGCAGGTGTCAGGTGATGTGTGTGGGGGTTGATTGTCTCCCCTAGTCAATTTTACACCTTCCTGAAGAACCACTTCTAACCCAACGCAGCACTCTCATCTGTACAGCTCTTACCTCTAGCCTGTTGCAACATTTCAATAGCAACCACCAATTTCACTTTATTATCATGTCTTTTCAGCAAAATGCAATCCTCTGGATCACAAAATATGGTGTATTGGATAAATGTGGTATATATAAATTTAAATAAATATTCAAAAGTATTAGTGAATAAACGTCCCTATAACTTTACAGATACATAAGGCACAGATATGGAGAGCATCTCAGTGATTATATTGTTTGCTTTTGTCTGAATTAATATGAGTAATTCATGGATCAGGGGAGATTTAAATAGACTGTATTTGTCAAACTTATGTCATTTTTCAAACTCATCCATTATCTAAGACATTTTAGTTGCAAAACTTTTGAACTAAATTATTTCACTCACATTTCATGACCTTATAAAACATTTGGGGAGATAAAAATAATATGTCACATAAACTGCATTAAATGATTAAAAGACTTGACTTTTCTTTACAATTCAATTACTTGAAATATCTTACCTTATTGAAAAATGAAAAGAAAAAACAAGCAATATTGCAATATTGATTGAAATTCACTTGAATGCTAGCCATTCTTTAATGCTTATATTCATATTCATATAGTCATTGTTTATGTTTACAGGCCCAATCATAACCCTTAATACATCCTCAACCCAGGAGTACCAAACACACACAGATAGAAGGATACATGTATGTATATACGTATATGTTTCTATATACAAAAGGGTTAGGTATACTTATTGACAACAATATTGATGCATGACAAAATGTGTGCCTTTGGATATAAAACTCTGTTACTCTGTAAAAATAAATATATATATATATATATATATATATATATATATATATATATCCAGGACATATTCAGGACAGCCTTCAGTTATAGTTTGTTATTTGCAAATAAAACCCACAATGGCATACAAATAGTATAGAAGATACTGTATACGATTTATCGATACCTGCAGCCCTATCAAATTTACCTAAAGTGAAAACCTGTAGCCCATAACGGAGCCCGCTAGACTTACGGCTATTAAATTGGCCTCTAAAAGCTACGCACAAACAATCTGCGGGTTACAGGCGGAAAAACCCTATGGGATGTCGAAATCGGAACTCCTTTTCTGAAAAGCATTTGATCTGTCGAGTATATGTATGTTACTTTCGAAAATCGCTATTAAATTGCTACAAATCTGCTAGCGTTCAAACTCGTAACCCACAAATGGAGCCAAAAAGCCTACGGGTACTAGAGAGGACCCGCAAGGGGGTTAAAGTCCTATTCGTAGCTCTGTAAATGCAAATATCAACACAATACTGTATTTTAAAATAAAGGGAAAGTGATGTTAGGTATTAAAATTAATAGCACAAGATTCTTAAGCTTGCAAATCTGCAATATAAAATACTTTTTTTCTGTTTAATTTCCGTGTTATATTGATCCCAGCAATCAATATGTTAATACATATAACGGAACTCGCATGGACTAGAATATCATATTTATTGCATTATATCTGGAATGTTGGTCCGATCGTAGCTCGTACTTCCAACCCATGAGGGATTGAAATCTAACGTCCATTTTTCAGTGACGTAATGATGACGATCTCTTTTACCATTGGCTCCATCTAAACCCATAACTATGGGTATGACTAATTGATCATGTTCACGGCCGCATATGTAACGTGCGCAAGAATGGTTTACAGGTTTGGATGTCGGCCACGTCTGTTGTGGGCTTGGCTAATGTAATAGCTCTGTAAATCCTGTGAATTTCAAGCCCGCAGGCTTTGCGGGTGTACCCGTGCAGCTACTCGCTTTGAATTTAATATGACCCTTGGTATATGGCACAAGAATCAATAAATCTCATGGTGTCCATGCACTATTCATATCATCTATTTACTTTAATGTATGAATCATTGTCAAAAAGCTCTCGACTTAGATTGTTTTAAGTTAAATAATGGTGTTTGTAATGATATCTGTGACAGGCTATGGGTTACAGAAAGCACCAAATGGGACTTACAAAACTAAGATTATAGTATCCTCCAGATTAAATACAGAAAGCAGTGACAGTTCTAGAATCACCTTTTTGTCTATCATAAATGAGCAATGTTAAAAAAAAAATTCTCTTACATTGAAGTTTGTATTTTTATGTGCCATTCTGATCCACCCACTAAGCCTGTATTCTTATATGATTATGTAATTATTGCTAATAATTACTAATTAATATTTTCAGGCCCTAATTTGCAATAGAAAAAATTGGGCAGTTGGAATAGATAACAACACAGGATTGGTGGATGGTTCAGAAAGGTTGAGTGACAGGCAAAATGTAGAAACCTAAATGTAACTTTGCTAATAAAAAATGCATTCTGCTGTTTCAACACTGGATAGGACTCACAACTGCTGAGTCTGTGTAAATAGTAATTGGTAAATATTAATTTTAGGTAAATATAAAACCTATAAAAGTATTAATACAGCACCAGATCAGAACATGATCTCAAGCAGTTGAGTCCTGCTCATGTCATTGTTTCAATAGCTGAAAACCATGGGGGGAATAAGAGGCTACATACTTTATTGAGGAAATTTTCGTTATTACCCTTGATTTATTTTTTTAATGTGAGCAGTTTCAATGTAGTTAGCATTAAGGGATCTCTGTGACCAGTTCTTGAAAAAAAGATTTTGTTTATAAACAGTTTTTTTTTGCCTTACCAAAAGGCAGGCAAAAATCTTGTACAAATGCACAAAAATAATGTAATTAATGTATCGTTCAATTTTTTCTGAAAATTCAACTGTTTCTCTCATCTAACATAATGAGACCATCTGTACCTACTCAATAAAAGGCCTTGTTCTGAACACATTTTTCTGCATAAAACAGCTAATATTCTGCTCCGAGCTCTGTTATTTGTAATTTTTCAGGAGCCTAAGAGAGGGAATTATTGGTGAATGTCTGTAAGGAACTGAAAAAAAGAAAATGTTTTAATGAAGAGAAATAAAGGATATTTGTGTTTACTTTTGTGTATGTGTGTATGTATGTGTGTGTATGTTTGTGTTTACTTCTGTATGTATGTGTGTGTGTGTACATTTGTGTTTGAAACATAATTATGATGTATAATAGAAAAGACTTGGAGTGCAAAGTATTAAATCTGTGCACACTATTGTATTCATCTCTTCCATTCACCTCGCCTTCATCACACTCATATACATAATGTGGAAGAAAACACTGTTTACTTATTTATATAGACCAATTACTACTTAATGTGCTGCTCAATAAAAACTCCAAAATAAGTAAATTATATAAAGAGAGAAACTGCTGCTTGTGAGGAGTTTGTTTATTTTTTATGTGACATGCATAGACAGGGGAGAGGGATTCATCATCTCACAAAATAATGACAGAACCCATTAATTAGAGTTGAGAGTACATAGGCATGTAGGCTCAATAGCTTGCAATCCATCAAGCCCAGACACATGTAGTATAAACATATTCACTATAAAAGAGCAATGTGGAGGGAAAAACATAAAAGAGATAACTGTACTCTGAGGGATATCAATCAAAAGTCCATAATTATATAAAAATTCGAAGTTTATGGAAACGTCTTAAAAACACATGAACAATGACGTGTCTAAAACAAGACAGCCAGTCTAGACTGTTTGTCCTGTGTAGGCATGTGTAATTTTTTTATGTTTTTTTAATAAATGGAGAATTATTTATCCTGTAGATTTGATTGATATCCCTCATAATATAGAATTTAAAGTAAAAGAATAAGCAAGCCAACAGCCCTATTAAATTCCAAGCCCATAGCGGCATCGGCACACGGGCAAAGCCTGCAGACTTGAAATTCTGCTGCGTTACAGAGCTATTAAATTCAACCATGCTACGAGTTACGGGCCGGACATGCAAACTCATAAACCCTTCCCGTGCACGCAATCTGCTAAAGGGAGAGCCAAGCCACGATTGGCCCTTACGATCCAACCCATAATCACATAGATTGACGTAGGCCTAACAGCCAATAGAAAGCGGGGAACCATAATTAACGCCGCAGGAAGTGGTTTTAAAGGGCTCAAAAAATGTAAATCATTGACTGTGCTGTAGCTGAGCAAGTGGTCTAGGCGTTGGTGGGTTTGTTAGCATTGGAGAGAGAGAGAAGGAGCTTTGTAAGTTTTTGATATTTTGACCTCTAATATATATTAACCCTTAATCTACAACACACATAATTCACACACATAGATAAATACGTACACATAGCAATACATAGCGGTAGGCCACAGCACATCTAAACCCCTCCATACCCCCACATACCGCACCCCCCATACAATTACTATACTATACACAATACTCACATTCTTGTTTTACCACATCCACATATATATTATATTTATCCTTATTTTCATTTCATAAATCATAGGAGGGTAGAGGAGGGGAGGAGAAGAGACAGGGAAACACTAGAGGGCGAGAGTGAGGAGAGGTAGAGGTATGGAGAGAGGAAGTACCAGGTCAGGGAGGTCAGGGGAGGGGGATGTGCCACCGGATGTAGGCACACAAGATATAGGGGCAGAGGGTCAGGGGCCTGATCCCGGGGGGGGGGGGGGGAGGTAGTGGGGATGAAGGACAGGCCCAAAGGATAGGACAGGGAGGACAGTATTTCCAGGCACAGTTGGAAGGGCAAAGTACAAAGCCCCAAATTATAGACCAGAGGAGATGGACGTCCTGCTCAGGGAAATCTGTGCCAACTATCAGATCATACATGGTGGTAGAGATGTGAGGGCTAGCCAGAAGTCTGAGGCCTGGAGTCAGATTGCTTCAGCTGTTACGGCATTAGGGGTTGCAAATAGGTACGTAAGGTTTGTAAAACACAGATATGATGACAGCCGGCTGAAGGTGAAGAGGAAGATGGCAAACAGTGGTGGGCCACCAGCCAACATCACTTATTGTAGATGGGAGTAGACCCTGAGGGAGTGGATTGAGCCAGCGGCAGTGGTGGGCCTACCAGGACAGGTGGACACGGGGTGCATAGAGAACCATGCAGAGTGAGTATCATATAACACCACACACATTGGTGTATGAACTGGGGGGGGGGGGACAAATACCCCACAGATATCATGATGTTTGTATGTATGTATAAATAAGCTTTTACTCTGGCTGATGTATACAATGAGCTGTATCCCCCTAGAATTATTCTGGTTCCTACACCCCTGCAGACACCCATAGATAACTGACATACAATAGCATTGTAAGCCCTATGGTTATGACTGAAGATATATGGGACATCAATAACCATGTAAATCCTGGAAGCAAACATATAATTTTCATAATTTGTACCAATGAAATGTCTGGCCAATACCTACATTTAAAACTGATTCTAAGTACAATTTGCTATTATATAAAGATTGTGCGCACTGCCGCATATGTGGATAAAGATTCTGTAGGACGGCATGTGCGTGTCATATACTGTCCTCACCTGGACCATGTATCAGCTGCATATTAACAACCATTGCTGGGAACATGTCACAGATTGGTCAGTCTCACACACTGCACAGCAGATCCAGCAGAGCATGTGTCTGATGTACATGCAGATGGCACACTGCACCTGCAGTACACATATTCATATGAGCCATGATCCACAATGCTCATTATGCAGGCCGTCTGTGTACCACAAGCACCACAGTCAAACACAGGTGGCCATGATGTCAAGGATATGGAAAAACATAGCTGTCAATTGTGTAGGAAAAGCAACTTAAATATATTTTTTCTTCCATTTCAGTACCCAGGAGGACAAGGTTGACCACAGTGGAACAGGGGGAGGCTCCACTGGAGGTGTGAGTGGTTGACGAAGAAGGCCAGGACATTCCAGAGGGCCCAGGACCATCCACACAAGCTGGCCATTCACGTTCACCATCACATCAGGAGTGGGAATCACTGCCTGGGCCCTCAACAGCATCATCCAGCCATGCCCAGCTGTTCCAGCCCCTTCCACCAGCCATGTCCTGGCCCCAGCCATCATCACAGCTGCCACCTACTCCAACAACATTGCAGCCATGGCAGGCCACAACCACTCCCACACAATGGGGTCCCCCAACATGGCCTCCCACACAATGGGATCCCCCAACATGGCTTCCCACACAATGGGCTCTCCCAACATGACAAATACACAACAGGCTCCCCCAACATGGCCTCCCACACAATGGGCTCCCCCAACATAGCCCAACACCCCAGCACTCCTGCCAACACCTCAGGCCCTGCTGCTCATACCTCTCCAGCCTTCAGTTGCACAACTGCAACCCGAGACGTTGGCCTCCTCATATCAGATCTAACCACCATCTCTACCTGATCCCCACCCACCCAACATAGTGGCAGCCCATGCTCCTACACCACCAAGACGTGGAAGAGTAAGATGGGGCGTGGGCACGAAAGGTAGGGGCCCAGTGCTGGGGAAGAGGAGGTCCTCTTGATCACTCCTCACTGAATACTGATCACTCCTCACTGAATACTGATTGGTATAGATGTTTACATAATTTTGGCTGGTGTACATGTCTGGTTATTTTCAACATTTCAACAATTGATGTTCAATGTGGATTGACCTTGAGATGAGGAGTTGTAGTTAAACAGAATATTGTTATGATTGATATCTTGTTCTTGTCTCTGAAGTCATGTTCTTCATCTTCCAGCAGTACAATATCATCATGTGAGTGAAGACTCAACCCAGTTCCCAACAGGCTTTCGATCAGTGTCATTCACCACTGCAGATGGATCTGAAATGCAATATATGATTACATATCTCCTTCACTAATGAACATGACTGGTTCGAGTTTCAATTATAATGAATAGTGTCCCGGCTTTAGAGTTGCACAGTCCCATTAGGATCTGCTAATCCAAAGCAGTAGTTATACATGCATTTTGTTGCATTTTGTAACGAGCTGGAACACGCAGTCCAATATCTCCGTAGAATATCCAAGAAGCACTACAGTCTCACCATCCCCGACCTCCCATTTTGGACGACACACAATTTGGGAGTCAAATGAATACTGACTTTATTTTGTTATTGCAGAAATATTTATACCCATCTCTTCCCACAGGTAATACACATGCCCATATTTGGCCGCACAATACACATAAAGAGAACAATAGGTGGGTCACACCTCCCTGGCAACTTTGATACAATCAGACATTGATTCAATTACACTTCTTTGTTCTTATCTGAGAATGAAAACACTGTATACAATAGACTTCCTTTATCTTATGCGGAGTCGCTGTAACAGGATTATCTCCCATGCCAAGTAGCTGCAAATGTCTGGGACAATATTCTGCAGAGCATCAACCAACATAAATTTAGTAGGATCATATTTTAACCATAATAATCATAAAACAGGGTAAAACAGTGATGGGTTCCGCTACACACCTCCCCCGTGACCATAAGCCGGCATACACGGTCTGATCCCAACGGATCGGCCTGGGGATGTCCGGAAAAAAGTATTTGTTGGTCAATTCTCTAGTTTGACAACCCATCAGCATTACTGCAATTCACATTTACTCACATTTCCCATATCCCCAGATAGCTGGGATCTGAGCGCACAAAACTACTGAATAGCGCTCAGATCCTATTCACACAGTTCAATTGCCATGTAGCTAAAGTCTTTCCCATAGTCTTCCATTATATGAATGGGCTTCATGGCACAGTTATCTGTGGTATCATGGTTCACACAGGGCAAGTACCGAATGACCCCCCTGTATGTAAAGGGCCAGAATGAGTGACATACACTCTGGTATGGCCGTACACTGGTTCCAAAGGGCAATATGTCTCAGGGCCATAGTCGCAGGGCAGGAGGCTGGCAAACAGTCCTCTCCAAGCCAAAGTGGCGAAGGGCACTTCGTCACACATCTCCCCTTTGGGGGGAAGTCTAAACAGGCACCTGGATATTTCGCTGGAGTGATGGTGCAACACGCTGAGGGGACTTGAGGGGCAGAGGCCAGCGGCACTCTGCCCTGATGCCAGCTCTTCTGCTGGTATAACCTGCAGGACCTCCTGCTCTGTACAAGGGACAAAGGGAGGGCAGAGGCCGACTGCACTCTGCCCCACTGTCAGCTCTTCTGCTGGGGTACCTGGGACATATTCCGGCTCAGTAGCCAGGGAAACGTGGGGGTCAGTGGGGGTTAACATTTCCTCTGTTAACCCTGGGGCCACATTAGAAGTTAGCTGGGGAGGGGAATATGTACTTACCCCCTCCTCCGGTTGTCCCAGTGAGGGTAGTTGGGGATCTGGACAGGCTGCGGGCGCAGAGACCACGGTCCCATCTGCGCCGTCTGGGAGATTGGTGTCTCCCCTGGTTAGGGTAAACTGTCGCTGGGGGGGAAGGACGACACCTTTGGCCCCCTGGGGTACCCACTGCCGCTGTGGAGGAAGGTTGACACCTTCTGCCCCCTGGGGATCACACTGCCGCTGGGGGGAAAGGACGACACCTTCTGCCCCCTGGGGTTCACACTGCCGCTGGGGAGGAAGGATGGCCCCTTCTGCACCCTGGGGTACACACTGCCGCTGGGGGGGAAGGACGACACCTTCGGCCCCCTGGGGTACACACTGTCGCTGGGGAGGAAGGACGACACCTTCAGCTCCCTGGGGTACACACTGCCGCTGGGGGGGAAGGACGACACCTTCTGCTCCCTGGGGTACACACTGCCGCTGGGGGGGAAGGACGACACCTTCTGCCCCCTGGGGTTCACACTGCCGCTGAGGGGGAAGGACGACACCTTCTGCCCCCTGGGGTTCACACTGCCGCTGGGGGGCAAGGACGACACCTTCTGCCCCCTGGGGTTCACACTGCCGCTGGGGAGGAAGGACAGCCCCTTCTGCTCCCTGGGGTACACACTGCCACTGGGGGGGAAGGACGACACCTTCGGCCCCCTGGGGTACACACTGTCGCTGGGGAGGAAGGACGACACCTTCAGCTCCCTGGGGTACACACTGCCGCTGGGGAGGAAGGACGACACCTTCGGCCCCCTGGGGTACATACTGCTGCTGGGGAGGAAGGACGACACCTTCTGCCCCCTGGGGTACACACTGCCGCTGGGGAGGAAGGACGACACCTTCAGCTCCCTGGGGTACACACTGCCGCTGGGGGGGAAGGATGACACCTTCGGCCCCCTGGGGTACACACTGCCGCTGGGGGGGGATTAGTAGGAGTATTCCACGTGGAGCGGTTTCTGTTTCTGGGACAGTCTCTCTGCATGTGACCCTGCTGGTTACACGTGTGGCACCTGATGTACCGAGGAGGGGTTTGGTAGTTCCCACCACCCGGACGCAGTGCTGGGGGGGGGGGTAAATGGTGGGAGGTGGGTTAGAGCTCCCAAGATGGACCGCTCCCGTGCCCGCTGCTTATCCATTATGAATTTGTGGACATCTGTCATTAACCATTCCAAGGTTTTCATGGGAAGCGTACCTGGGAAAAAGGCCAGTCTGCTTTGGAGTTCTCTTTGAAACTCAGTCTGTGGGGTAATAAGAGGTACTGTAACCATGAGTTCCTTTCTGTCTGCATCCCTGTAGTCCGCGGCCGCCTCCTCCTCCTCATGATGGAACGCTGTCTGAAAACTAGCCGGTTCCATCCTGCTGTAGCCAGGGGCGCTGTACGGATACTAGCGTTGCCCTCAATTTGTACTCCACGGAATGGTGTCTCCTGTAGCTGTCCTTCTGACCGTGGGAACAATTCCGACACTTGCCACCAAATGTAACAGAGCTGGAACACGCAGTCCAATATCTCTGTAGAATATCCAAGAAGCACTACAGTCTCACCATCCCCGACCTCTCATATTGGACGACACACAATTTGGGAGTCAAATGAATACTGACTTTATTTTGTTATTGCAGAAATATTTATACCCATCTCTTCCCACAGGTAATACACATGCCCATATTTGGCCGCACAATACACATAAAGAGAACAATAGGTGGGTCACACCTCCCTGGCAACTTTGATACAATCAGACATTGATTCAATTACACTTCTTTGTTCTTATCTGAGAATGAAAACACTGTATACAATAGACTTCCTTTATCTTATGCGGAGTCGCTGTAACAGGATTATCTCCCATGCCAAGTAGCTGCAAATGTCTGGGACAATATTCTGCAGAGCATCAACCAACATACATATAGTAGGATCATATTTTAACCATAATAATCATAAAACAGGGTAAAACAGTGATGGGTTCCGCTACACATTTCATGCCGTTAACAGTATGAAAGTGGATTAATGTATTTCATGTCATCCAAACAAAATGGATCATTTCCTTGGTTTGACATCAGGATCAATGTGCATGTGTTTAGAGTTAATGTGAACAGTGTAATCTGTCTGGCCTTGGTACCACCCATATACTGGTGAGATGTGATATCAGCATGGCACAACTATTCCATGTAGATAGTGATAGTACTTTTTGCTGAAAGATTGTGTTCACAGTGAAGCATGCCTTGTTGTATTATACATCCGCAACATATTCCAGGAAGGCTATTTGAACAGAACAGAATCAATATGGTTATTAGTGCTCGTATATGATGTTTATGTTAATTGGTTTATTGTAGTGTCCAGAGCAAAAACAATGTACTATAATAACAGCTTATGATTGTTCTAACACCTCCTCTTTATGTTTTACAGATTCCTATGATCTATTTGGAAATCAGCAGTAATGTATTAAAACACCCTCCGTATGGAATTGATTAGTATCACATGATCCATGATTTCTGGCATCTGTTTAATATGGCAGATGGAGACCATATGGCTGCTGTATGCGCATTAATGGTTATTTCTATGAAATGGAGTGTTCCTATGTCACATCCGATTATGGTTACTGTGGTGCCCTGATCACATGTGACCCTAGTAGATGCTATGCTTTATCCGTATGATGTTGTTTAACAGTTAACCCTTTAGGTTTCCTTTGAATGCCCACAGCCTCTTGCCCTTCCAGTATTAGTCCACACCACACCCATGTTATTAATGCACAGTCTTGACCAGTTCTAATTGTGCTCTGTGTGTGAAATAAAGCTGTATTATACCGTTATCACCATGTCAGTTTGTATTCAATGGTTGTGGTTATGGAACATCCACATACATCCCATTTCTGTCACATTCCTATATCTGTAAACTAATGAGCCCTAGTTACTATGCAATAGTTTAATACATATAATAATAATCACATATAAAGTTGTGAGCGAAGCGAGGGCCTCAGTTGCTGGCATGGAGCACCAAAGGCGCTCCTTGCCAGCAACTGTGGACCTCACAACATTTACGGACACGGGACGACCTCGCAGAAATACGACCTCACAAAAATACGACTTTAACAGACGACCCGTGCAAACCTGAAAACATTAGAAACACAATAAATACACACAGAAAAAATACATTAAAAAGATACCCACAGCAAGGGGGGGGGGGGCAACCAGGACCTCTGCAAGTGAAGTTGCACCTCCATTTAAGTCCAAATTCCAGAGTTTACAGACATGAAAAACCCCTAAGCGAGAGAAAAAATGGCTGCGGAAAAAAATGAAAACGAGGCTACAGGACCCTAAACACGCAAAACACATACAGACTTTCCCAAAAAGCCGGACGAGGTCCACGAACATGGACGCAAAAGCAGCCACATCCACGTACCACACATTAGCCGCCATTTTACAACATTAACTTCCTAAATGCGGACGTACACAGCTACCCTAACGGATTTCCCTTGCACACGCACACTATTTACACTACACACTGCACACATTGCTGACACTTACACAGCAACTCCACAGCAGAGAAAGCACACATTGTATGCTACAGCAACATGAAAACAGATTGCCAGCTCTTCAACACAATGCTTCCTGCATATATTACTTCCAAATAGGTAAAGTATATTCCTTTATTAATGTATTTATTTGATTACCATACACCAAACAGCATTAGCTCACTTACAATTTCATTGCCGTCATTTTTTGACGGGCAATATTCTAGTAATAATACTAATAATAATAAGATGATCATAAGATATATATGATAATAAAGGGTTAATACACATGACAGGTCCAATTTGTGATGGTGTGGAGTATGATAATAAAGGGTTTATACACATGACAGGTCCAATTTGTGATGGTGTGGAGTATCAACGTTCGCCTGAAGACCTAATTGGAATACGACAGGCGATATTGTGAATTGATTAATAGCAGAACACTTAATGGGAGGTCAGCCAATGATAATGGGTATACATCTTGGCACATGGCCACCAGCAATGGCGTGGGACTTTCCAGGATGGGCGTAGCGGAGATGGAGGGGAGTTGGCTGTTGTTTCACGTGCCTCTGCACAGCCTCCATGTGTGTTTGTGGCCCTTCCAGGTGGGTTAGAGTAGATTAGTATGGTGTGTTTTCCCTGGTTTCCCTTCTGCCTTGCTGCCTTCTGGCAGTGAAGGGGCTTGTGTACCTGAATGAAGCTGTGAGCTGTACCATGTTGGGCCAGTGTAGGTGGGCAGGCTATAGCAGAGAGGTCAGACAAATCACAGTCCACTAGAGAAGGAACTGGCAACCCACTCAAGTATATTTGGCATGCAAACCTTGTGGAACAGCACAGGCAGAGACCTAGTTAAATGCGCTGCAGTCCATAGGGTCACAGACAAGACTGAAGGACTGAACAACAAATATTAAAATGTTCCCCTGGTATTTTATATATGTGATGTGGCGGTGTAATTTGGCCACTATTTGTTTTCCCAATGTAGATGTGATGAGCGACATGCATATGCAATCATAAATATATATCCCAGGGTCCACATTAGAGCCTCTGTGAGTGAGGAAGGGTTAATATGGCATCGGTTTCATGATTTTGTTTTGATATTTAATCAGGTAGTGTGTCTTTAATTGCTTTATGTATGTTGCAGCATGGCTTTTCATATTGCCATATGCATGACTATTCCAACATATGATGAAATCAAACATGTTTTTAATGCCTATTTTTTATTTGGGGATTATTGTGCAAGTAATTGTAATGCTTTCCCTATATTTTAAAGTCTACTGGTGTGTTTAGATTGTTTTTTACAATGTTGAAAAATGTGTATGTAAACCCTTTGAGGGTCCTATTTGGAGGCCGTAATATTTTTGCCTCCATTTGCAGGTTACGGGCTTGAACACCAGGGCGTGTTTGGGAATTCGTTGCAATTTAATAGCGATATTGGAACATAACAGTTACGTGCTTGACATATCAAAGGATTTGTAGCAAAAGATTTCCGATTTCAACATCCCGTTGGATTTTTACCCCTGTAACCCGCAGGTCATTTGCAGGTAGCTTTAGGAGGCCAGTTTAATAGCAGTAAGTGTTGCTGGCTACGTTACGGGCTAAGGGGAATTTAATAAGGCTGAGTTCTATGTCAAAAAACATGGTTTTTATTCTCTTGGAGGGGAAAGAACATCCAACCAGCCTATGATTTATTGGTGCTGTCCATCATTACAGAGCTGTGATTGGCTCACACAATCTCATATGTGTTATGACCCCTACCTCAAATCAAAAGAACAGCGCATGCATACTCAACTGTTATAGAATGGCAAAAAAAGATTGTTAATCTTTTGGGACAACTTGAGACAGTTTATTATAAATACTTTACACACTACCAAAATATACATAAAATATCTCTGACAAAGGAAAGCAATAAGTCTAGGTCCAGTTGACCACTAGGGGTCTAATAGCCACTTAATGTGGTGAAATATTATTTTGTTTGCTTTAGTGATGATTTTTAGTAGTCCATAGTTGTAATCAGATGTGCCTGCTTATATATAAAAGTTTAGTACGCATTTAGGTGTAGTTCATAGTAAATATATATATTTTTCAATTTAGTAGTGTAATGGAGCTTGAAAGTCAATTGTTCTAACCGTAGACAGCTTTTTATATGTGGAATGTGGAGAGGTGCTTAAAATATATAATTATGCACTGAAGAGATCAGAAAATGAGTTACTTAAGCTATGTATATTTCCCAGCAAATAAATAACTCTGTCACTACCAAGGAAACTACAACTCAGTATACTACAATGTGCTATTGAACAGTGCGCTAAGTTATCATACTCAGCAGTGATGGGCCATGTTTAATTGTGAGTGAATCTTTAAAGGTATATGTATTGGTAGTGTGTGAAAAAAATTGTTTGCATGGAAAAAATGCCAAAATAAACATTTAAACAGTTACCCTGCAAAGCTGACATGCTCACATGGACAAGGTACACTTATAGAAAATCGTATCCTGAGAAACCTAGCTCAATCCTGGGGGTGTAAACATCACCTGAAACAATTTTTGTATTTTTTTTTATGCAAAGCTAAAAAATCATAGTGTATGCAAATAAATGTAATTATACACTACTAATTCCCCTCTATCAGATACATTCATAACCAACCTCACTTTAATATGCCTTTACCAAAATGCACCACATACTTGACCCTTTAGTAGTAAACGGGTTATTGTCATCCCAGACTCATTTCAGGTTTAAAACAAAAACATATTTTGTTCATGAGAACGGATGTGTTTATAAAAATAACTCTGATTTTATACTGGGAATTGTCAGAGAATTTTCCAGAAGCATTTCACAGAGGAGTTGAAATCATTCCATTCCCTATATTGGGCCTCAGTCATATTTCACACATAAAAATGCTTGCTAAGCTACTTTTGCCTAGCAAGCAGTTGTACAAGCAAGGTTGCAGCACTTATGGCGGGCTCCTTACTAATGGGTTGTCTTGTTGCACTTTCGCTACATGCCTAACATGCATGTATGAATATGAATTAGCGAGAGAAAATGTAAAGATCCAGTAGTTTCCCACCACCCTGTAAACAACATGAACACACAAAAAGACAAAACTTTTCCCTCCCCTGGACCTCCATGGGCCCTATCACTAACCCCTCATGGCAGTCCAACTATATATGCTTGGAAACTTTATGTCTGGCAAAGAGTATAATTAGGGAGGAAAAACATAAAGCTAAGTTTAAATTAGAAGAACAAACATATGTGTCTGCTGGAATCTGGAGGCACCTATGATATATTGGTGAGATTGTATGTGTGAGAGAGGCACTTGCACCTCTGGAGAGCAGAAATAGCATCTATTGATGCAATCTACATGATTCTAAAAATGTGTGGGGGAGAAGGTTGTTGTCAAATTTAGTGAGATCGAATTATGTAGCTTTATCTTCACCTCTCCCTCTTCCCTCATCCCCCACGTCCATTGCTTGCACAGCAGCTAATGTTGTTAGTTTGGTACATACTTTACAAACAAGTGCCATTTTTCTTGAACTGCAGTAGTTCTTTTTTTGACAAAGGAAAAACGTCAGTACATGTGTGGCATACTTTACTCTTAAAGTGTACGTTTAAGTAAAAGGCATTGCAATGTTTAATAAAATCAAGTAATATAATAAACATGATACACAAGATACAAAAATAATAAAATCATATAATGCATTCTATTGAAGCTGATTATTGAGCATACCGGCTCATATATTCTCTCGCTACTGTGACTCATGGAGATTGGTGGATAGACCTAAGTGAAGTAAAGTCCCCTGAGACTCTTCAAAGGGGAGTTTCTATCTTTTATTCTCTATTTCTATTTTGCTCACAAAATCCATCACAAGGCCAGTGCCCAAGAGATAAGACCAGGATAATGCCTCAATGCATCATTACCATAACATATTCTCTATTTGGAAGACCATGAATTTTGCAAAGGTTTGATGCATGTATATTTATATCTATATAAAAAACCTCATAACAATAACTTAAGCTACAAACAACAACAGAGAGTAAACCATAGACACACATGACATTTAAGTAACCCAAGGCATGTAGAGCTCACAATCCAATCAATGTGTATTTTCTCTTCAGATCCGGATGTCAAAGCAGTATTAGGCCATGTGTTTACTGAATGAGTCACATAATTTGAATTTGGATTTTCTGCCAATAAATGGGCTAATTAGTCCATGATAAGAGCTGGTGTAGGGGGAAGCAAATAGCTGATATTTAATGTTTTACTTTTAAATTTGAAAGATATATGTAAAATTGCTGAGTGAATCTTTAATTTCCACTTGAGTAAATTACTTTATGGTCAGTAAATCTCTGAGGTAAAATTATAGAGGGACAGTAAATCCTGTGTCATATTCTTACCACCCTCCCCTTAAAGCCATGTGCTATCCTAATGCTGCCAGTGCATCATACAAGCAGTGCAGGAAGCTTTATATTATCTGATCACTGGCATGTTTTATATATGTATCTCTGTGAACTGAGAGTTATGCTATACAGCATCATCGATACAAAGAGATCTGTATTATGAAAGCAAGACTGCTTTAAGATCAGGAAATCATAACCTCCTTTTAGGAGTTATATTTTGCTGTTTTAAAATACAGGGTGGTACTTAATTAAACATGATAAAATATGTGTTTTGATTCAGTAAAAGTTGATATTATGTGGGCTAGGATCGCTCTGAGGCTCTGGCCAGTGGTCCTCTTACTGTCCAGAGCTTTATCCAACAATGACGGTTTTTAAGATTGTTCAACCGTCTAGAGGATTAGAACCCCGTTGGGTTGTTTTGTATGTGTGGTTTGTAAGTGTGTTATGAATGAGGTAGAACAGCAAATACGGAAGAGCTATATAAGACAAGCGTTTGGTAATGACTATAGTAAGGTAGCTATCAACCTGTCAATTACTGTTCTTAGAGTTTTTGCCCATATCAAATGGAGCAGTCATTTAAAATGATTACATTAAATGTGAGAGGGCTAAATTCCACTTATAAGAGAACTGTCTTATCTAAGTTTTTTCAGTTAGAGAGCCCAGATATTATATGTGTTTAAGAAACAAATTGGTCAATGAAGACAGACCATAGATTCATGAGCAAGCATTATGATCTTTGTACAGTATCCAGGTTCAGGAAAAAGTCGAGAGGTACGGCTATCCTGATAAAGAAAACTAATTCAGTTCAAGAGGACTTTGTACAAGTAGATGAGGAGGGTAGATTTGCAATTTGGATTGGTACAATTAATAGTGAAATGTATACTATTGCAAATCTTTATCCTCCAAATCCAAATTCCAAGAATTCCTTCCTTAATAGGATGATGAAGATCATTCATAGGATAAAAAAGGGGAATATTTTAGTATGTGGGGACTTAAATATGGTACTAGACAGAGAACTGAATGATAAGGCCAAGGTTCCATTGGGGGCGCTAAAGGAAGTATCTTCAACTTCAAGAAGGTTTCAGGCAACATTGCTTAAATGTAATCTGTATGATGCATGGGGCACATTCCATCCAGAAGAAAGAGACTATATGTTTCTCTCTAAGCGTCATGGGTCATACACGAGAATTGATTACTGCCTAGTAGACCAAAACCTAATTAGTAAACTTGATACAGTAAAGATTGGGTTGAGCTCTCAATCGGACCGCACAGATGTTACTTTATCTGTCCATAAGAACAGCAATACTGTTAGGTAAAAAAATTACAGAATGGATGTTTCGCTACTAAGATCAGTCAAAGATAGAGATCTTATTGGCAAATCTATTTAAGAATTTGTTGGGCTGAACAAAAATTCGGTATCATCGAAAATCACATTATGGAATGCACTTAAAGCAAACTTGAGAGGTTTTATGTTAGCTTTGAGTATTAAGAGGAGGAAAGAAAAAGGCAAGTTACTTAAAGACTTGTTTATTGAGCTTAGTAAGTGCTCTTTGGCAAATAAATTGGCCCTTGATAGAGAGAAGCTAGATCAAATAGAAAGCATACAGAATAAAATTAAGAAAATAAAGCAATTACAAATCGATAATTCCATATGGGTGGCTCAACAAAAGCAATATCATCTCAGCAAAAAAGCAAATAAAATATTTGCCAATCATTTCAGGAATAAATTGGCTTACAAAGGATCCCGCCGATAGTAGATAGGGATGGGATTTCCCATAACACTTCGGCTGAAATTGGGAAATTGTTTAACAAATTTTATGAAGGTTTGTATAATTTAGAATTAAAAAAGGGGGTGTTTAAACCTTTGATAAATCAAATTTCCATTTTTTTACAGACAGTAAAATTACCAAAAATCACAGATGTACAAAGTGAAAAATTAGAGGAGGAAATTACCTTGGTTGAAGTTGATGAGGGAATTACCTCACTCAAATTAGATAAGGCTCCAGGCCCTGATGGGTTAGGTGGCTGCTTCTATAAGACATATAAGAATTTAGTAAATAGGCTTCTTAAGGATACATTCAATCAAATTAAAGAGGGTGGTACTGCGCCTAAAGAGATGCTACAGGCATCTATTAAAACGATCCATAAAAAAAGGTAAACCTGTTGAGGATTGTGCTAGTTATAGGCCAATATCACTGCCAAATCTGGACATTAAAGTCTATGCCAGAATTTTGGCTACTAGATTGAACGTAATTTTAAAAGACCTTATTAACTTCGATCAATTTGGCAAGTCCAGACAAGGGCTGGATAACATGCGTAAACTAATTGATGTTTTAGATCATTGCAGAACTAGGAATATCCCTATGTTAGCTTTAGCAGTTGACGCAGAGAAAGCCTTTGATCTGGTCAATCGTGACTTTTTAGCTTTAACAATGCAAATTTTTGTCTTTGGCCAAGGATTAATCAGGGCCATGATGGCCCTGTATTCTAATATTTCAGCTTTTGTTTAGGCCCAGGGTTTGAAACTGACAACTGACAAATTCCAAATCCTGTTGGACAAGTTTATCAACAAACGTAGATCATTCAGGATTAGAAAGTCAGTTTTGAGAAGGACATATGTTAACGGTGGACTTGGTAGTCCATGTCTAAGAAATTACTCTGAAGCAGTAACTCTTTATCACATTTTAAGACTAGTCACGGATAATGCGAGACTGAAATTTGTAGAGATAGAAAAGTCTATTGCCGGGAGAATGAAAGCGAAAGCGATATGGAACAGTCCTAGTCCATGGTTGTTTTATATTGTGTTAAAAATTGTTCTTGATTAAATAATAAATTTAAGCTAACACCTTTTCGTCTCCTATTATCCCAATCTCTTTATTAGCAAACTATAACCATCAACCATCCGTAATTAAGTGGGAAAATGGAATCTTGTATATATTCAAGACCTAGTCAGAGACCGCCACATCTATGGCTTTATTATATCTCTTTAAAAACAGAGATGACTAGGATTTATGGGAATCAAATGCTGGATGACATGTGGCAATGTGGGAACCCAGGTGCATATGTGGTGGGAGTGCTCAAAAATTCAGTCTCTATGGAAAAAGTGTATCTGCAATCTGTCGAATATCTGTAATTTTAGTATTTGGGTGACACCCGAATTGGTTCTATTTAATATATTTCCTCAGGGTGTCGACCCCACTAGCAAACCTTTAATTATTAATTCACTAATTGTAGCCAAGAGGTTGGTTTCCCTAAACTGGAAAGAGGGCAAAATCCCAACATGGAGGTCAATTTTAACAACCCTCCCAAGGAAAAGATTGTTGGAAAGAGATTTTGCCCAGAGAACTCCAAAAGATTTTCTCAAGGATAAGAATAAGTGGTTAAAATGGGATTTATATATGTAAAAAAATAAGGGACACTGTTGTAGTCCCTGTCAACAGGAATAGAAATGTGTGTCTAACTAGCATTTTTTTGTTACACTGTTCTTTGTATGTTTTATGTTTAGATTGTATGATGGTTGTAGAATATTTGGTGTATGAATTTTACTGTAAATCTGTATGCTGTAAAAAAAAAAAAAAAAAAGGAAATCATAACCTGAAACCAGCTGAAACAAGGCACTGAGAAAAGAAAATGGCTATACACAGTAAAAAAGTAAAAAAAAAAAAAAAAAAAGGTACAAAAAAAAATAATACAAAAAGGTACATTATAGTTCTCCAAAAGAAGATATTGTATCATGGGGCTACAATAGTTCTAAATCAGTGAATCTCAACTTGCTCGATCGGTGGACCTTCCAGTGCCCATGGAGACCACATTTGAGACATAGAATATTTTAATAGGGTACATGCATTACACTACATTTCCATATAGCTTTGGGCTGATTTCAAAACAGTACAGCTTGATCGATCTAAAACTACAACAAACTTAGTTTCAGGTTCTCCTCATCCCTCTTTCTTCCAGAGGACCGACAGATAAGGTCTTGGGTGGCAGCACCAGTCCTAGGACCGGCTGTTGAGAACAACTGCTTTAAAGATACTGTGACATACAGTGGACATCATGCTGCTAGATCTTGTTAGGGTAACTACTGAAAAGGTATATTAGTGAATATGAGCAACGCTTATGTAACACTGTGTATAATATGTCAGCCCATGCTAACCTAAGTTCCATTAAGTTGAAACATTGCATAAGTATTTCACGAGCAGGAATCTCAACTCATTATGTTTCTTGTAGTCAAAAAAGGCAACTATAAATATAAGCAAAAGATGATCTCTATCACCATAAGAAACCCGGTGTTTGAGTTTGTAAAAGCACACACACCACCTAGGTCTACCCTGTGAATCTTGTGGCTAACCAGATCAAGTACCCCACCTGATACTATCCCCGAAGGCTGAACTTCAGATTTCCCTGGGAAGGCATAGATAGGTGCAGCAGATGGAACCTTCAGTAACAGTTGTGGTGCATGCACCTTGGTGGTGAGCACCTTAGTGCTCTCTTCTGGACCAATCGATCTCAACTCCATGAGGTATTAGAGACTAGACCTGAAGAAATTGGTAAAGTGGAGTTGAAGTGGGTGTGGAGAAATGATTTTGCATACATGATTTGAGGAGTGACACTTCGATGTGAAGCGCAGGAGGAAAGCACCAGCCTGAAAGCCACAGTACCAACTTTAGATTCAACTTGGATTGGCCAAAGAATACCGGACCAAGTTATGAGAATGGTTACCACAATCTAAGGAGCTTTGTCGACAGCCACACCCTGACGTCTTCCTTGATCTCGTGGGAAAGGTCTCTGTTTCTTATGCACCCATCTATTATGATGTTTAGCAGTCTTCTGGAGCAACTTTCGAATTGTGATACATAGCTCCTCGAAATCCTCCCTACAGTTATCAAGCGGATGGATTCCCTGTGGGCATTCGAGGCAAAGAAAAAGTTGCTGTATAATGGTGGTAAAGAAGGGAGGCTGCATAGCAGAGTCATTCATTCTATTGTAGTACAATTCAGTCAGTGATAATCTGTCCAGTCATCCTGCTAAGTGGTAACAAAGCACTGGATATGCTGCTCCAACTTCTGGTTGAGTCATTCTGTGACCTAATTTGTTTGAGAGTGGTAGCCAGATGAAAAGGTCAAGTGGATGCCCAGACATGTTGTGAATAAGCCCCAAAAGTGGGATACAATCTGGATTATTCTGTCTGATAAGATTTCTTCAGGGATCCCATGATGATGATAAATACACTGCAAGAATGGATCAGCCAACTCCAGTGAGGTGGGCAGCTTCAAGTGGACTGAATTTGTCTATTATGACCCACACCACTGTATTGCCTCTAGAAAGTGGTTGCTCTGGAATACAGTCCATGGATAGATGGGACCAAGGGCAATAAGAAACAGAGAGAGGCTTCTGCAGGCTAAATGGTAGTGATCAAGGTATATTGGTCCTTGTGCAGGTCTTACATGCAACAAATTACTTTACTTCCTTACTCTAGGTAGGCCACCAAAGATACTCGAGAGATAAGTGACCCATGTGGCTGAGGACTTAGAGAGGAAGAATTGGTGAAATATACAGTTTGGATGGAGCAATCATGAGACCAGGAGGATGTGAGCCTTGAATCTCAATAATTTGTTGTAAGGAGTTGTCAAGAAGCAAACTGATGGCTGGATCTTATTAGGAGTGATTAAGGAGCTTGATTCTGCTTGAAGATGCAAGAGAGGGCATCTACCTTCAAGTTCCTTGATTCAGGAGAGTATGTTATTACAAACCTAGCTTGCATGGCTTTCAATCTTTCTGCAGCCTCCAAATAAGCTAGGTTTTTATGATCAGTGAAAACTTGAAGTGCCTCCACTCCTCAAATATCACATTTATGACAAATAATTCCCCATTCCCTATTTCAAAGTTCTTCTCTGCTGATGCAGTTTTCCTAGATAAAAATGAATAGGTAGTGTAAATGGCTTTTACGGGTTTAATGTTGCACCCACTCCATACTCTGAGGCATAAGTTTCAAAAACAAACATGGCAGAGAAGGGTCTGTGTGCTTTGAGCACTGCAGCAGATGTAAAGGCCTCTTCTAATCTGATAAACTTCATGTAAAAGTCAGCAAAACTTATGAACTTCTGTGTTCCCCTTAGATTAGTCAGCACTAGTCACAGTTTAGCTGCTTCTACCTTGGCTGGGTGCATAACGAATTCTTCAGGATTAATTATGAACCCAAGAAATAGAACAGAGGAGACTTCAAAGAACACTTTTCAAGTTTCCTGAGGCGTTTCAATACTTGTTTGATGTGGTCACAATGTGTTGCTAAATCTGGAGAAAAAACCTGCATGTTCGCCAAGTAAACAACCATAAACTGGTTTTCATAACGTTGGAATACAGCTGCATTACAGGGGGCAAAGGCCATAGCCAAAGATTCATAGTGACCATCTTGAGTGTTGAAGGCTGTCTTCTATTTGTCTCCTTGTTGTTTTCTTATCAGATTATAAGCCCCTTGAAGATCAAGTTTTTTTAAAGATCTTTGCACTTGCTCATGAGTTCATATAATGCATTTACATATTAAGGGCAATGGATAGAGATCAACCACTGTAACAATGTTTACTCCTTTGTAAGTACTGCAGGTTGCTAAGGCTTCTATCTTTGTTATCCACAAAGAAGAATCCTGCTACCGCAGGAGAGGTATATTTCTGGATAAAGCCTCAAGACAAATTCTCCTTGATATAATCAGACATGGCTTTAGTCATCTTCACCACAAAATGTAGATTATCTCTCTTGGAGGCATGGTTCCTGGAGGAATAACTAGTTTCCTGGCAAAATTTGAAGAACGAGGACTTGCAACTAATGGGACTCTGTAGTCCTAGAATTAACTTTAGCTACAGCACAACATCTCAGACTCTTTTTCTTTATCTCAGCGAGAGTTGGGAGGCACAGACTTGAGAGGCACTTGGTCTTTACAGCACACTTGGGAGGCACTTTGCTGTAGAGAGCAACTCCCAGAGCTCTTTTAACTTTTGAGTCTTTGTGTGTGAAACTGGATAGCAGTTTACTTGAGAAGAATCACTCCAATAGTTGATTTGAACATTGGCCCAACATATCTTCGGATCATGGCATGGGAGCAAAGGCATACCCAAATCTTGGTCTGTAGTGGAATGGTCAAAAGGATCCAACTTGATGACAGCAGGCCAACTGTCATTAAATGGCATCCTAAAGCTTTGATCAATGCTTCTGTACACAATATATCCTACAGAGTCAGAGTCCACAAAAACCTTGGACTTCAATCACCTGATCATTCCACTTTAGCTTCAGTGGAAATAGTAATTTCTTGGAATGACAGGAAGTAGATGGCAACTGATATGATGGGTGCTTATCATGACACATCAGGTTCTGGCATTTCCTGACTTTCAAGGACATGACTTGAGTTGATGACCTCTTTCTCCACAATAGAAACATAATCCCTCAGACCTCCTTCATTTGCACTCAGTTTCAGATAGCTGACCATTACCAAGTACCATAGGGTCCTCATCAGGGGGAGGTTCTGGGACAGCTGATTTGGATTTAGTGGGCTTATGCAGAGAACATATAGATGCATTTTTGCCAAACCCAATCTAGTGCTTTTGTCAATTAGGAGTGAGGTCACATATGTAATCTTGGACTTAACAATAGGGACAGGTGTGGATACAGTGTCCAGTGCAAATAACATTGCAGTTAAAATCCACAACAGACTGTGTTCACCACCAAAGTGTCTTGGCAAGGCAAGAAGACCAATCTTGTACCTAGTTTCTGGAGATGGTGAAGTTGCTGGAGCTTCAACAGAGGGCATGGCTGGAGCAGTGGGCACTGGTGTAGCCTAACCTGCAGCAGAGGAGGCTTCCAAGCATGAGCAGAGGTTGGAGAAAGCATCAACCATCTGGGACAGCTTGGGCTTAAAAGAAGTCAACAGAGCATCTCTCTCGACTGCTTGTTATAAAAATTGTTTTAGTCTCATTGTCACTTGTGTCAGCTGCATGTCACGTTTATAAGCCTGCTGAAAAACCTGGTCCAGGATTTGGGCCATTTGATTCAAGCATTTCTGAAGTTGTTCAAGCTTGTGGTCCATTTCCAGCAGACAATTCTCATGACCTTCTTGCTTCTGGTTAATTGTCATTAGTTGGTTACTCCAGGTTCCAAGCTGAGACCCTTGATGAGACAGTGCCGTTGAAACATCACCCAGATGCATTTATGGCCAATTGTAAATGTCAGGGATGAATGTGGTCACTGGGTGGCTCCATAGGGGCTGGGTCCCACAGACAAGACATTAGAAGCCAAGAATGGTCTGACTTGAGGTATTACCTTATGTAGACTAGGCCGGTCAGATGGCATTAAGAACCACACTTAATTTGTACTTTAACTTAATTTGTACGCAATCAAAAATATATTTTTTTACATTTAATTTCTGTGTTATAGTAATCTCAGTAATCAATGAGTTAATACATATCAGGCCACCCACATGGACTAGAACAGTATCGCCATTAATTTTTATTATTTTGTACATTGCCGGATTGTGAGTCTGATCGCATATCGGACCGCTAAACGCCAATTGATTGTGGTTTAACCTCCATGTTTTAATGATGTCATGATGACCTCCTCATTTACTATTGGCTGTTTCTAAATTAGTAGTTACTGCCTTGCTTAATTGATCATGACCTGAAATGCTACTTACGATTGCATGGTTTACGGTTTCGGCTTTCATCCCATAAATTGTGGGCTTGCTCAATTGAATCTCTCTGTAATTGACTTACTGCCTGTTTAACGTAAACTGCAGGCTTGCAATTGAATAAGGGCCTAGGTTTTCTAACTGGCGTATCATGTTATATTAAAATACTGGCTAAAATCAAGACCCTCATTCAAATGCGATTTGGCCAATTGAATAGGGCTCTATAGAAGCACATAGCATATTTTTTTACAGACATTTTTAGTCAGTGAAGACCTTGTTCACTAACTAAAAACGTCTGTAAAAAAAGATACTATGTTCTTTTATAGAGCCCTATTCAATTGGCCAAATTGCATTTGAATGAGGCCCTAACTATGGTACGAAATATATTCAGTATTAAAAGCACTCATAGGATTTCCTATCCTTAAAAAACAGAAGAGGCATTATTAGGATTACCTATATCAAATATATCAAAAGACACACAACTCCTAACAAATCAAATATTTTTAGCTACTAGAATTATCATAACTTAAACCTGGAAATCAGATAAACCCACAATAGCAGATATAAATAAATTCAACACAGTGTATACACACAATGTACATGATATCGGCAGATATAGGTTATAGATGAAACATTTTAAAAATGGATATTCTGTTGGAACATTTGGACACTGAAAATATTCAGAAATAAAATAATTAATAAGATAATAACCTAATAATTCTGAAGAGAAAGCAAATCATTTCTTAAATTACACCACTATTCCTCTTCTTCCCCCCTGTTTTTATCACTGTTATGAAAAATGATATAAAAGAACAAAGGCATGTCTGTATTTATGTATATCTACAACATAAATGTTAATTATTTGTATTTAAAAAGTATATATAATTACAAATATACTGGCTAAGCAAAGGAACCACACAGAAGTTCAAACATGAAAAATACACTAGAACCCATTGCTAGAGATAGTGTAGGGAAAACAGGCATCTAGCAGTTAGAGGCATGGAAAGCCTAAAGGACCAGGCTATCCACACCAATGGCACTATGTACTAAAACAGACAGAAGCAGACACACACTGCCTAGGCCTACCACAAAGTCTACTCAGTATGTGTGTCACACTAGGCCCAGGATCCACAGGCACAGCGGACGAGCAGACCGGTACCCCTCCTGACACAAATTAAAAAAACTGGTGAAAAGATTGTCATTTATGGCCTTAGTCATACTAATATATAAATGTTTGTAATTTCAAAAAAACTTTATGGTTGATAGTATATTGACCATATTATAATCCTTTCAACTTTATTTTTGTATTTCTATATTAGGACTATCATTTTTTTCATGGTGAAAAATTCAATGTGAGGCAATATAGATACATGTATCTCATACTCATGACAATATTACAGAAAATCTTCTAAAAGTGACTTTGATAAAAAAAAAAAAAAAAAAAAAAGGAGATAGATTTGATGAGAAAAATAGTGCTGTTTTTGCAGATTCGCTGCTGGATAGCTATAGACCAATATGTCTCTGTAGGGCTTAGATAAAACACAGCACAGCAGAATAAGCAATAAATGTGAGCAAGCAACTGGCCTCTTTACAGTATTAGATTATTTTATACTTATTGGACTCCTGTGCAAAAATAAAATATGTGTCTTTTCCTTCACTCCTCTCTTATCATTGTCTAGCATTTGTTGCTCATATTTTGCACTGATTATAGCTGGAAAGAAATACAGCACCTATTCGGTTGATTTAAACTCAAAAAAAGGAAAATCCCTAAATAGTTTCAAATTGTGTCAAATATAAAACACAGCAATAAGAGGCTTAACAGCAAGCAGAAAATAACAGAGAAAACTTAATAAGTTTGTACCTAGTAAACATTTTAAAAACAGTCATGGTACATGTGCAACTCACTCCCATTTGGATACAGCTGAAACATTAAAAGTCAACGATTGTGCAATTATTTAATTATACTAAGTCCTATATAATCAATTAAATGTTATTAAGTTTAACTTGCTTTGTTCTGTAAATAGTGGTCCCCAAGAATAGAAGGGATTTGAGCCAATGTCCTTTTTTGCTGAATAAATCACAGACATCTCTGGAGGATATTATAATCTCATTATAAAACAAGCTTAGGAAAGTCTGGAAAGTAATACACACTTCCAAACTCAGATTTATAAATACAAAATATCTAACTGATGGAACATTTAGGAACAATATATTGGACCAACAATTGCCAAATCCAGTCCTGAAATCACACAAACAGGCCAGCATGTGAAGCTATCTCCACATAGGAACCCTAGGCAAACGTGCCTCAGTCAAAATTACCAAGATATATATTAGCACCCTAAACGCAATCAGGGATATCATGAAATCCTGCCCTGTTGTGAGGACGTGTGGAACAGAGTTGAGAGCCACATGATGGACAACACTCTTGCATCCCCAAAAAAACAGTTTCTCTGGATTTATAAATGCCAGAAACAAAACATGAATATGCAACAGCAGGAGAAAATAATAGAAGGCCCCAAAGATTTTGTGTGCTGTGCCTGTCAGTTTGATTAATGTAATGTCTTCATTATAGTGATTTAATTGTTTATATATAGCAGTGCTGTCTGTCTTACTGGAATCTGCTGGGGTTTTTTTTCTTATTGGGAGGTTTGAAGGCTTAATCCGCAGTTGGGTCCCCTATAAGCCATATCTTCTATTTCATGTATTACCCACTTCCAAGGCTTCGTTCTGTCATGCTTCTGTCTCTCGTGTCAGTCTGCTCTCTGAGCCAAGTCTTTGTTGACCTGCACAGTCCTCATGTGTTCCAAGAATATGACGATGATAAATCGACTTTTAGAAAAAACAAGTCACAGAGCTATACACTGCATTTCTCAAAGCAAAATAACCCTTCTACTTCCAGAGGGGGCTGAGAAGCTTGAAAGTGTCAAAGTCTGACATTTTATGTTAATGCTGATTTTGTTTTTCCATAAACTGTGCAGTTAAATTCTGCTATCAGTGTTCTTCTTGGTAAACGTCTTTGCAAGTATTTGAGGGATTTTAGTTACATGGGTTTATCCAAACATATAACATTACTGCATATTTTGGTGGATTTGTCCTGTCTAACAGACAGTATAACAACATGTGGAACAATATTAACGCCCTGTCTACTGGAGCACACTACGTTACAGTAATAATCCAAGTGATGTACATAAAAGGGTACATCACTTGGACAGCTATGTCTGTAAGAGCTATGTGGAATTATCATAAAGGGATCATGCTGAGGTTTATAGGATGGTCTGATGTAGGGAAGAGATAGTACAGGGCTAGAGGACAGAGGACAGAAAATATGCACAAGTTAAACTTCATCTGTCATCACCTTTGCTGATGAGGTATAACGTTACAGATATACAGTGAAAGAGGCAAATAAGTGGGCATCCGATTTATCAGTACAGTCATCAGACATAAAGAGTCTAATAAAATTAGATTATTATAGAGCGGACATTTTAGTTTACAAAATAACACATTTTCTACTGAAAATTCCAAATCACTGAAAACCACCACTGTATATTGAATGTCTATATTTCCCCCTGCTGACTGAAGACAGGAAATGCAGAAAGTTAAGAGCTTTGGAAGAATTTTACCAATTTTTCCACTAAGAAGTAGAGTGTCGTAAATTACTTGTAGTAATTTTCTTTTTCTAGAATTATAAAAGTATTCATAGTTTTATGAGTACATACAAGTGTATGTTTACATGATAATTTGTGGGTGTGTATGGGCTCCAAAAAGCCCATTACATTGTTGTAACCGAGAGATAAACAGTAACTTAAGAGAGCTAAATCCTCAGATTGTGAAAAAACCTACATGTACATTTACCCACCGGCAGAGGCACAAATAAGCATAAAAGTATCAAATATGTTGCTATTATAAACCTAACATCTTAATTGCGTCATAAATAAGGCTTGATTCCTCATATACGATACAATTAAAGTGTTAATACCGCCATCCCCATAAGCCCCCTCAATACCCACTATGTTTTATGAGCTCCGGGGAACCCCTAAATTCCCTCCAATAGGGCTGTGAGCCAGGGGATGGCTTCCCTCCTTCCCATGTACTATTAGTTTGGAATCCCTGGGATTCCCTCTTTCCATGCACTATCACCCATGACTATAACTATAATACCCATGGCACCTAACATTAACCACTCTACCACAGGGATCCTTAGCAGACCGTGTGGTTTCTAAAAGTTAACCCCCCAGTGGAGGTAATTTAATAATTAACCCTAACCACCTATAAATAATGAACTTCACTTGTTTGGTTGGTGTTTAGGTAAAGGTGAGAGACTGGAAACATAGTGCAGAGGTATTCACACATAGCACACAAACACCTTTCTACACTCAATACTCACACATACACCATAAATACACATTCACTACCAAATTGGGACCATATTAAATTCCAGCCTCGTAAGTCCAAGATGTAGCACTTACTTAGACTTACGTTGCTATTAAATTAGAAAGGGCTGTGAGCTACGAGCGAGAGACGCTATCTCATAAAACGGTTTGTGGCCGTCTGACTTGCATGTGAGAACGCAAACAATTAATCAATCTCGTAGTTACGGGTTCAGATGGAGAGAAAATGAGATTGTAAGCATTAAGTCACTGAAAAAGGGGAGGGTAGATTTCGAAGTCCTATGTGCTCCAAATCCAGTTTGCGATCTGTCCAACAGGCCAGAAATAATGCAATATTAATAAAGCAGTAAATATGATATTCTATTACATGCGAGTTACAGTATATGTCGTAACATTGAATGCTGGGATTGATATAACACAAAACATAATTATGTTATAAAGTATTGTACTTTACCCCCTTTTCTAGAGCACACGTTGGCCTCTGGGATCCATTTGCGTGTTATGTGCTTGCTCGCAAGTGACCACGTTGCCCTTTAATAGCTGAATTAAACAATTAGAGGTTACGGGCATGATTGATCAAAGGATTTACGTAAGCGTAGTTCAATGTTGCTCTCTACCTAGCCTATTCTCAGCCGTCCTGTGTGTTAACACGCAAAGCCCACTGCGAGCAACATTACGAGGCATCTTAGCAACGCAAATAGCCCAGTTTCCAGTTACGAGCTACGAGTTAACACGTAGCTCCAATTTAATGAGGCTGTTGGTAAGCAGATATGGAGACTATGACCTCTTTTAAATTGCTACAATTTTAGATATTGCAGCCCGCAAAAGTTACTGCTATTAAATTGGCCTCTTTCAGCTACACGCAAACGATATGCGGGTTACAGGTGGAAAACCCTACGGGACTTGAAAATCTGAACTCCATCCCAGCTAAGCCTTTGATCTGTCAAGCCCGTAAATGTTACTATCGCAAATCGCTATTAAATTGCTAAGAATCCCCAAGGACGCACTGGCGATCAAAGTCAAATGGAGACAGAAATAGGACCTGCAAAGGGTTTACAGACAAGTTCTTAATACTGTAAAAGTGAATATAAACACACCGCTGGACTTTAAAATATGGGGAAAGCAATGAAAGGCATTACAATTCATTGCACAACAATCCACAAAAACAAAATAGGCAATTAAAAAAAAATGTTTTTATCACATGTTGGAATGGTCATGCATATGCCAATATGAAAAGCCATACTCCAACATGCATAAAGCAATTAAATACACACTACCTGATTAAATAGCAACACAAAAACATGAAACTGCCTGCAATATTAACCCTCTCTTACTCACAGAGGCCCTAATGTGGACCCAGAAACATAAATATAATTGCATATACATCTCACTCATCTACATTGGGAAAAGAAATAGTGTCCAAATTACATTGCCACATCACATATAGCAAGTACCAGGGGCATATTTTATTATTTTTTGTTCAGTCCTTCAGTCGTATCGGGCTTTCTGTGACCCTATGGACTGCAGCACATTTAGCTAGGTCTCTACCTGTGCTGTTCCACAAGGTTTGCATGCCAAAGATACTGGAGTGGGTTGACAGTTCCTTCTCCAGTGGACTGCCATTTGTCTGACATCTCTGCTATGACCTGCCCACCTAGAGTGACACTACATGGTATAGCTCACAGCTTCATTCAAGTACACAAGCCCATTCACAACCACAGAGTAATCCAGAAGGGTTCATACACCACACTAATCTAGTGAGTACAACAAGAAACAAAGTCTTGTGGTTGTCCAATGGAGAGTTGGTCAAGGGTCCTAAGTAATAGGTAATAGTAGAATACTTTATATATTAATAGTCTGGACCTATTTCAGGGGAGGCAGTGTATGAATATAGACATATATTAAAAAAGGACAGAAACATACACCTTTAGGTCCTACCCTGTTGAACTCTCTGAAGAATAATATTGAAATGCAACTAACACTCTCATGATGCTTTGAGCCTTCAAATTATAGTGACCAATGGCTAAATCAGGTAGAAAGTGGAGTGTATTCCTGGTTACAAGTAGATTTCCTTGATATCACCATGCACAAGGTTGGGAAAATTAGCATAGACCTCTACAGAAACCAACAGCCACCAATGGTACGCTCCACTGCTCGAGTTCTCATTTTCCGCCCACATTAAAAGTCATTCCCATGGGGGAATTTCTTTGAATTAGGAGAAACTGTTCCAATCCAGAAACCTTAAAAACCAGATCGGATGAATTAAGAACAAGACTGGTCAATAGAGGCTACAGCAAGACATCGGTTAAAAAGGCATTCCAACGGACGTTACATACCCCAAGGGGGGAATTGATGAATCTGAAATCGAGACCAAAGAATTCAGGAACTGAAAGATTTATTACAACATCAACACAATTCTGAACAAGCATATAGATATCCTGAAGACAGATAACCACTAAATCTAAAAGGCTTCTTCAACTGCGGGACCAAATCGTGATATACTGCTTAGAATGTCCGTGCCAGCTAAGATATGTAGTCATCATGACTAGCAGAGAATTACGACGGAGATTGGGTGAACATCTGGGTAATATCCGCAACAGTGGCACAGACAAACAAAACGTCTGTTGCAAGATATTTTTATGAAAATCATGAATCCAAACCAACACTTCAATGCTGGGTCCTCCAGCAAATAAACCTGGGGATCAGGAAAGGTGATCTAGAACTGGAACTATTGAAAGCTGAAACCAGGTGGATAACCCTGCTCAACACTGTGTTACCATTTGGCCTGAATGAGGCTCTTAATTTCAGCATGTATTTGTGAAATCAGTTCCACTCTTATATTTACCTTCTCCTATATAGTCAAACAATTTGGTATACCTATAAGAATACGGTCCTCCTGTTTTCTTTAGCCACCCAAAGCTATACCTCTATGCCTAGTGACATTTTCTGTCAGAATCTTAGCAATACTATTAGTATCTGCTGCATGCTCTAATTCAATAACAAAGGAATCTCAACTAAGAGATACTATGCATGAGTAAATAGCTAGATTAAGAATTAGGCTCCTAGCCCGTACAACCTTCTTTCCACTTTTGGACCAGATAGAGTTTTTCATATAACCTACTTTAGGCTTATAGCCTGCACAGCCATTCTTTTCACTTTGGAATCTATGTCATTTTTTATCATAAAACCTGCTCCTCAGAAATGATATGCATACTGTACCATCCCCTTTTTCTCTGCCCTTTTCATGTATTTCTTATATTCTTTAATTTATCATCTAAGGACCATTTTTTGTCAATGGGACCATTACGAATCCCTGTATCTCAAATTGACCCATAAGCTATGAAATAACCTATATCACTGAATGACAATCTTTAATTCTAAGTGTATATTTATACCCAATACAGGTTCTCCTGTGAAAAAGATGAAATATAACCTGGAATACACTCCACTTTCGACCTGATTTAGCCATTGGTAGCTATAATTTGAAGGTTCTAAGCATGATGCGAGTGTCAGTCGGATTTCAATGTGATACTTACATTTTTATTTGATTCTCTCAGATAAAGAATGCAATCACATAATCCAGGACTTTAATTTAATGTAATGTGCCCATTAAACTATCTGTAGCGTTTGTCTCTTAGACAGCTTAAGTCTCCGCATACTTTAGGTAGGACTTATTATCTCATTCTGTTACAGTTCCGTATTAATTGATTACTAAATGAGTAATTATTGTCCGACGTATGACGTATGAGTGACATTTATTTATATGTCACCTTACCTTGTCATCTACTAAAGACTTATGCAGCCCCAGTAACATAATGCTATATTTATACATATCCAGATACATCCAGATTGATCTCCGTCTTGTATTTCAATTTGGCAAGAAATAGTTTGATTAAACATCAAATATTTAATTATCCAATTGGTCCATATGCATAATAGGCAGAAGTAGCCATTAATCAAAACATTTTTCAATAAATACACAAACACAAGTAAATCATGCTTTCTTTTATTTCAGACAGGTTTCTGAAGGTTGTCTGAATCTAGTATTGACTCTCCACCTGAAAGAAAGAAAGAAAAAGACAAGGGTTAATCAATACAAATTGGCACCAATTGCTCACCTCTTTATAAACCCAGGCTTCCTTCTTGTCAACATAGTCTCAGAGGAATCTAGAACGCAAAATGTGCGCATCAGACCCCTTCTTCACGCTGTCCCGCAGAAATGACGTCACCTACACGCTACAAATTGGCAGATTTAATCTGGCACTGTGCATGGACGTCCGGTGTGGAAGACACCTAAGGTTAAGTTGTTCTACAAGAGGGATTAGTGCCAGCTAGGGAGAGGAGATACCTATCAGGGTCAGGGGGTAAGCAGTGGGTCCCCAACCTCCACTACGCAAGAATCAGATATGGCCAAAGTGTTAACATCTGTATATTCCTTGCTGAAACCACAATACCCCTACCTATATACATTAATGAGATCTACTCAGAATACCACAAAACCTTCAGTATCACCTTGAAATATAATACCAAAAGATTATAAGTAATCTCACCCTGGACACTGACTGTAACAACTTTATATATAGATTGATATTGACTCATGACCCAGTTATATGATTATTGACAATATGATATATAACATATACTAACTCAAATACTTGTTTGATACTACATTGATCTATTCACTATAAATTGTAAGCAATATTCTATGTCAATTTGGTGATACTGGTGGGACAACTAAATATAATTATTTTTATACAATCAGATTTTATTCAAATGTGTAATTTTTTACTTTGCATAATAAAAGTTATATTTTATTCAAAACCTTCTTTTTTTGCTCCGTTCTCTGATCTGTGATTTATGGCTGATGCTTTATGGGAGTGTTCAACAGGGAAGGGCTTAAAAATGTACTTTTCTGTCCTATTTTTATACATGACCACTCTAATCTACTCTAACCCATCAGGAAGGGCTGTAAACATACATGGAGGCTGTGTAGAGGCACGTGGAGCAACAGCCAACTCACCTCCATCATGGATAATCTCTTGGAAAGTCATGGTGGTCATGTGCCAAGATGTATACCTATTATCATTTGGTGACATCCCATTAAGTGTTTTGCTATCAATTAATTCACATTATCACCTGTCATATTATTATCAGCCCTGCAGGGGCATGTTGATACAAAGTGGAGTTTGCATGGGTACCAACCCTTTATTATAATTATATTTTATATATAAGATATCATATAATACTATATATATATATATATATATATATATATATATATATATATATATATAGTATTATATGATATCTTTTCATGTTGCAATTATTATTATTATATGCATTATTTTTAGCATAGTAACCATTGCTCATTAGTTTACTCATATAGGAGTGTGACACAAATATGATGTATGTGGATCCCCCAAAACCCCAACTATTGAAACGCACTGACACAGTGAAAACGGTATAACAAAGCTTTATTTTATACACAGAGCACACTCTGAAATGGACAAGACTGTGCATTAATATCATGGGTGTGGTGTGGGCAGATCCCGGTAGGGGAAGAGGCTGTTTTTGTGAAAAAGGGGATACCTAAAGGGTTAAATGTTAGCATAATAAGGATAATGCATAGCATCTACTAGGGTCACATATGGTCAGGACACCACAGTAACCATAATCGGATGAGAAATCAGAATATCATATAACACTCCATTTCATAGAAATAAACATTAATGCTCAGAGTGCTTCCATATGGTCTCCATCTGCTACATTAAACAGATGCAATAAATCATGGATCATGTGATAAAAATCAATTCCACACACAGTGGGTTTTCATAAATTAATGATGATTCCAAAATAGATGATCGGAATCTGGGAAACATAAAGAGGAGGTGTTAGAACAATCAAAAGCTTGTATTATAGTGTTTTTGCTCTGGACACTACAATAAACCAATTAACATGAACGTCATCTACGAGCAGTGATAACCATGCTGATTCTGTCCTGTACAATCAGCGTTCCCAGAATATGTTGAGGATGTGTAATACGACAAGGCATGCTTCACTGTGACTACAATTTTTTAGCAAAGAGTACTATCACTATCTACATGGAATAGTTGTGCCATGCTGATATCACATCGCACTGGTATATGGGTGGTACCAAGGCCTGACAGATTACTCTGTTCACATTGCCCCTGAACACATACACATTGACCCTGATGTCAAACAAAGGGAATTAGACATTTTGGTTGTGGATGAAATGAAATACATGAATCCGCTTTCATAATGTTAACGGGATGATATGCAACAAAAACTACTGGTTTGGATTAGCAGATCCTTATGGTACTATGAAACTCTAAAGCTGGCACTCTATTCATTGTAATTGACACTCACACCAGTCATGTTCATTAGTGAAGAGATATGTAGACATATATTGCATTTCAGATCTAACTGTTGGGGTGAATGACACTGATCAAATTCCTGTTAGGAACTAGGTTGAGTGTTTACTCACATGATGGTATTGCACTGCTCGAAGATGAAGAACATGCCTTCATGGTCATGAGATTTGGCTATTAACACCTACAGAGACAAGAACGAGATATCAATCATAATACAATTCTGATTAACTACAACACCTCATATCAACGTCAATCCACATTGAACATCAATTAGTGAAATGTTGAACATAACCAGATTTGTACACACTCTGTAGCCAGCCAGTATGTCAAGATCTATACAAATCAGTATTCAGTGAGGAGTGATCATGAGGAGGACTTCGGGGATGGTCCTAACACCTCCTCTCACTCAGCACGGGGCACCCACCTTCCATGCCCACGCACCTTCTCCCTCTTCCACGTCTAGGTGGTGTTTGAGTGTGAGGTGCCACTACATGGGTGGGTGGCTGGGGATCAGCTTGAGCTGGTGATGAGGTCTGAAATGAGGAGGCCATCATCTCTGGTTGTGGTTGTGAAACCGAACGCTGGAGAGTTATGAGCTGGCGGTCTGCAAATTGGATTAGTTACTTCCTGTCCCTATTCGCCTGTTCCTCACATCTCCCCATCCTCTGGTTGTGCCTCCTCACCTCAGAATGGAGTGATCTGTTGCTCACAAGGAAGGAGTTTGTGAGCCGAACCTGCCTTTGGAGCAATCTGAGCTTCTCAGTCCTTAGTCTCAGTCCGTCTCATGTCCTCCCTGTTAAATTGGGCCATGATTTCCCTCAAAGTCAGGGTTGGTGGTGTTGACAGCATTGGGGCCGATGTTGACGGCATTGGTGCTGATGTTGATGGCATTGGGGTTGGGGGTTGCCATGGCTGCAATGGTGTTGTAGCAGGTGACAGTTGTGGCTGTGATGATGGCTGGGGCCAGGACAACGTCATCAGGTTTAGTGTGGTTGTTTGTTGGCTCCATGACATGCTCGGTGGAGGTGGCTCGAACAGCTGTGCACGGCTAGATAATGCGTTTGAGGGCCTGGGCAGTGAATCCCACTCCTGAGATGAGGGTGATCATCTGTATTGTGAATGGTCAGCTTCTGTGGATGGTCTCGGGCCCTCTGGAATGTCCTGCCCTTTTCGTCAACCACTCCGGGTTGATTTTGTTCCACCTCCAGTGGAGCCTCCACCTGTGCCTCTGTGTTTGGCCTTGTCCTCCAGGGTACTAAAATGAAGGAACAAACGTATTTGAGTTGGTTTCTCTACACAATTCGTAGTTATGTGTTTTCATATCCTTGACATCATGGTCACCTGTAATCATGGACACCTTCCCAGCAATGGTTGTTAACATGCAGCTGAGACATGGTCCAGGTTAGGACAGTATATGACATGCACATGCAGTCCTACAGAGTCTGTATCGACATATGCCGCAGTGTACATACCCATACATGTACTCTCCTTTGAATGTCAAATCAAGCTTTATCTGATTGTGAATTGTACTCAGAATCAGTTTTAACTGCAGGAATTGAACAGACATTTCATTGATAACAATTATGATAATGATATGTTTGCTACCAGGATTGACATGGTAATTGATGCCCCATATATCTTTACTTATAACCAAAGGGCTTACAGTGCTATTGTATGGCAGTTATCTATGTGTGTGGGCAGGGGTGTAGGAGCCAGAATAATTCTAGGGGATACCGCTCATTGTATACACCAGCCATTAAAAAGCTTAATTATACATACATACAAACATATTAAAATCTGTGGTGGTATTTGTCCACCCCATCCCTCCCCCCTCCAGTTCATACACCCATGTGTGTGGGGTTCATGTTTGTGCATATGAGAGTGTGATGGTGTATATGATACTCACATTGCATTGTTCTCGGCACACACGTATCCACCTGTCCTGGAAGACCGACTACTGCCGCTGGCTCCATCCACTCCTTCAGGATGTGCTCCCATCCACAGTATGTGATGTTGGCTGGTGGACAACCACCGTTTGAACATGCTGCTCTTGCCTCCTCTGCCATCTTCACCTTCAGCCTGCTGTCATCATATCTGTGTTTGACTTTACATCCCTGTTTGCAACCCCTAATGCAGCAACAGCTGTAGCTATCTCACTCCAGGCCTTTGTCTTCTGACTAGGCCTCACATTCCTCCCATCATGTATGATGCTATAGCGGGCATAGATTTCCATGAGGAGGACGTCCAATAATTGGGGGCCCTGTACTTTGGCACAACCTCTTGCCTGGGATTCCTGGTCTCCCTTTTCTCTCCCTAGTGCTGGTCCTTCATCCACACTACCTCCCCCCTGGGAGAAGACCCCTGCCTCTCAGTCCATATTCCTTGGGTGCCTACATCGGGGGGCACATCCCTCCCCCTCTCCTGCTCTCCTACACCTGTAACTTCCCTCCCTGACCTGGCTCTCGCTTTCTCCATACCTCTATCTCTCCTCACTCTCCTCCTCTGGTGTCCCCCCCTCTCTCCTCCTCTCTCTCCTCACTTTCTTCCTCCCATCTATTAAATAAATATATGGATAAATCAATATAATATATGCATGTGTATGAGGCAAAACAAGAATGTGTGTATTATGTATATTAAAGTAATTGTATGGGGGGGGGGGGGTTGTGGGGGTGTAGATGTGCTGTGGCCTACCGCTATGTATAGCTATGTTTACGTATTAATCTATGTCTGGGAATTATGTGATATCAGTAATTATGTGTGTGGTAAATTAAGATTTAATATGTCTTACTGGTCAAAATAGCCAAAAAACTCACAAAACAGCTCCTTCCTTCTCTCTCTCTCTCTCTCTCTCTCTCTCCTCAAAGCTCAGAAACTCACCAACACCTAGACCTGTGTGTTCACTTGCTCAGCTACAGCACAGTCAATGGATTCCGGTTTGTGCACCCCTTTAAAATCCCTTTCTGCGGCGTTAATTGCTATTCCACACTTTCTATTGGCTCTGAGGCCTGCGTCGCACTCCCTGATTACAGGTTTGGATTGGAAATGTGGTCCGCATCTATTTCAGTCCCCTAACAGCTTGCGGCCGTGGCATTGGTTTACTGGCTTGCTGCTTCAGCCCCTTGATTGCGGCCTTGTGCAATTTTATTGCTCTGTAACTCTGGCGAATTTCAAGCCCTCAGACATATGGGCTGTACCACGGCTGCTGCGGGGTTGGAATTTAATAGGGGCCTATGAATGGTAGTGTGGAAAGAATCATGATATGTGGATATATATGTTTGCACCTCCTTTACATACTGTACATGGTTATGTCAGGCTTTGAATGAATGCATTCATTCTGGTTAAAGGAACTGAGGTTTGAGTTACCTACCTAGTGATGTGCTATAGTGGAATAGAACAAAGCTTTTAATATCTGTGGTATTTTAGCCTATGGAACAAAATACATACATAGGAACTTTACCTGGTAACATGATCAATGGATATTTGTATAATTGGTTTGAGAAATAAAACAGAAATACACTGAAATGCACAATGTGTAATAGGTTTTATACCCTGTATATAGACATATATTTGGCCTTTTATGTTTCACAACATGTGAAACGGTACACTTTGTGATGTGCACCTACAATCAATGTAGAAAAAATGTATAAACATGGCACATGATCAGCTTGGACATCAAATAGGATTCACTATCTACAATAAAAGATTCTGTGAATGTAGTATAACAGCTCCAAGTCTGTGTAAAATCCACACTGCTCTCCTATAGCATTAACAAACAAACACTCACATGATATTGCAAAAAAGTACTCAATTAATAGTATAATACATAGTGGTGATTGAGGAAATAAATAAGTTATTAACTAAATATTTAAATTAAAATACAGTTACAGAGGTATTGAACAAGCCCGCAATTACAGGGCTGAAGTCTAAAACCGTAAACCATGAACCCGTACATAGCAATTCAGGGCATGATCATGATCAATTAAGCAAGCCTGTAATTTACAATTTAGAAAGAGCCAATAGTTAATGAGACCGTCATCATGACATCAGTAAAACATGGAGTTTAAATTTCAATCAGTTAGTGTTTAGAAGTCCGATATGTGATCGTACTCGCAATCTGGCAATGTAGAAATCAAGAAAAATGAATCAAGAAACTGTTCTAGACCATGTGGGTGGCCTGATATGTATTAACTCCTTGATTCCTGGGATCAATATAATAGGGAAATAAGATGTCAATTTTTTTTTTTTTATTGCAGATTTTCAAGCTTGAGCCTCTTGTGCAATTAATTATGTCTTTCATTACTTTCCCAGTAATTTAAACTACCGTAGTGTGTTTATATTTACTTTTACAGTGTTACGAAAAGGTGTTTAACCCACTTGCAGGTCCCATCTAGTACTTGTATACATTTTTGATACATCTGCCATTTACGGGTTGGAAGGCAATTGCGGGCTTGTTGAATTGTTACAACTGAATATGGATTTTGCATTTTTAGCACAGGTAACAATTGTGGGCTTGAAACATCAAAGGAGGAGATAGGATGGAGTTACGTTTTTGACAAGCGCAGGTATTTTGAGCCTTTAACTCGCAAATCGATTGCGGGTAGCCAGAAGAAGCCAATTCTATATAAGTAACTTTTAAACTTTTACAGGTTACATTACAGGTTCCAGTAATTACAATTTGGCCAATTGAATGGGGGCCTTTGACAGGACTACGTGATATGTCTTTTATAGAGTCCCAAATCACTTTTCTTCACCTACTAAAAAATTAGTGATTACAAGAATGAATAGAAACCAAATAAAAGATATAGGGGAAACATACATATTCATTAATATTTTAGCGCACACAAGTACTTACTATAATGGTGACACACGCAGTTCAGGTCACACACTCAGAGTACACTCATAAATAGTCAGATGTCAGTTGCAGATACCCATACATATCTCAAAATAATACCTGCACATGTAACTATAGTAAGGGAGGTTAATCTGTGGAATTATCTACCAAGGAAGGTGGTGACAGCGGATTCGATAGATAACTTTAAAAGGGGACTGGATTGATTTCTAATTAAGAAGGGAATTCAGGGTCATCCTGGATAATTAGAGAGAGTGTATTGATCCAGGGAGAAATCTGATCGCCAGTATCTAGGGTCAGGAAGGATTTTTTTTTTCCCTTTGAGATTGGCTAAGTTTCAGTTGGGTTTTTTCTGTTTGCCTTCCTATGGATTAATTACTAATTAAAACAAATAGATAAATAAATAAATAGTTGATTAATAATGAATTAACAATTAACAACTAATTAATTAATAACTAATCCTCATATTGCAGATCAGAGGAGATCTTAAAAGGTTTAACTTGATGGACTGAAAGTCTTTTTTTTCAACCTTAATTACTATATATTACTATGTAACATGGCTTTAACTTCACTATTAATAGTTGAGCACTTATACACAGATTAATATCCTCACATACCAATTCTTAAAATGTGTAAAAAATGTAAAGTAAATAAACTTGTCAAAAAACATATCTAAAATTGAAAAAAAAAAAAAAATTTGCTTCTAGATTTTCACAAACTTGGTTAAGTCATACATAAAAATCTTCTGCCTAGGGCCCAAACTTACAATAGGCAAAAGCACTTTGGCATACTAATTTGCCTCACTTCACCTCAAAACGCTGCAACATTCAGTATCAACATCAGTAAATTTATCAAATGCTGTCTGTGAATTCATCAATAGTTAATGTATTTTTATTTAAGCGGAGTATTGACTGTTGTAAAGGATGGCCTAGGCAACAGGTTTGAAGAGTATAGCGTATTTAGTAATGGTTTTCATTGGGAAGTGTATTCCATAATAGAAAACTGCAATTTTACAAATATATACATAGGTTAATGCCATTTTACATATAATACACATTTATATGTATATCTATAACAATTGAATAGTCATAGAAAGTTCATAATAATAACAACAATAGTAAAATATTATTAAGTAATAAGAATTTACAGATTATGTTGGTGCTTACAAATAAAGGATACTAATAATTAAGATATAGCAACAACAATAAAATGTATTAATAGTATACCCACATATTAATTATATATAATATATTATTATATTGTTATATCATGTATTCTTGTTATATTACCACATTAATATTAATACTAATTTCTATTAACATTAATGTTTATTATTTATATTTGATAATATTACTATTATTACTATATTATTACTATTATTAAATGTATTATTAATGTGTTTATTATTACTAATATTATTATTATTATTATTACTATCATTAACATTATTTTTACATTTTAAATGATTATTTTTACCATTATTTTTGACCTATACACCTTGCTCTATTCAATTACAGCAGCTTAAGAAATTAAATAGCGCAAACATATTCAAGAATATCATTTATACACAGCTTTCATTAAAAAAATATTGTTTTATATTAAACAATCTATTAAAGAACTAGCATCACCTCAAGGTTTATAATGATTTACCTAATTGGTATATTGTTGATTCCATTGTATGCCAATGTTTTATTTACTTTCACCTTTTTATTGTTTACTACTCCTCCGTTAGAGGAGATACTGTATTTTCCAGGAAATAATTGCATCTTATTCTTTTCCAGAGGGAACGAGGAGGCGCTCTAGAACCACCCTCCTTCCCGGAACATTAATACACTTTTAATAGTGTAAAGAGGATTTGTCATGTAATTATTAATGTATTTATATTTCTACTGTTAATATGTTCACTTTATTATTTGTTTGTTCTCACTATGAGCAATTGCATTTACGCTTACGGCTCCAACTTGACCCCTGAAGGTTAAATGAAAATTGTCAGGTCCTTTCCAGTCCTGCCTATATCAATAGATGTACGAAAAGATAACACTCTGACTAAGATATATCATTTCACCCATCTCCGATATGACTGACATCACATACAATTTTATAACACATAATATCAGGGGGTTCAATTCAGCTTTCAAACGGAGAAAAGCTTTCCTATTCTACAAAAAATACAAATATACAAGATACTTTTCTGAACTTATACCAACAAATATACTCCTCCAACTCCAGAGCTGGCATCTTTAAGATAAAGGATATTTTTAGATAAATACGACCTCCCATCAATCTCAGTTCAAGACCTGGAAAGTCTGAATGTCAGTATCACCATAGAAGAAATCAATGACACCATAAAAATTTTTTAATTAGGATAATCCCCAGTAACAGACGGCTTTTCTAATATTTACTATAAGACCTTTTCCAAAATATTAATCCCATATCTAAACAGTTTATACAATGCCATCCTTAAATGAGAACAAATCACAACGGAAATCAACCAAGCCCATATGATAGTTTCCCAAAACCAGGACGAGATCCCCTGGAGGCAAAGAATTTTCACCCTATTTCGTTTTTAAATGGGGACTTAAAAATACTGGCAAAACTTATGGCTAACAGATTTTCCAAGTTTCTTCCAAAACTAATACATAAACATCATGATGGTTTTGTACCTTTCAGACAAGCAGGAGACAATATAAGGAGAGTATTAAATATCTTGCATTTAGCAAAACATACTTTTATGCAAAATTGCTTTGGATTTGGAAAAAACATTTGATTCCTTAGAGTGGCAATACCTTTACAAGGTCTTAGATAAATTAGGTATCAAGGCAAGTTTTATCAATCTCATCAACTCACTATACAGAAATTTGGTAGTGTTCCTGAAACTCCAAGGAGATAATAAGGGTTTTTATAAACATTCAAAGAGGAACAAGACAGGGGTGTCCCCTGTCTCCCCTACTATTCACATTGGCAATGGAACCTTTAGGTCAAGCTATTCGCTCCAACCCACAAATCCAAGGGTTCCAAATAGGACTACAACAACTCAAATGCTGCTTATTTGTGGACTACATCCTATGAACATTAACTGACCGAATTTCATAGATACCTACATTGATGATTACGCTAGACTTATTCGGACTGATCTCAGGATTGAAAGTTAATTTAGATAAGACAGAAGCGATAGGGTCTTCTCTCCCTCCACAAATCCTAAAAATTAAAAAAATATATATTATTTTGCTTGGTCAGAACATGTTATCACATATTTAGGCATAAACGTAACTCCTGACCTGTCTAGATTATATGGGGCCAATTATACTCCTCTAATAAAAAAGCTAATTGCAGACAATAATAAATAGAGTAAATACTCCCTGGACAGGACGCATTAACGCTATTAAAATTAACGTTCTACCCCGAATTCTATGTTTATTTAGATTCCTCCCCATCCCAATTATCCCAATAGATATAGAAAAACTCAAAAAAACACCTTTCAAGATTTATATGGAACAATAAAAAACCATGAATAGTAAAATCATTCCTGTTTGGTAGCAAAAAGATAGGAGGACTATCCTCTCCTAATTTGAGATCATATTTTAGGGCGGCTCAGCTCTCCTTTATCCCGCAGGCTCACTCAATTGAACCAACGCATTTGGATATTTATCGAGAACCAGCAGCTGAAACCATATAAATGGAACTGAATATTCTGGACCCCGATCATACCTCCCAAAACTGCCAAACATAAAAACTCTCTAATAAGACTCTCACTTTCAACATGGAATTATATCAACTCTAAACATCATCTGACTTCTAAATTATCATGCTTAACTCCAACAATATGGAACAACCTCATAGGCTGTGTAATTGGCTACTAAATGACCAAATTATTTTGTTTGAACATCTCAGAACAGACTTTAATATGCCTTTAAAAAAACATTGTAATTACTGTAAAATTAGGCACCTTATCACCATTTCAATCAGAAAATGGGGAATACCCCAGACTAGTTGGCTGTCTCTCATTAGCAACAAAGCCCCTTTGACTAAGGGGGTTTTGGGCTTCCTTTATGCAACCATAAACGCACCCTCCAACAACTTTAAACCTCCATTTATCAAAAGATGTGAAGCTGACATGGGCTTACGTTGGGACTCCCCTAAATGGGAAAGAACTTGTACAAACTTAATTAAAGCCTCCCTAAATTACAGCTTAATGAAAACGACAATTACAATATTGCAAAGAGCATACTACACCCCTGACATAATGCACATCCCCACCACTTGCTTCAGGCAATGGCAAATTATAGGTACTTTCACCCACACGTGTTCGGGATGTCCAGTGACCCAACACATTTGGACCAAAACCCTAGAACTAGCATGTAATATTCTTCAAAAATCCATTCCCCCATCCATAGATATTTGCCTTCTGGGTAACCATAGGCCTTTACTTAAAAAAAAAAAAGAAAATTGGCTACAATATCTAATGCTTTCCACTAAAAGCCACATTGCCCATAAATGGAAGACCCCAACACTTAATTTAAGAGAAGTAATCAATAAATGTTATAATGATTCATGACAGCCTTACCCATATGATAACAATCACATTCTCCATATTTCTAGAGACTTGGGACTCATGGCTTAGCTCACCCCATACAATAAACATTTTATAAAAAAGCGTTTTTCAGAACTCTTCTCAGATCTGGTGGAAAATGTAATGCTGACTAAAAATGGACCTCTCGGCGTAAATCCTTGGAGCTGGAAAAGTAAATTGTGGGAAGGTTGAGTGGAAATCGACCAATCTGATGCTAAAACCTAACAAAACAAAAAAAAAAAAAAAGATGCCTGGGCTGGGCTAATTAAACTTGCTCATAGTAGTTATTTGGTTTAATTTTCTTTCATTTCTTAATTTAATTGATATATAACCCTTATGTTCTTTTTATTTTATGAAAACGGAAAAGTTAAAGAAATGTTGTAATAGTTCAGAAATGAACAAGAACCACATTATACAAAATGACGAAACTATTAGCAAATTGTTACATTTCAAATGATCATAAAAATGACTATTACAATGTTTGTACTTGACAATAAAAAATATTGAAAATAAAAAAAAATGTTTGCTTGGTAGAAGCCGGTTATGATGTTCAAATAATATATGCTCATTTGATATGCTACATTGGAATGATACATGCCAATAGAAGTACCATAAAACATCTCTGCATTCCAGATTTCCTCCCTCTTGTTGGTTTCTCAATAAGCTCACAAGTCCTTATGCTGCTGAATTGGATGCACTCCTTTTCTATCGTATTGAATGGAATATAGGTGGGTCCACTACTTAATAAATAGTTTTGCGTATAGGGTGGTGCATTGCCTGCTATAATGGATGGAGTATTTTCATATGCTGCTTCATAAATCTGTGACTTAGTGTACATACAGTGAATAATCAAATTCACATATTCTTCTGGCTATCTGAACTTCCTTTCGGACATCTGCTGCAGTCAAACTAAGAATCCATTGCTAGTTGCTCAGCCAATCACAGATGAAATATTTTCCCATAATCTGATGTAACTAACAGGACAATATGGCATTCTCAAATGTAAAGAAGGGCTGGCAGAGTATTCAGTGTTTGACTGTAGAACATTATAAATAGAGATGTCCCGAATAGTTCGCCGGCGGACTGTTCCCGGCGAACATAGCATGTTCGCGTTCGCGGCGAACTGCGAACATATGCGATATTCGACCCGCCCCCTATACTTTATCATTGAGCAAACTTTGACCCTGCATGTCACAGTCAGCAGACACATTCCAGCCAATCAGCAGCATACACTCCCTTCCAGAGCCTTCTAACTCATGGACAGCAGCCATTTTGGAATCATAACTAACTTGCAGTCTTACTGAGAGGAGGCTGAGTGTAGGTGATACTGCATCAATAGGGAAAACCATAGCTAGGCTACTGTACACAGTGTGCAATACAGTCCTGAAGGACTCTTTTGATCTCAGCTGCAAGGACACCCCTGTGTCTCTTCCCCCCCTTATCATCATCCTCCCCTCACCTTAGCACCCAACCCTAACACCCCTCACACTTATCCATAACACCCATCAACCTAACACCTAACCCTAACACCCCTCACACTTATCCCTAACACCCCTCACCCTAACACCTATCCCTAACACCCCTCACTCACCCTAACCCTAACACCCCTCACACTTATCCCTAACACCCCTCACCCTAACCCTAACACCCCTCACACTTATCCCTAACACCCCTCACCCTAACACCTAACCCTAATACCCCTCACCCTAACCCTAACATCCCTCACACTTATCCCTAACACCTAACCCTAACACCCCTCACACTTATCCCTAACACCCCTCACCCCAAAAACCTATCCCTAACACCCCTCACCCTAACCCTAACATCCCTCACACTTAACCCTAACACCTAACCCTAACACCCCTCACACTTATCCCTAACACCCCTCACCCTAACACCTATCCCTAACACTCCTCACCCTAACCCTAACACCCCACACACTTATCCCTAACACCTAACCCTAACACCCCTCACACTTATCCCTAACACCCCTCACCCTAACACCTAACCCTAACACCCCTCACCCTTATCCCTAACACCCCTCACCCTAACCCTAACACCACTTACACTTATCCCTAACACCCCTAACCCTAACACCCCTCACCCTAACACCTAACCCCCTCACCCTTATCCCTAACACCCCATACCCTAACACCCCTCACACTTATCCCTGTGTCTCTTCCCCCCCTTATCATCAAGGGAGGGGGGAGGATGATGAGGGAGGGAGGAAGAGACACAGGGGAGGATGATGAGAGAGGTGGGAGGATGATGAGGAAGGAAGGATGAGACACAGGGGAGGGTGATGAGGAAGGGGGCAAAGAGACACCTAACCCTAACACCCCTAACACTTATCCCTAACACCCCTCACCCTAACACCTATCCCTAACACCCCTCACCCTAACCCTAACACCCCTCACACTTATCCCTAACACCCCTCACCCTAACACCTAACCCTAACACCCCTCAGTCTAACCCTAACACCCCTCACACTTATCCCTAACACCTAACCCTAACACCTAACCCTAACACCCCTCACACTTATCCCTAACACCCCTCACCATAACACCTATTCCTAACACCCCTCACCCTAACCCTAACACCCCTCACACTTATCCCTAACACTCAACCCTAACACCTAACCCTAACACCCCTCACACTTATCCCTAACACCCCTCACCCTAACCCTAACACCCCTCACACTTATCCCTAACACCTAACCCTAACACCTAACCCTAAAACCCCTCACACTTATCCCTAACACCCCTCACCCTAACACCTATCCCTAACACCCTAACCCTAACACCCCTCACACTTATCCCTAACACCCCTCACCCTAACCCTAACACCACTCACACTTATCCCTAACACCCCTCACCCTAACCCTAACACCCCTCACACTTATCCCTAACACCCCTCACCCTAACACCCCTCACACTTATCCCTAACACCCCTCACCCTAACACCTATCCCTAACACTCCTCACCCTAACCCTAACACACCTCACACTTATCCCTAACACCTAACCCTAACACCTAACCCTAACACCCCTCACACTTATCCCTAACACCCCTCACCCTAACACCTAACCCTAACACCCCTCACCCTAACCCTAACACCCCTCACACTTATCCCTAACACCCCTAACACCCCTCACCCTAACCCTAACACCCCTCACACTTATCCCTAACACCTAACCCTAACACCTAACCCTAACACTCCCTCACACTTATCCCTAACACCCCTCACCCTAACACCTAACCCCCTCACCCTTATCCCTAACACCCCTTACCCTAACACCCCTCACACTTATCCCTGTGTCTCTTCCCCCCCTTATCATCAAGGGAGGGGGAGGATGATGAGGGAGGGAGGAAGAGACACAGGGGAGGGTGATGAGGAAGGGGGCAAAGAGACACAGGGGAGGATGATGAGGGAGGGGTGGAAGAGACACAGGGGAGGATGATGAGGGAGGGGGTAAAGAGATACAGGGGAGGATGATGTGGGAGGTGGGAGGATGATGAGGGAGGGGGTAAAGAGATACAGGGGAGGATGATGTGGGAGGTGGGAGGATGATGAGGGAGGGGGGATGAGACACAGGGGAGGGTGATGAGGAAGGGGGCAAAGAGACACAGGGGAGGATGATGAGGGAGGGGGGGAAGAGACAAAGGGGAAGATGATGAGGGAGGGGGAAAAGAGACATAGGGGAGGATGATGACGGAGGGGGGGAAGAGACAAAGGGGAAGATGATGAGGGAGGGGGAAAAGAGACACAGGGGAGGATGATGAGGGAGGGGGGAAAGAAACACAGGGGAGGATGATGAGGGAGGGGGGGAAGAGACACATGGGGAGGATGATGAGGAAGGGGGAAAAGAGACACAGGGGAGGATGATGAGGGAGGGGGGGAAGAGACACAGGGGAGGATGATGAGGGAGGGGGGAAAGAGACACAGGGGAGGATGATGAGGGAGGGGGTAAAGAGATACAGGGGAGGATGATGAGGGAGGTGGGAGGATGATGAGGGAGGGGGTAAAGAGATACAGGGGAGGATGATGTGGGAGGTGGGAGGATGATGAGGGAGGGGGGATGAGACACAGGGGAGGGTGATGAGGAAGGGGGCAAAGAGACACAGGGGAGGATGATGAGGGAGGGGGGAAAGAGACAAAGGGGAAGATGATGAGGGAGGGGGAAAAGAGACACAGGGGAGGATGATGACGGAGGGGGGGAAGAGACAAAGGGGAAGATGATGAGGGAGGGGGAAAAGAGACACAGGGGAGGATGATGAGGGAGGGGGGGAAAAGACACAGGGGAGGATGATGAGGGAGGGGGGGAAGAGACACAGGGGAGGATGATGATGGAGGGGGAAGAGACACAGGGGAGAATGATGAGGGAGGGGGTAAAGAGATACAGGGGAGGATGATGAGGGAGGTGGGAGGATGATGAGGGAGGGGGGATGAGACATAGGGGAGGATGATGAGGAAGGGGGAAAGAGATACAGGGGAGGATGATGAGGGAGGGGAGGAAGAGAGACAGGGGTGGATGATGAGGGAGGGGGTAAAGAGATACAGGGGAGGATCATGAGGATGATATAACTTCTGCAAGTGCAACTCATATCTGTTGTCACAGTAGCTTGGACGCATAGTACCAATCTGTCAAAACCTGTAATGATGAATGAGGTCTAGAGTAGCCTGGTTCCCTTATCCTCTACAGGTTGAGACCTAATGTTGGGTGACTCCAGACCAACACATGAGTACAAGCAGCACACAAATTCAAAGCCGCCATCCTCCTCCTGGACCAGCATCATCAGCCACATCAACCACTGCCGTCCTCCTTGCCCCCTCTCAACCATCCGCCACTCCTTCTCTCACCTTGAGCAGTTCCTGCTCATCTGCGTAGGAAGCTAATGTCACAAAGTGCCCCAAATTTGAAGTGATACGACCAACCAAGCATCTTTTTCCATCTCCCGGTCCCAAAAATCCAGGCCTTATACACGTGCCCTGATAGGGGACGTAACAAGTATTAAACTGATAAGAGTAGTACTTACAAACACGCCACTCCTATCTGGTGGCACCTTTGATTGCACGTGCCGTGCCCCAAAATTGAAGTGATACGACCAACCAAGCATCTTTTTCCATCTCCTGGTTCCAAAAATCCAGGCCTTATACACGCCCCCAGATAGGTGACGTAACAAGTATTAAACTGATAAGAGTAGTACTTACAAACACGCCACTCCTATATGGTGGCACCTTTGATTGCACGCGCCGTGCCCCAAATTTGAAGTGATACGACCAACCAAGCATCTTTTTCCATCTCCCTGTTCTAAAAATCCAGGCCTTATACACGCCCCCTGATAGGTGACGTAACAAGTATTAAACTGATAAGAGTAGTACTTACAAACACGCCACTCCTATATGGTGGCACCTTTGATTGCACGCGCCGTGCCCCAAATTTGAAGTGATGCGACCAACCAAGCATCTTTTTCCATCTCCTGGTTCTAAAAATCCAGGCCTTATACACGCCCCCTGATAGGTGACGTAACATGTATTAAACTGATAAGAGTAGTACTTACAAACACGCCACTCCTATATGGTGGCACCTTTGATTGCACGCGCCATGCCCCAAATTTGAAGTGATACGACCAACCAAGCATCTTTTTCCATCTCCCTGTTCTAAAAATCCAGGCCTTATACACGCCCCCTGATAGGTGACGTAGCAAGTATTAAACTGATAAGAGTAGTACTTACAAAGACGCCACTCCTATATGGTGGCACCTTTGATTGCACACGCTGTGCCCCAAATTTGAAGTGATACGACCTACCAAGCATCTTTTTCCATCTCCCGGTTCCAAAAATCCAGGCCTCATACACGCCCCCTGATAGGTGCTGTAACAGGTATTAAACTGATAAGAGTAGTACTACTTAACACACCTTATAATAATGCTGAGAGAGGCAACGCAGTGAGAGGAGTCTGAAGAAGAGGAGTCAGAGGAGGAAGGTGGCTTTGAGGAGGGGGAAGACCAAACACAGCAGGCGTCCCAGGGTGCTTGCTGTCACCTTTCGGGGACCCTTGGTGGCTGGGTGCAGGAAGAGACCTTCAATGACATCAGTGAGGACAAGGAATGGGACATGGCTAGCTTGGTATCCAACCTTGTGCAAATGGGGAGTTTGCGGTTGTGCAAAGGGACTGTTTGCGGTTGTTTGCGGTGCATTAAACGGGGAGATTGGTCTGTTACTGGGAAGCGGGTGTAACCCTTACACTACCTGATCGATACAACATCATACCTGATGTTTTAAAGCATGTTATTCCAAACAATTTAGGAACGTTAGGTGATTTATGCCCTTTATGGCTTAAAACCAAACTCTGCATCAACTATGTAATTTTCCGTGGAAGTTTTGCCATGGATCCCCCTCCGGCATGCCACAGTCCAGGTGTTAGTCCCCTTGAAACAACTTTCCCATCACTATTGTGGCCATAAAGAGTGCCTGTGGGTTTTAAAATCCGCCTGCCCATTGAAGTCTATGGCGGTTCGCCGGGATCGCCGGTTCGCGAACATTTGCGGCGGTTCGCGTTCGCCGTTCGCGAACTGAAACTTTTATGTTTGCGACATCACTAATTATAAAGAATACTAGTTTACTTCTACTGTTTTACATGTTGACGGTAGATGTGTGTAATAAAATAAATATTCAAATTTGGTGGCCCTTTTCTACAGGTTTTACAGCCCTATTAAATTCACCCAACTTTAAAACTTGTAGCCTGTAACGGAGCGCTCTAGACTTACGGCTATTAAACTGGCTATTAAAAAGATCTGCGGGTTACAGGCGGAAAAACCCTGCGGTCTGTCGAAATTGGAATTCCGTTGCCACAAAGCCTTTGATCTGTCAAGCACGTAAATGACACATTCGCAAATCGTTATTAAATTGCCACAAAACCACTGGCGTTCAAACCCGGAAACTGAAAATGGAGCCAAATAGCCTATGGGTCCTACAGAGGACCCGCAAGGGGGTTAAAGTCCTATCCGTAGCACTGTAAATACAAATATCAACAAACTACTGTATTTTTAATTAAAGGGATAGTGATGTTAGGTATTAATATTAATAGCACAACATTCTCAAGCACGCAAATCTGCAATATAAAATACTTTTTTTCTGTTTAACTTGCGTGTTATGTCAATCGTTAATACATATAATGAAACTCGCATGGACTAGAATATAATATTTACTGATTTATTAATATTGCGCTATTTTTGGAATGCGGCCCGATCGTGACTCGTAATTCAAACCCATAAGGGATTGAAATCTAAACTCCATTTTTCAGTGACATAATGATGACAATCTCTTTTACCATTGGCCCCGTCTAAACCCGTAACTACGGGTTTGACTAATTGATCATGTTCCCGGCCACACATGCAACGTGTGCAAGAATGGGTTATGGGTTTGGATGCCGGCCACATCTGTTGTGGGTTTGGCTAATTTAATTGCTCTGTAACTCCGCCAAATTTCAAACTTGCAGGCTTTGCGGGTGTACCGGTGCAGCTACAGGCTTGGAATTTAATATGGCCCTTAGTGTTCCAATAGCAATGTGGAGGCCATCAAAAACAATAGCAGGAGCAGCATTAAAGGAAAAAACTGAACATTTTGGTACCTGTTTTTTAATTAATTTAGTAAATTTAGCCCTAACTTTCTATGTATTTGGGTAAATCCACCTTCCTATGAACTTTATAAGCCACTGTATTAAAATATATGTTGGTTATAGGCAAAAGTTATAGCGTGCAAACCTTTACTTTATTTTTTTGCAGAGACATTTGGACTTGGAGAAACTAAATTAACTATTCACAGAGCATTTGCAGTATGTATAATTATTCCATGTCATACTGAAGATAAATAGCTATTTTTTATGAACCGTTAGTGTGTTTAGAAACAAATTAAACCTGTTATTAAATTAATCATTTGGTAGCAAAATGAAACCAATATACTGCAAACTCTCAGGGGCACCCAATTTTACCTTGCATATTCTTCTGCATTTGTACACCGTTTGAATCTGTAATTAATGCTAGAACTGTGCAACCTTATGGAATATATTCCTACTTTGCAAGTGAATGATAACAGTAATAATTGTTGTAGAACTTCAAAATTAGAAAGTTTGAAAAATGTTTTCTTTTTAAAGTTTTTCTGTAAGTCAATTAAGAAGTTTGCAAAAAGTGTTAGTAAATTCTTTATTATCAATAGTTCAATAAGTCAAAAAACGTTGTTGTCACATTTTCAAATGCATAGAGTAAAATACCAAAGTGCATTAAGTTTATTTCTCACATTCATTTGCTTAAGAACAAAGCACAATTATTTTTGTGACTTGCAGAATAAGGCCTAATGTTTATGAATCCGAGGAACCTAGATACCTAGAATTCAACAATGAGCATAACAATATGAACCATATAATAACGTATGGTTAAAAGAGTGTCTAAAGCTATCTTAAAGAACAACTTTTTGATGAAAAAAATATACATTTTGAAAATCTGTTTTACAATGATTTAGTTATAAAAAATATAGACGATAACTGCTGATGCCTGGAAGCTTCCAGTAAAGTTTATAGAAGGGTGCATGCATGAGAAGGGTGTTTACGTCTCTGCAGGAAGAGTTTTGCAATGATTGGCTGCTTCTGAGCATGTGCATTTGAAGGATTAGATGTCAAATGTTATAAGCTCCAATTATATATAAAAAAAAAGCTCCCCTTCTCTTCTTCCTCTTTCACCCCTCTATTCTCTGTTCAGTACATGTCCTCCAAGCTTCAGGAAAACAGACAAGATGGAACTTTTTATACATGGAATTTGCAACAAGATTTTCTAAAAAAAATGGTCCTCTGCTCATAATTTTACACAACTGCTGACGTTCTTGGTTTGTTAAACACATAAAAAAAATGTTATACAGTGGTCCTTTAATTTCCATATTAAATATGAAACTGTTGGTTATATTGTTTATTTGGTAGAAGCCAGTTATGATGTTTAAATAATATATGCTCATTTGATAATATGCTACATTGGAATAGGGTAGGCTCATTAGCCTTGGTTGGCAGCCAGCCTAAGAGAATGAAAACTCGATTTCAAACCCCAGTCAGATGCAGTTTGTTAGCCCTGTCAGATGATCCATATAGGAGAAAGACACTCCAAAATAGCTTCTACGAATTGAGGATCTCACTGTCACTGTCCCAGCTTGCTAGGCCATGACAGATTAGTGTAAAGAGTGTAACTAGTACGGTGCACACTGCATCCCACCTAACAGCTCCATTGCACAGGCCCAAGGGATACGTCTTCATCTAGACAAACAACATTTTCAAGCTCTTTAGCGATGGTAAAGGGGTGAAACGGCAGGTGGAAGATGTCACTGGAAGTTGCAGTCTCAATCCTGCATGCAGGTGGTTCAGGTGTTTGGGTCCCTGATGCTGACCTAGGAGATGACGGCATAATTCGGCAGCACCCTGAAGGACCAAGCAGCCTTCTCTAGGGACAGCACTGCTTGCTCCACATGGAGAGGGGCCTAGAAAAGGTGGCCTAAAGAAAACTCGTCTCCACTTCACCCAGTTGGCTAGCCGCGGTCAATGGGCATCTTCAAACGAGGGCGAAACTCAGTAAAGAAGAAAAGGCTCACACCTGCCTCACAAGGTGTACTTGGACTGAAACACACGTTAGAACATCAGAACTATGTTTGACACAAAAGACAGCGGTCGCCCAGAACAGTGCTCTGCTCAAGTTGCCCATGACCTATCAAGGCTGGCTATCGAAATCACTGCCCACAGTGAAGTCCGCCTCTCAGAGGAAGGAAGCCTTCAGGAACATGGCACAGGCTACACCCTCTACTGGTCAGGCAAGCCAGAAACCGAAAAACGCCTCTCGTGTATCAGCTTCATATCGCCTCCAAACTTGATAACCCACCAAAGGGTCACTCTGACTGCATTATTTTCATGTGTCTCCCACTTAAAAACAAGCAGCATGCTACAATTTTCAGTGTCTATGCCCCAACTGATCTGCACAATCTCGTACAAAACATCCCTGCAGATGACAAGGTCATAAACCTCGGTCACTTCAATGCCAGAGTAGGCAAAGATTCAGAAGCTTGATAAGGGGTACTTGGCAACCACGGTGTTGGCAGCTACAATGACAACAGGCACCCTCTGCTAGAGTTTTGTGTGGAGCAGAATCTCACAATCGCCAATGCCGATTTTCAGCAGAAAGAGAGACTGAAGACAAACAAGATTCATCCACGGTCCAACCACTGGGAGCTTATAGACTACATTCTGGTGCACCAGCGAGACCTTCGAGAAATCCTACTCCCTGAGTTATGCCCAGCACAAAATATAATATGGACCACTGCCTTTTGTGCTGCAAACTTCGTCTGCACTTCAATCCTAAGCCAAAAAGGAAGGATGCCACAAGGTAAAAGTTATAGATTAGAAACCACCAGTCAGCTGAAGTGAAGGCCAACTTCCAGGTGAATCTCCAGTCAAGATTAGAGCATCACATATGCTTCACAGATACCTCTTCAGATGCTACACGGGAACATCTCAAAACCAGCATCCTGCAGAGCTCTGAAGAGGTCCTGGGGTTCTCCACAAAGAAGAACAAAGACTGGTTTGATGAAAAACAATCAGGAGATCCATAAATTACTGTTGAAAAAGACATCTGCTTATCAAGTGCATCTCACTCAGTCATGCTGTCCTAAAAAGAAAGCAGCCTTCCGTCTTTTGTGCAGCAACTTCCAACGAAAGCTTAGAGAGATTAAGAACCAGCGGTGGTCCAACCTCATTGAAAGAACAGATTTTGGTGACTACAGGGGCTTTTATGAACAGTGAATATGGTCAAACACTCCTTTCAGACAAAGTGTTAGTTCTGAACCAGTGGTCTGACCACTTTCAGCCTCTATTTCGTGCCAGCTGCATAGTTTCAGTCTCAGCGCTCCATCACATTCCACCACTACAAATGAAAACAGAACCGGATGAAATCCCTACTCTTGAAGAGACTGTAAAAGCTATTAAGAAGCTAAAGAATGGTAAGGCAGCAGGAGGTAATACGATGCCAGGAGAGATCTAGAAACATGGTGGCCAAGCATTTCACACTAAGCTCCATGAGCTCTTTGTTTGCTGCTGGTGGCAAGGCAAACTGCCACAGCTCCTTTGTGATACGATCATCATCACCCTATACAAGAAGAAGTTAGAAGATCAGACTGCTCCGATTACTGGGGGTAACTCTGCTCTCCGTCGAGGAGAAAATCCTCGCTAGAGTATTCCTCAACAGGCTGGTGCCCACTATCGCAGAAGAACCACACCCCAAGAGTCATTATGGCTTTAGAGCCAACAGGATCACCACTGATATGGTTTTCATTCTCAGACAGCTCTAAGAGAAATGGAGTGAACAGAACAAGGGACTTTACGTGACGTTTGTCTGCCTTTGTTCAACACCGTTAGCAGGAAGGGTCTGTGGCAAATCCTGGAATGTATCGGATATCTCCCAAGTTCCTCAACACGATAATCCAGCTACATAAAGATCAGCGTGCCATGTCAGGCACAGCAGCTACCTGTTAGAGCCCTTCCCAATAAGTAATGGAAGCAGGGCTGTGTCCTTGCACCAACCCTATTCACACTATTCCTCAGTATGATGCTGCAAAGGGCCACCGTAGACCTTGATGATGAGGATGGGGTCTATATCTGATACTGCACCAATGGCAGTCTTTTCACCCTGAGGGGACTGAAAGCCCACACCAAAACAATGGAACGACTTGTTCAAGAGCTACTCACGACACTGCCCTTGTTTCCCATACGGCGACAGCTCTTCAGAGATAGACATCTTGCTTTGCCAAGTCTGCCATGCTCTTCAGTCTAGAATTCAGTTTGAATAAGATGGAAGTTCCCCAGCGGTCCGCACCTCAGGAAGATTTTTTTTTTATATATATAATTTCTCTATTGTTTTCCAACAAAATTAATACAAAAAGAAACTCAATAACATAATTAATTTCGCACATACATATGTTCGTAGTAAACACATTCTTCTACTTGTACAGCGAGATAGGCAAGAGTAATAAAAAAAAACAAATATCATATATAAGTTCTTTTACTTTATGTGCCCCCTTGTCTTGGATGAACTCACAACGCCTCCAGATCTGCCTTGTATTCCCTATCCATATAATTATCCCAATACTGCCAATTAGCCAACAGTCCCCTCCTATGACCTTTATCTAAATCTTGACGCATAAATTCTTTATTTTTATTAATAAACCGGGAAATTTCTTGCAAACAAGGGAGTTTATCTAGTTTCCAGTATCTACTCAATAACCACTTTATAACCAGTAAAATATGTGAGAGCAAGAACCAACAATTCAGGAATTTCTCCCTTATTTTCAAATGGCGAATAATAAGATCGGGATCATGCGGAAGATCGATGCATAATATCTCATTGATCTAATTAATACATGTATTCCAAAATAATCAGTCCCACCAAACATGGAAGGTATCTACTATAGAATCACATCCTTTCCAACATTTAATACTTATCCCTTGTGAGCATTTATTAATGGCTGCTGGAGTCCAGTGCCACCTATTCAGTATTTTGAAATATAATTCCATGTATGAATTTAAAATGGCAGATCATTTTACAATTTTTAGTGCGTATAACCACACTTCTTCCTCATAACTGTCGTCAACATCTTTTTGCCCATAGTGTCATACCTTTTGTTTTCTCAAAAAACTCTATTCTATATAAACATTTTTGACATTTTGAGATACAATGTGCCAAATTTTGATTATACACCAATGATTCAAAAGTGGTTAAAGGGTTCATAATTCTACCTTTGAATCCCATTTGTTTTAATCTACCTTTTAACGATCGTTTAACCACATACTATTCTTTAATTTATATTTATGATATATTTGTGTCCACACCAGTAACTTGCCATCAGAGTATAGATCAAACATATACTTCACTCCCTAATTTTTCCATTCTTCCAGATTATCTGTTCTCTGATGCAAAGAAGCAATCTCTAAAGGTGCCCCTAACGAGGGATAAACTGATAGATTCCCCTTGCTTCTAAGCTTCATCCAGTACTTTAAGAGACTTCACTCCTCTTGGTATAAATAAGTTGTTTAACACTTCTACATTTGGAAACCACATTATTATTTGTATTGGGATATCTTCCAACAGATGGTTTTCTATTTGTTTCCATATTGGATTTTCATACGGAGAGCTCCAAACCAGAACTTGGGAAAGTGCGATAGCACTATATAGATCTTTAATGCATGGGGTAGCAAGACCCCCTGCATCTATTCTCTGTTTTATTACTGCTAAAGGTATTCTAGCTATTTCCCATTAAGTATGAACTTGTCAATACTATATTGGGTTTTCTTAAACCAAAATTCTGGCAATGTTTCTGGTATACATCTTAGGGGATAAGTCAACTTGGGTATAATCATAATTTTTGTGACTGCTATTCTAGCCATCCACGATAACTTAATCTTCTTCCAATCCAGAATTATTGATTGTATAATACTTAACACTTTATTCAGTTTGTCCTTAAGTATGTTTTTATATCAAATGATAGAGAAACACCCAAGTGTACAATATGTGGCAACTCCCAATTATATGGATATCTCTCTTTTAGAACTGCCCTCACTTCCGGATTTACTCCCCTGTCTATTTATTTTAAAATAGGAGACCTTCCCAAAATCTATTAATAATTCTTCTAATTTAGCTAAGGAGCTCATGGAATTTGCCAACGTAATTACCAAATCATCGGCATATAATGCAGTTTTATATTCACCTTCCCCAATTCTAATTACTTGAATTTCTTTAGCCATTCTAATTTTTTTCCACCAAAGGTTCAATAAACAAAATGAACAAAAGGGGGAACAATGGACACCCCTGTCTTGTACCGTTTGTTATGGGGGGAAAAAGCAGTTTCAAAGTTTGGGCCTACAATCTTGACTTCTGGATTATCATATAATGTATCCATAATATTCCTGGCGAAATTCCTGAGAATAATACTATTCTTAAAAAAATTCCAGCTAACCCTGTTGAATAATACTATTCTTAAAAAAATTCCAGCTGATCCCATTGAACACTTTTTTGGGGTCAATCGACAGGGCCAGCATTCAACTTCCTCGCCTCACTCCCAAATATCCAAAAGTCTTCTAACGATATCTCCCACTTGCCTTTTTTTTTACAAATCCAGACTGATCCATATGGATCAAGCCTGGAATAACTAGTCTATATGACAGTATTTTGGAGTAGATCTTCAAATCATAATTTATTAGAGAAATTGGCCTATAGTTCTTTCTGTCTTCCGGATCTTTACCCTGTTTTGGTATATTTATTAACTTTGCTTCTGTTAATTCTGACAATATTTACCCTTTATCCTTGATTTCATTAAACATACTGGCTAAATATTTTATAAGATTATCTGAGAATGTTCGATAATACAGCTTGTCCAGCCCATCTAAAACTGGAGCTCCTCAATTTCTCTCCTAGTTATTTGCTCATTCAGCATATTCAACTCACCTTCAGACACCTTAGGGAGATTTATATCTTTCAAAAAGTTTCCTATTTCTTCTTTATCCGGTTTATGGAAATTTGATTGTAATTCCAAATTATATAATTTAGAATAGTAATCAAATAATACTTTGCCTATGTCTCTAGGATGTTTGTATACAGTATTATCTTCTCCTTTAATACGGATGACTGTATTCTGTATACGCTGTTTTCTCATTTTATTTGCCAACATTTTCCCTGTTTTATTTCCCATCAAGTACTAGGATTGCTGAAACTTCCATAGCACCTTGTCCAACTTAAGTTGATGGATCCGTTTGCATCCATTGGCATACTCTGCAAGCGCAAACTTTCTTTTAATAGGGGAATTCCACCCATTGATGTTGTGAGAAATTATATTAAGTGTCATCAAATCTCTTATTCCACTCTTTGCCACACTCTACCTTTCTTAATCATATCCTTACATAACCTGATACCCACTGCAAAACATTCATTCTTCCAGGATCATACACATACATCTGGCTGCCTTGAAGAAACCTCCTGAAAGGCTGTAAGCCGATGTTCAGAAATGACAGGCTATATAGATGGAGGTGGCACTCCTCCTTAGTATCAGACTAACCGCTTCTCCTCATCTTTCCGTATTGCTCCTGACTCTAGAGTTAGCATTAATCGGGATTACACTAATAATGGGGACATTTATATCTTACACTATCTTCTCTTTTTCCCCCAAAAAAAGAAAGGAAGATTACTGTCCTCCTGGGTTAGAGTAACAGGTAAGGAATAACAGGGGTCAGGAGGAAAGTGAAGGTAGGAATGATTATTAATTAGTGAGAGAGATCTGAGATGAGTGGCTCTAGTATGTAATATGTTGTCTGACCCCTAGTGGTGAGAGATATAATCTGAAAGTAGGAAAGTTAGGTGATTTCATGGTTCTATAAATTAAATCTGAATAGGAGTAGGTGGGAGGGAACTGCTATGAGGGCTTCACAGAGGCAGTAGGCCTCTGTTTGCAGGTAAAACTTGGCACTGCAAGAAAATGGAAAACATGGTGTGAGGGACAGGAAGATCAGAAAAGAGATGAATGAGACAGAAAACGTAGGAGATATGAAAGTCTTGAGACATGTGGGTAGGAGGAGATTATGCAAGCCAGTAGTGGGGGAAGAATGGGAGCCAGGCAGGAAATAGCAGACAGTTGTGTGGGTTTGAAAATATGGTAGAAATAAACATATATCCCCAGATATAATAACAAGCATACAGTAGTAATATTAATAAAGATATTGGCTCCAGGGATGGTGCAACTTCCAAAGTCTTCTCCATACCTGCTGGTGTTTTATACTGCTCTCAGGGCTTCCCAGAGGTAGTAGGCCTCTATTTGCAGATACAACTTGGCACTGCTGGTGTTGTATACTGCTCTCAGGGCTTCACAGAGGTAGTAGGCCTCTGTTTGCAGTTAAAACTTGGCACTGTAGGTGTTGTATACTGCTCTCAGGGCTTCACAGAGGTAGTAGGCCTCTATTTCAGGTACAACTTGGCACTGCTGCTGTTGTATACAGCCCTCAGGGCTTCACAGAGGTAGTAGGCCTCTGTTTGCAGTTAAAACTTGGCACTGCTGGTGTTGTATACTGCTCTCAGGGCTTCACAAAGGTAGTAGGCCTCTATTTCAGGTACAACTTGGCACTGCTGCTGTTGTATACAGCCCTCAGGGCTTCACAGAGGTAGTAGGCCTCTGTTTGCAGTTAAAACTTGGCACTGCTGGTGTTGTATACTGCTCTCAGGGCTTCACAGAGGTAGTAGGCCTCTATTTCAGGTACAACTTGGCACTGCTGCTGTTGTATACAGCCCTCAGGGCTTCACAGAGGTAGTAGGCACCTTTTTTCAGGTAAAATTTGGCACTGCTGGTGTTGTATACTGCCCTCAGGGCTTCACAGAGGTGGTAAGCCTCTGTTTGTAGGTAAAACTTGGCGCTGCTGGCACTTCCTTATAGCCATAACTGATAATTTCATATTTGGGGTGTACTCACTTTTGTTGCCAGTTTTAGACATTAATGGCTGTGTGTTGAATTATTTTGAGGGGGCAGCAAATTTACACTGTTATATAGGCTGTACACTTACTACTTTTTTAGTGTCTAAACTCTTTTATTTTGAGTTAAATTGAGGTGTAACTTCGTTTTTTTAGGTCCTGGATGCTCCCTCTTGCTGTAGGTAAGCTTTTTATGTATGTATTTTGTGTAAAAACAGGGATATGGACGTTTTGGATTTTACTAGGTAAATATACCTTTTATCTATTTACTTTTATGTACTTTATTTTATTAAGAAGTGCTTCTAAGCTTTGTTTTACTGCCTAAAATAAAATAAAAATATTTCCTGCTTGGGTCTGCCCTCCATGAAGACACAGACTTTCCTGTACTGGGTGTGCTGTGTCTCATATTAACCAAACAGTGACCATCTCTCAACAACATGCTGGAACAGATACAAGGTTCCTGATAGGCTAGATCACTACACTGCACATTCAGTACTACAGAGTCTGTCTGTATACACTGCAGTAGGCAAACCCATACAAGGACTATTTGTTTGATTTTTAGGGAGCAAAAACACAACTTATAAGCACTTCTTAAAGTTGTGTTTGCAGTCATTGTTGCATGCACTATTCCACACCACCAGAGCTGCTTATATAGGCACCTAATACCTACCAATAGAAAAAATACATTTGGGTAGGTTTTTTAACCCTATACTAACCTTCAAGCCAGCAACAGCACAGTGCATAAATCCCAAGAGCAAGGCCTGATATCATCCTGGAGTCCATGTGCAGGGGGAAACAAGACTATACATTTTATAATGTTTTGCTGCACAAACTGATTTCACAGATTGAAACAATGTTAGAGCTGCCTGTAATTGTCCAAAATAAATTATGAATGTTATGCTAAATTTAGCAGGGATTTCCAGGTGGTTTAACTATCAAAATCAACTGCTTGCAAACTCAAGAGATTTAGCAAACATTAGGATAAATTTAATCATGTTTATTTTATTATTTTTCATGCAAAAAAAATGTTTTCCTACACTGTTGATTCGCCTCTATCAGATGCACTCATAATCCATGAATCTTAAATATGGTTTCAACATGTCTTAATATAATAGTGAGTGTGTGTGTGTGTGTATATATATATATATAGATAGATAGATAGATAGATAGATAGATAGATAGATAGATAGATAAATAATATAAACTAGTTTGGAACAATGTTGCTAGTGTTAAATGGTTTCCTTTTAACTGTAGAGGAATAAACAGCTCATAGAATATATTAATCAGAGCTTCTGTGACTCTATTCATAGAATAATTAATGACTGTACATTTAATTAATGTAGAAAGAGACCAATAGATTTGTAACAACCTAAGTCATCTTATTTTACACCTCTTCATTCACATTTCTAATTATTTCCACTGTGACCGATTTTGTAACCTCCCAGCTTGTGTGTATGACTAATACTCATCTGAATGGAAGCTATACTGAAGAGCTTTCATTAACCCATCCAATACATATTTTGTTCCATGTTCTTATCAATACACAAATTAATATTCCTTCCATTGGATATGGTTCTTGATAACATTATAAAGTGCTAAAATTAGTCATTACTTTAATTTGTCTGAAATCCAATGTTTGGTTGGTGAGTGAATGATTGTTCAAAGCCATGAAACATTTCCCTCTCTGAAACAATGCAGGAAACTCACAATCGCTCTCTCGCTTTCACATTAACCTTAGCTTTCAGTGGCCTGATATGCTTTAGATTTGTTATATGAACTTCTATCTTTCATCACACTGCAGAAAGGGCAGAGCTGCGTCCATCCCCTATTAGTTGTCCAAGGGATGAGAGAAGAGTATCTGTCCAGGTGGCTGTCCTGATAGTAGTCATTGTCTGCCTCCCATTCAGCAGTTGCCACTGCTTACCTAGACCCATGTAAAAAACAATTAGGACTACTTTTTGGGCAGTTCCTCTCCCATCCCCTAGACCCCCAATAGGTAATGGAGAAAAGCTTTTCTAATGGAGGTTTCAAAAACTACATTGAGTTTATGTTTTTCAAATATTGATTATATTCCTAATCAGTTAGAAAAGAAACAAGGGAAACTCTATTGTGAAAACTCCAAGGTGAACAGACAGACCCTGGTATATATAAATGTCTACTTAAAGTGCGGAAAACTAAAAGATAAGAATACGATTCTTCAACTAAGCCATATTTAGAAGTGTGACATTTGAAAAGAAAAATTAATAAAGGTACAGTAATAAATATGCACTATTGGAAGGAAACCCTTATTAAATAGAACTGGTTTGTAATAAATGGACAACATTTACAATCCTTACTAAATATACATATTTATCACCGTATACATGTGGGAAATACAGTAATAGTAAAAGGAGTAAATCACATCCAATGTGCCTTAAAAATGATTTCAAGATTAAGATACAGAGTAAAAAACAGGCATTTAGATTATGCAAACAAGAGGGGACAGAGACTGCCTTACATAAGTACAAGGAAATCACCAAGGCTTGCAAAAGGGCTATTAGACTGGTTAAAATAGAAAATTAAAAGTCAGTTGCAAAAGAGAGTAAGACTAACCCTAAAATATGTTTTAAATATATCAATGGGAAGAAGGCAAGGAAGGAAGCTATAGGAATATTGCAATGTGAAACAGGCCGTCTGATAATTAGTGACCAGGAAAAAATACACAAGGAAGGTACCAGTGACGGAGACACCGCAACATAATAACGCAGGAAGAAATCCAGAAGAGGTTGGAAAAAATAAATGTTAATAAAGCCCCAGGTCCTGGTCGAATACATCCAAGGGTACAGAGGGAACTGGGTTCTGTAATAGCCAAACCATTATCTTTAATTTTTCAAGATTCACTCAACACAGGGTCGCTACCAGTTGACTGGTGAAAAGCAGAGGTGATACCTATATTTAAGAAGGGAGCAGGAGCAAATTTGAACAGGATTATAAGTAGGAGTCAACATGGATTTATGAGGGATAGGTCATGTCAAACAAATCTAATTAGTTTCTATGAGGAGGTTAGTAGGAACCTGGATCAAGGCAACTCCGTGGATGTAGTCTTTTTGAATTTTGCAAAGGCTTTTTGATACAGTGCCACATGGAAGACTATTGTGCAAACTAAGGGATACAGGAATTGCAGTAAATATCGAGAGCTGGCTAAAAGACAGGAAGCAAAGGGTTGTTGCAAATGGAACATACTCTGATTGGACTAATGGGGTAAGTGGGGTTCCTCAGGGTTCAGTATTAGGTCCTCTCCTATATAACATATTGGAAATTGGGATTGGAAAGTAGTGTCTCCATATTTGCTGATTATATGAAGTTGTGCAGAGTAATTAAATCAGATAATAATGAACTTTCTCCAAATGGTTTTAATATGAATAAATGAAAAGTTATGCATCTGGGAAGGAAAAATATCCATGCAATTTATAATCTTAATGGAGCAAATCTGGGGGTATAAGATATTGAAAGGGATTTAGGAGTACTTGTAGACAACCACCTAGGTAACAGTGCTCAATGCCAAGCAGCAGCTGCAAAGGCAAATACAATATTACCATATATTAAGAAGGATATAGAAGCAAGGGAAGCAAATATAATTCTGCCACTATACAAATCCCTCGTATGGCCTCATCTGGAAAAGGAGTACAATTTTGGGCACCACTTCATAAAATGGCCTTTTTAGAGCTGGAAAGGTTGGGGATAACTTATGAAGAAAGGCTAACCAAATTAAGTTTATTTTCTCTAGAAAAAAGGTGTCTAAGAGGAGATATAGTTACATAGTTACATAGGGCCTCATTTTATTATCGTCCGTAAAACGTCCGCAAGGCTGCGATTCCTTGCAGGGGTTCCGTTATCTTGCAATTCAATTATACGGCCCCGCAAGGATCTCCCCTTACGGCCGGCCGTATATCTTGCAACCGGCCGTAAGCTCAGAAAACTTAAAACGCAAAAATAAATTCAAGACGGCACTGTACAGCTCTGTAAATGCTGGGGATCATATTGGGGGACATGAGGATTAATAGCAACCCCCTCTCAAGCTTGCACATCAGCCCAAATCCGAGTTTACATTAACTGTTTATTTTCCGGCCGCAGCGTGGGCGGGTCTGAGGTGCTCCAAGCCCTCGGGACTTTTTACATGGATTTTTGACATAAATAAAAAAATAATTTATTTACGGATTTGAGTGTAGGGGAATGTTGTGCTATTTTTGCTAACACCTACAATCACTTTATTGTCAGAGTGCAGGATGGCTTTATTTCGGCTTTATAATGTGCTTAATTGGTGCTAGCGGGACCTTTTTCCTGCAAGTAAGCTGCGGCTCGGTTTTAGCCTTGCAGAGAGGGTTCCCGGAGCAATTGAATAGCAACCGGGATTTTCTTGCGGCCGAAACTCTTGCGGTCGATTTAGATCAAAGGCTTTCCTCCGGCGCAAGCGGCCGCAAGGGATAGCAAGGCGCCGGCCGCAAGCCTGACGGAATCCCCGGCCGGAGGGGAATAGAATAGCCGAATAGCTTGCGGCCGGTCCTTGCGGCCCCGCATCTCCTACGGCCGATAATAGAATGAGGGCTATAGTATTTAAGGTTGAAAAAAGATTTTCAGTCCATCAAGTTCAACCTTTTAAGATCTCCTCTGATCTGCAATATGCGGATTAACTATTAATTCATTAGTTGTTAATTAATTATTAATCAATTATTTAATGTTTTTTTTTTTTTATTATTAATTAGTCCAGAGAAAGGCAAATAGAAAAAAAAAAAACAAGCGAGACTTAGCCAATTGTCTCAAGGGGAAATGTAAAAAATTTGGATCATTACTGTCTCTCTAATTATCCATGATAACCCTGAATACCCTTTTTAATTAGAAATAAATCTAGTCCCCTTTTAAGTTATCTATCGAATCCGCTGTAACCACCTCCTCTGGTAGAGAATTCCACAGATTAACCACCCTTACTGTGAAGAACCCTTTTCTTTCTTTGAGGTGGAATCTTTTTACTTCTAACCTCAAGGGATGTCCTCTTGTCAGTTGAAAACCTCTTGGCACAAAAAGCTCCCCTGACAAATCTTTATACTGACCCTGGATGTATTTATATAATGTAATCATATCTCCTCTTAGACGCCTTTTTTCTAGAGAAAATAAGTTTAATTTGGTTAGTCTTTCTTCATAACTTAGCCCCTCCATTCCCCTTATTAGTTTTGTTGCCCTTCTCTGTACCTTTTCCAGCTCTAAAATGTCCTTTTTATGAAGTGGTGCCCAAAATTGTACTCCATATTCCAAATGAGGGCGTACTAAAGATTTGTATAGTGGCAGAATTATATTTGCTTCCCTGGCTTCTATACCCTTCTTAATACATGCTAATATTTTATTTGCCTTTGCAGCTGCTGCTTGGCTTTGAGCACTGTTACCTAGGTGGTTGTCCACAAGCACTCCCAAATCCCTTTCAATATCTGATACACCTAGATTTGCCCGTCTGACTGGGTTCCCTTCCCTGTGAGCATAGGCGATGCAGGGAGGGGCGAACAAATTAGTTTGATGAAGCAGGGGGGGGGGGGGGGACAAGGCGTTCTGGCCGTGTCAGTATCCCTGCGTGTACCGGTTTAAAACTCAGGGGTACTGACACGGCCAGACCGCCAGGGAGATTAAGCCATGCACCTTGTGTTTTCTGCAGACTGAACCCGATTCAATTGCAAGCCCGCATCTCGCGGGCTCCTGGCCATATGTCTGCGGGCGTGCTGTGGGCTACCGCTTATCTCTGACTCCCGAGCTATTCAACTGAGCAAGGGCGCAAGTTACAGGCCGGGGCCTCAAACCCGTAAACCCTGGTTTCACATGTAATGCTTCCAAGTATCTGATCCGATGAAGCACACCAAATTCAAGCAAGGCCGTAATTTGCCATCCCGTCACTGGTCAATTAACCAATAGGAAGCGGAGAATTCCAATCAATGCCACGGAAACTGTGCTGTAGCTGAGAAAGTCAACACACAGGTCTAGGCTTGGGTTTTTTTGAGAGAAAAAAAAAAAAAAAAAAAAAATATATATATATATATATATATAGAGAGAGAGAGAGAGAGAGAGAGAGAGAGAGAGAGAGAGAGAGGGAGAGAGAGACTGAGAAAGTGATAGACAGCGCGCTAGAGAGAGAGATAGAGAGAGAGAGAGAGAGAGACTGAGAAAGTGATAGACAGCGCGCTAGAGAGAGAGATAGAGAGTGCTAGAGAGAGAGATAGAGAGTGCTAGAGAGAGATAGAGAGTGCTAGAGAGAGAGATAGAGAGTGCTAGAGAGAGAGATAGAGAGTGCTAGAGAGAGAGATAGAGAGTGCTAGAGAGAGAGATAGAGAGTGCTAGAGAGAGAGATAGAGAGTGCTAGAGAGAGAAAAACACCTGAGGTGGAGAGACAGTGAGGAGAGATAGAGGTATGGAGAGAGTGAGAGGAGTAAGCAGGTCAGGGAGGGAAGGTACAGGTGTAGGAGAGCAAGGGTGGGAGGAATGTACCCCCAGATGTAGCACACAAGGTGTAGGAGCAGAGGGTCAGAGGCCTGATCCCTGGGGGCGGGGGAGAAAGTGTGGATTAAGGGCATGCCCTAGGGAGAGAACAGGGAGGGTAGGAACCCCAGGCACAGTTGGGAGGGCAAGAGGTTGTGCCAAAGCAGAGGGATCATAATTATAGCCCAGATGAGACCGAAACCCTTCTCAGGGAATACAAAGCCCGTCGTATCATCCATGGTGGGAGGGATGTGAGGCCTGGTGAGAAGACACGTGCCTGGAATGCGATTACTGCAGCTGTTGCGTCACTACGGGTTGCAAACACGGATGTCAAGTCTGTTAAACACTGATACTATGACTGCAGGTCAAGAAGAAGATGGCAGTGGTGGCCAGAGCAGCCAATGAAACCGGTGGTGACCCACCACTCAACATCACCTACTGTAGATGGGAGCATACTACTAATGAGTCATTGGAGCCAGCGACAGTAGTCGGGCTTCCAGAACAGCTGGACACTGGCTTTCAGGAATCCCTGCAATGTGAGTATCATATACCCCATCACACCTTGAGATGCACACACATGAACCCAACACACATAGATAACTGACAGACAAAAGCACTGTAAGATCTCTGGTTATGACTAAAGATATATGGGGCAGCAATAACCATGTACATCCAAGAAGCATAAATATTATTATCATATTTGTTATCAATGAAATGTCTGTCCAATACCTGCAGTTAAAACAGACTCTGAATATCAGTTGCCAATGCAATTTGTGATAGTGTTATGTTTGCTTAAACAGCTATAGATCAATATTGATTTTACATCCGAAAGAGAGTACATGTATGGGTGTGCACTCTGCAGCATAAGCGGATACAGACTTTGAAGGACTGCATGTGCGTGTCATGTACTAACCTAACCTGGAACATGCCTCATAAGCATGTTAACACCTGTTGCTGAGAATTTGTCACAAATTGGTCAGTCTCACACACTGCATTCAGATAAGCATGTGTCCTAATGAACTGTATATTGATATGAGCCATGATCCACAATAATCATGACACAGTTCAATGTTTATCTACGGGAAACAATCACCACAGCCAATTACAAGTGACCATGATGTCAGGGTTATGGAAACATACAGCAAACAATGGTTTAGAGTATCAATACTCAAATACTATTGTCCTCTCACATCAGTACCCAGGAGTTGTACCCTGGACGCAGAGACACAAGCGGTGGCTGCACCAGAGGAACTACAATCACCAATGCAGGTCATGGTTGAAAAGCAGAGGGCCCGGGCCCATCACAGGAGGCTGGACCATCAGCAGCAAGACCATTGTGGGTAACACCCCCTGGGTCCTCAGACGTATCACAGGCACGGTCCCAGCCCTTTCAAACTACAGAAATGTCATTGAGCCAGCAACCACCTGCATGGATGTTGAGGTCCTGGGGACCACTCTTAACAGGCCCACTACTGCCACCTGGTGACATGCAAATGATGTGTTGGCTGGACCCCAATTCTCTCCCACTCCTGACCAGGCCATAACAGATGTTGTCCCAACAGATGATGCCACATCAGTGGTTTTCGCAGCAGTTGTTGTTTCAGCAGACGGGGCCAACACCATCCCTATGGGCAGCAGAATTTCCATTGGCAACAGCAACACCATCCCTATGGGGAACACCATTACAACGGGCAAAAACACCTCTGGCTTCACCACAGCACATCCACAGTCCAACTTTGCCTGGAGACGGAACTCACAGCCCTGCACAAGGCATCTTGAGGGACATCTTTCAGCACATCCGCATATCTAATGAGCGTGACAATCGATCAGTGCAACTGCTGATAGCTCAGCTTCAAAGGCAGAACGATATTGGTATCGAGCAGGTTGAAAGCATCAGAGCAATATATGGTAAGATGAGGAGGCATCAACTTCGGATGTAGAGGTATGAGCAAATGGCTCATAGGGACAGAGAAGCCCAGACACATCACTTGGCGTGGCTGGTGCAGTTGGCAGAAGCCCAAGTACATTTTAATCCAGCCTTCGGTTCCACAAGCTCCACCGTCACCACAACCAGGGCCTGCGGCCTCCTCATCTCACCCCTTACCGCACACACCCAGCTGCCACACAGCCACCCCAGTTGGATGCCCAGTGCTCAGAAAGAGGAAGTAGGTGAAAACGTCCCCCAGGTCACTGGTTGTCAAACCACTCCCCAGGACCCACCACACATTTGACGCAATTTGAGGCTCCACCACCTGTAGAATACTATGTGCCTTATTTTTGGTTTCACATAAATCATGGCCTGTCTAAAGGCTTCTGAGGAGAGGATTGAGAACTACTGCCCTAAGTCCTCCTCATCCACACTCCACAATTAATATTATTTTGTATTCATGTTGACATACTAATGGCTGGCTACAGAGTGTGTACACGAATGCTTATGTTGAATATTTCTGCAATTGATGGATCGCCGTTGAGATGAGGTGTTGCAGTCAATCCAAATAGTGTTCTGATTGATATCTTGTTCTGGTCTGTGTAGATCTTAATAGCCCAATCTCACGACCATGAAGGCATGTCCATCAACCTCCTCTTTCTGTGTCAAATATTCTGCTCATCAATTTCTGATTATTCCTTATATCTGACAACACACTGTGTGTGGAAAAGATCTGTATGACATTATCCATGATTATGTTCATCTGTTTAATTTAGCAGATATAGATAGGTTGTAAGTGCTATGCACATTAATGGTTTCTTCAATTAAATGGAGTGATTTGTGATGATCCTTTTTTCAGATTCCGGTTGCAGTGGTGTAGTGACCACATGTGACCCTGGTAGGTGCTATGCATCATGTTTATTTTAGACTATGGCATTACCCCCTTTAGGTATCCCATTTTTCTTCACACAACCTTTTGCTCTCCCGGGATCCCCCCCACACCACACCCATGATATTAATGCACAGTCTTGTCCATTTTTATTTGTGCTCTTTTTATGAATTTTATCTTTTGTTATATTGTTCTCACCGTGTCAGTGTGTTTTCAATAGTTGGGGTTATGGGACATCCACATAAATCAAATTTGTGTCACATTCCTATATCTGATGAGCTAATGAGCCCTAGCTACTATGCAAAAGATTAATACATATATTAACAATAACAATTATAATTGTTATAATAATACCATAATATATCATATAATCACATATTATAATTGTCTCCCTTCGAGACGTCGTCACGCTTTGCGTGGTGCGTACGACTTATGCGATGAGCACCAAAGGCACTCATAGCCTGCAAGCCTCGCATAACGAGGCGAACCATCAACTCGCAGCACTTTCTAGTTAACAGCCGGACCGCAAAATCAAAATACATGAAAAACAACCTACTTCTAATGTACAGTTGAGACATTCAAAAAAAAAATCTCCACAGGCCAGCAACAGACCAACTGGACAATTTATGCTTTGGAAACATGAAAAAAGATGGTTAGCTCTTCAGCCTATTAATTAATGGATATATTTATTACAAATAGGTAAAGTATATTAATTAAGTAACTAATTCATTTATTATTATTTACAAAAATATATACATATGTACAGTATCTGCCTTTGTGATGAGCGCAAAGACTGCTCAGAGGAGCAAAAGGTCCTCACAGTACAAAAACATTAAGTGGCAAACAGCATTCCCATGGCTTCAAATTTTATTGACCGTCATTTTTTGACGGGCAAGTCGCTAGTAATATATATCATATATAATAATAAAGGGTTAATACACATGTAGGACTGATAAGAATATGAAAATAATGTGAATTGATTGATAGCAAAACACTTAATGGGAGATCACCCAATGATAATGGGTATACATCTAGGAATATGGCCACCAGCAGTGGCGTGGGACTTTCCGGGATGGGTCTAGTTGAGAATATCCCTGATGGAGGGGAGTTGGCTGTTTCTCCACGTGCCTCGGCACAGCCTCCATGTGTATTTGTGGCCCTTCCTGATGGGTTAGAGTAGATTAGTGTGGTGTATGTTCCCCTGGTCCCTTTCTGGATTCCTAAGTGGTGGTGGTGGTGAGGGGGCTTGTGTACCTCAATGAAGCTGAGAGCTATACCATGTAGGGCCACTGTAGGTGGGCAGGTCATAGCAGAAATGTTATATAAATCACAGTACACTGGAGAAGGAACTGGCGACCCACTCGAGTATGTTTACCATGCAAACCCTGTGGATATGCACAGACAGAGACATAAGTATGCTGTAGTACATGGGGTCACAGAGAGTCGGACACAACAGAGGGACTGAACAACCAAATATAAAATGTTCTCCTGGTACTTGATATATGCCATGTGGTGGTGTAATTTGGCCACTATTTGTTTTTACAATGTAAATGGGATAAGTGAGATGTAATGTATATAAGGTGATCTTTGTATTTTTAGGGTCCAACTAACTTACAGCCTCTCTTATGGGTTACAGTAACGTCTGATTGCTCATTTGAATGTGTCTACACAAATATCTTTCTGAAAAATTATAATTAGGTGCAGGTTCATGTAAATCATACTTGGACTCCCACTGGGATATATTGGCAGATGAGAAATTAGGGCACAATAAATCCAATGGGATTATTTATTTTTATGGCAACAAGGCCCAGATATCAAATTACCTGTACAATACTACTGAATAGAGTATTATATGACAATATGCAAAAACATTACTGTGTCTGACATTTTATTGTATATACACATAATCTCACATACACTTACACTGTTTATATGGATGATACATTTAGGATGACGACAGAGAAGAAAAGTACTACCTGCAGTGTAAGGCAGCATAAAATCTAAACATGCACCTAATGGTATCTCATGGCTATTGATCACTATGCTCATCATCTGCTTGATTTTAACCTATCTTCCATATATCCACAAACCCAGATGACACAGAGAGACAAACACAGGATTTTGCCGTATGTATGACCTGCTATCTGGTGTGTCCTTATCCTTTATATTCTAGGTCTTCCATGCTAACTGGCAATCTTAACTATATTATTTGGAATTAGCATTGTTATGGATTTTTTGGCATATTTAGTCAATATGGTATGTCAGATTTGCCCTGTACACTATTTGTTGACTGGTGGGTTTCTATCAGTTTTATATAAGCAACCCTTGGTTTCAATAAACTGGCCTAACAATAGATTCTGACAAATTGTATCGCCTTCTATAAAACTAAACCTACAAATGATCTGTGCCATGGAGAATGATGTGAAATTGCTAATTTGTACCTATCTAAAAAGCTATCTTATTAAGGTTAGTTTCTTCTCTGATTGAGCACCTCTGACTTTGTTGTTTTGTTTATACAAATTATCCTTAGGAATTAATCTCCCTAAAAGGTATAGGGGACTCCAGACGTGGACTCCTTGCACACTGTACCTTAGGGAGTTCAGCTACACCTCACCGACAAGGCTCAATGAAGACGTACTTCTGGGGTTTGCTGTTTCTTCTGTTCAGGGTAGAATTGCCTGGTATTTCGGGGCTGGACCACTCTAGTGAGTGGGACCAGACTGATATACTACAGGATATGTCTCCCTGTGAAGGGTACAAGTGAGCTAAAAGAGGATGCTCTCAGAGTTGGTTATTATATGTCCATAGAGCTAACCTATTAAGGTTAGTTCGTTCTCTGATTGAGCACCTCTTACTTTGCTGTTTTGTTTATGCAAATTACCCTTAGGGATTAATCTTCCTAATAGGTATAGGGGACTCCAGATGTGGACCCCTTGCTCGTTGTGCCTTAGGGAGTTCAGCTACACCTCACTGACAAGGCCCAATGAAATCCGAAACGTACGTCTGGGGTTTGCTGTTTCTCCTGTTCATGGTAGAATTGCCTGGTATTTCGGGGCTGGACTACTCTAGTGAGTGGGACCAGACTGATATACTGCAGGATATTTATCTCTGTGAAGGGCACAAGTGTACATATAACTAACCTATTAAGGTTTGTTTGTTCTCTAATTGAGCACCTCTTACTTTGTTGTTTTGTTTATCTAAAAAGTAATACACAGTTATATTGGGTGCCTCACATTAGTAGGAAAATGTGGGTTAATCACTCCTAGTGCAAAAGAGGGGTGTACCAAGAGCCATATAAATATTGAAGCTTCAATATCAATTGCGAAATAGACAAGGTTCCCACAAAAACTGCTTTTCCCTTGCTGTTGTGTTACAAGTATGTTTTTGGAGTTATTACACTGCCCATCAAAACAACATATTTTTGTATCTGCTAATACACTGTGGTTATTGCTCATTGCTTGCTAATTTTAACATACTCTTGCAATGTGCCTAAGGTATACATGTAAGAGACCATGAATAGAAAACACACCACCCCAATCCCCCTAGCTCTCTCTCTCTCTATCTGTATATATCACTAAGCCCCTCCAATGACAGAGAAGAGGATAATATATGAATGTCCCCCTCGGTCTATACACCTTCTCCCCTAATGAATTAAATAAAGTGTAGGGTCCTCCGGGGTCTTCTCTACACATGAGGCAGCTATCAGCCCCCATGCCTCAATTCCCTAGTGCTAAGGGTGGGGTTCATAAACCCCTTATAAACCTACTACATAGCCACTCCCTAGCCCCTTAGAGGCCTTGTGGCTAGAGTGGGCATTCACCCCAGCCCACCCTTAATGACGCATGTGGGTTACAATGGACCCCCATATCCCTATTCTCTAGGGCCATCCATACGGACCCCCAAGGTCACATGGGGGGTCACTATTAATACCCATGTCCCCTGATTCAATGTCCCTGTAGGTTAATTCATACTTTACTAACCATGGATCCAGCACTGTCAAACAACTCCCTCCATCTTTTTTTCATACCCTGGATAAGTGGGCACATCCAATAAATAATACAATATTGATTGAAGTCCTCATCTTCAGAACCTGGAAAAAGCCTCTTCTATCTTGGACCATCTTGCAAAAATGCATCATACCTGCTTTAATAGCTTACTTTTCATAATGCACATTACCTTTTATAGGCCATAGTGAGTGCTTACAGAACCTACCAAGCACATATAGAATTTTAGCAGGGGTCATGTAATCACACTTTACATAAAACCACTTGCTGTAGGTAGCAAGCACAAAGGGTTATTGGGGGAGGGGGGGTGTTTGTTTTTTGTTGACAGCATGTAATAGCTATATTGTGTTTTATGTGTGATTTTCACACCTAAAAAATAGCAGGACTCATAATCGAAACCCTAGATTGATAAAGTGGGAAGATGTGTGCAGCTCCTTCATACACCAAACAAGCTTATATGCTTATATTGTTGTTTCAAACTCACTATGGGGCATTTTACCATTATTTTCCAAGTAATACATTTCCTATTTGAGGATTGATTTGTTTCTTTGCACAGCTTGAACACAGGGCAATGCTCTAGTTTTCAAAGTGGTGCTATAACTTAGTATGCCCATACTCCCATAAATCTATCTTAACATGATACCTTCTATCAATCCCTGATTACCAAGCTAAGATTTTAGTGGTAACTGAAAATGTAATACTAATGACAACCGGGACATAAAAGTCCCTGTCCTGTGGTGTGCTCACAAATGTGTTATGTCTGGCCTCATACCACCCTTCAAGTATGTATCAATCGGTACTACTTGGTACTTCCTAGCCAAGTGGATTATACTCTGATCTAACTAAATAAGTGAAACTACACTGGCTAATACCAGATACCAAATTAACCAAATAAAAGTGCATAATAATCCATCTCATATCAAAGATAAAGGAAATGCATTTGTTTGAATGTTGATGTTCTCATATTTTGCAATAAGATCCTAGCACTTGGTGACTAACCAATGAATCTAAAGAATCCTCCTGGCATGTTTACCCTGTCATTAACACTACACAGAGCACTATAGACACTGTTATCCGAATCGGTAAGTGACACAGGTTTGCTCCACATAAATTGGGGAGTTGGTCCTACCATCCCTAGACGATTATTACAAAGTGGCCATACTTCAACAAATAGTCATTTGAAATTATCCTGGTTATTATACTACTTGTAATAAAGGCCAAATGGTATAATAACCAGCACAATTATCTAAAAAGTGGATTTGTCTAAAAAAAGTTTAGTTCTTTTTGTTTTTAAAAAGTTTATCTTTTGTTAAAAAGCATCAGCAAACTAGTTGGTTTTCCCCATTGTTACAAACTACTTAGCTTATATAGCAGAATGTGGCACATATTTCCATGAAACTGTCTAATTGCCACACAGTGTAATATATCCAGTTTATAATTTACTTTGTGCTGCACTGTGCCAATGAGGCAGCCACACACAATTAGAAATAATTTATTAAAATATGGGATGAGCTCTAGTGTAAGTTTTCTCACACCTGATCAACATTTTTAAAAATCAAAATAAATGTATTTTTTTTTATAATAAATTCTACTCCTTAAAATTCTGAAAGTGTAACCATTAGAGTGAATGTTTCATTCTGATTGAATACTGATAATACGTATGTTGAATGGACCAATTGTTTTATATGCTTCTTTTTTATGTTTTTGAAGCAAAGTTGGGTGATGTCCATACTAAAGAATGGTTATTAGACACAATGAGAGTGTAGTATGCAGAAAGAATTGTGTAATTCAATAAGAGGTCTTCAGAGGTATTGCAGCCCCGTCAAGCCAGTCACATACGGGCCCATTATAAATAGTAAATTAATGTAACTTTACCTGAGTTCATGTTATTGGGTGATATTTACCATATTGTTCTGCAAGCTAAAGGGTATGTGTTGCTAATCAAGTTTTAGATGACAGTAATCAAATTTACGATAGTAAATTGTAGAAACAAAGGGTGGCACATGGAAGAGAAAAAAGGATAAAATTGTCTTCAACAATTATGTATTAAGTAGCATTTGAGAATAAATTACTTTGCTTTGGGGTTTTAGGGTATGCTAAAAGCGTGTAGAGCCTAAATATTCTATATATGTTTATGATTCCAAAATAAGATGTAGTAACTATAATTGATTTGGAAATGAAGGTGTCTAAATTTGTCTAACAACTGTAGCTGTGTTTTAAACTAGTGCAGAGTTTTGGCTTTTCTCTGTAGTGATTTGAGCATCTGTGTATTAGAGGTAGTCATTCTGTTCAGAATGGGATCGTCTAGGACAGGCATGTCTAACTTGAAGTAGGCTGTGATCTACTATCCAGTATCAAAACTGTCAGTGATCTACCCCACACACACATATATATTTGCTTCTCTCTCACTACGATTCTCGCTCTCCCTCATTCTCTCAACTTCACGCTCTCTCTACCACCTTCATGCTCCCTCCTTCTCTCGCTTTCTCTTTTACTCTTTCCTTCTCTATCTCACACTCTCCACTCCTCTCTCACACTCTCCACTCCTCTCTCACACTCTCCTCTCCTCTCTCACACTCTCCTCTCCCTCCTTCACACTCTCTTTCTCTCTCCCTCCTTCACTCTCTCTTTCTTTCTCTCTCCCTCCTTCACTCTCTCTTTCTTTCTCTCTCCCTCCTTCACTCTCTCTTTCTCTCTCCCTCCTTCACTCTCTCTCTTCTTTACTCTTTCCTTCTCTCCCTCCTTCTCTTTCTCTCATTCTCTCCTATCTCTCTCTAGTTCACACTCTCCTTCTCTTATCCCATTCTCCTTCTCTCTTTCCTCTTTATTTATTTCTCTCTCTCTCTCTCTTTCTCTCTCTCTCTCTCTCTCTCTCCCCCTCTCTCCCGCTCTCTCCCCCTCTCTCCCCCTCTCTCCCCCTTAGTCTTAGAATAGATAGAATAGACCTAGTTTGGATAAGTAGTCAGGGAGGTAAATAGCGGGCCTCCTTTTTTTAATCTGCTATCGTATTTGTATATAGGGCGACAGAGGTAAAACTGTAGTCTCCCCTACCTGCCTATACACTCCTCACTACAGAATGACGGTGGCATCTTTAGACCATTAATGACTGTATATGAATTCACTTGTATGCAATATACATATTATTTGCATATTGTATTAACAATCTTTAATTGTATGATCATATAAATATATAACTAAGCAATATAGACTGGTACTTACCAGCTTACTATTAAGTCAACTGTTTGATTTGTTTTTGATTTTGATTGTATTTACCATATTAATGGGTTTAGTCTTTTGATATACAATTAGAATCATTGAATTACTATAACAAGTGTTTTTGCATTAATTTTGTAGATGGCCGATGTATATGTATTTATTGTTTTTGTATATTGTGTATATTAATAAAATTATATTTTGAATACAAGATATTTGATTAAGATTCTCTCCATCATATATGTAGGATCATTTTTCGAGGGTTAATAATATTATTGAAATTAAAGGTGTACTTTTCTTTCTCTCTTTTCAATACTATGTATGACAAGTGGACGTCAGCTGCCAGATGATCCCCAGTGAACACACAGACTATGGAGGCAAGGACGAAAAACAAAATGATGTAATATGCTTAACAATGTGTATATAATTTAACTCTAAGTTTCAAATAAGTGAAAATTCTTGAACTCTTGCAAAATAACTGGTTAGGAACAGTTTTTAGTTAAAGAACAACTTGGAAGTATCAAGTGAAGAAAACTATTATGAAGGGGATAGGGAGCATCTGTATTAGGGTATTCAGATATTGTGTCAGTAATCTCCCAGTGTGTCTAATAATCTCTTATTCAGGGCAATGAATTCTGGGTTCTGAAACACTGTATATCCAAAGTAGAGAAAACGTATAATTTTTGGGGTGCTTAATTTTCCAGCTGACCTTTGAGGCTTTTATTATCTACATGGGTGAGTAGTTTGAGGGGAGTGATTAGTTGTCCTGTAGGGAGATGTCCTATTCCTTAGTGCTGGGTGCTACCACAAGGGTTTGGTTCCCAAGATGGCCATCTTCTGTTATGCACTCTTCATATGACATGATTCCAATGAATGAAGAGAATATTTATGTTTGCCCGTATCGCCCATGGTGTTTGGATGCCTTCATTAGATTGCAGATAGGTAGAGTATTTTAAGGGTACCATTCTGCTAGACAATTCAGGAAAATGAGTCTATCGAGATGGGCTTTGGTTGCTGTGGAAAGTAGCATTCAAATGGAGTTTGGACTTTATCTTGGGATGGTACATAGTCCTCATGTAATAGGAGGTCTTGTAGTCCAATTTGAGGAGGTAGAGTGTTGATGTGTTTTTGAAGTGGGAGCTTTTGGAAGGCACAGCCTCTGGCTGCCACACCAGAAGTCCTGTAAAATGTCTTAATATTAACAATAGTAAGCCAAATTGTCATTTAAAATGAAAAAAAAAAACAATGATAGAACACTGCAAATATTATTTGTAGTATAAGAACACATTTAACCAAATTCGTTAATTTAATCATTTAGGCGGCAGAGTCTGAAAGCTGTTATTTTGTTTGCACTGTGTAAATACCTAGTTATCCCTCTATGGATGGTCTGACACTCTTAAGCTGTCCTCTATTCTTATGAAATCACATCTCTTGTAGAGTGCAGATGGGGAATAAGTGCCTGATCGCAAAGGTAATATAAACATGTTGTTTAAAATTCCCAAAGGATGCATGGGCAATACATTGTGAGAGTTATAAACCGAATCTAGCTTGTATTTATGGAGCAAGATTCCATATACACAGGTACAACACATTCTACAATACACACACAACAATCTCCATAGCCACACCAAGAAATGATCCCCCATCCTTCATTCAAATTCTAAATGTTCTACCTCACAACCCTTTATGCTGACTCCCTATACGTCTTCCTTCCCATTTAATTTCCTCCTCCCAATCAAACACCCAACACCACCTCCTGCAACTATGATTTGGAATTTACTTCCACAACCCATTACAATCTCTTCCGTAACAAACGTCCATCATACATAATAATAATAATTCCTTTATTCGGAACAGCCTAATTACTCTGACATTCATTAAAGCCAGTTTCTAATCTTCCCTAATAAGTCCTCCCTCGCTACTTATCTGAACACTACATTGCGTTTGGCCCAAACACTCTCTTTGCTGCATCAGTAGCCTATATAAAGTTAACAGCTCTATATATTAAGCCTGCTGCGCTTTCCTTTGATTTCCATATCCAGCCTTCTAACTGGGTTGTGTTTTTTATCTCTAACAAGCATTATCTCTGTTTTGTTTTTTGCTTAAATGTAATATCCCATTATGCATTGCTGGGAGCTGCTGTTGGAGTGCCATCTAGTGGCTGAAAGCTGTACATTAAAACCTTTTCTATTTCAAATTGAAGTATATATACCATATACTGTTGTGTGCCAGACTTTTTAAGTCAGTTTATAATATCTCATAGCTTCTTTTTTCCTTTATGTTTTATATGATTCTGTGCATCGCTTCCCCCAAAGTCTTGTATTTGTGAAATGGCATAAGAATGCTAATATCAAAGCAGCTACTTTATCAGTAATTTAATTTCATAGCTTTATGAGACTGCAAACAATTTTGTTAAAAAGTATTAATTACCCTCCCTCTATAAATAAGTGCTAACTGTGAACAAAAAGCTTTAACTGGAAGTTCATTCAAGCTCATGTCCATTGTTTCAAGATCTCATCTATCCATGTCTGCCTCTCAAATTCCTTTCTTTGCGTATCCTCAATCTTTTCCAAGCATAAGAGTCTTTTCTAGGAAATATTGGAGCTGAGGAAAATTAAAATCTGTCACTGCCTCTGTTTTTTTTCTCATTTAGTTCATATTTGATCTATTTGCAAGGAACCAAGACTGCCGTTTGCCATGATCTTCACCTTTTTAACATTGAGCAGCAGGCCAGTTTTTTCTTTTTGGCACTATCTTATTTCACCCTCATCAATAGGCCCTTTAGTTCATCCTCACTTTTAACAATCACTAGGCTGTTAATATTCCTCCCAGCAATCTTAATTACGGCTTTGGATTCATTCATCCCGGCCTTACGCATGATGTATTCTGCATATAAGTTGAATAAATAAGGTGACAATATATAACCTTGTTGCACTCCTTTCCCGATCTTGAACCATTTGGTTGTTCCATGCGTGGTTCTAACCATGTTTTTTTGGTCCACATACAGATACTTCAGGAAACGGATCAGATGGGTTGGTACTCCCATCTCTTTAATAACTTGGCACATTTTCTTATGATCCAAACAATCAAAGGCTTTAGAATAAGCTATGAAGCAGACGTAAATAGTTTGCGAATCTTTTTTTTTACAATGTTAGTGTTCGGTCTATATATTGCGTAAACCAACCTTGTAAGATCCTAAGCATTCATATCTGTTTGCTTGATTCATTCTAATTTTTGCAGTAAGAGGCTAATCTGATGATTGTATGGAGCTCTTCCCTCTTTGGCTACAGAGTATATGGTCCATTGGATTTCTATATTAAAATGATTACTGTCAGTCTATCACTGTTTCTCTGTCAGCCTGTCCCTATGTCTCTCAATCTATCCCTGTGTGTCTGTGTATCAGCCAATCCATTTGTCTGTCTTATGGATACGAAGGCTGGTTGGACTTAGTAAAACGTCTGAGCTCCAGAATGGTCTTAGCCAATACAATCAAGGTGCATCCAAAGCCGCAAGGGCTCTCAGTTCTATTTGCCTATAAAGGGTACCTATCCTTATAGGTAATAAAGCTTTTCAAAATATTGAGTGTGGTTCATATTTACAAATACATTCAAATATGATTTATATATGGATCTTATCTACGCTTTCCTCGGCTTCCTCGGCAAAGTACACTGTTTACATCAGTGTCTAGAATGAACTATAACAAAAAAGAAAGAAATCACTTCAGGCTGACACTACCCTGCTCATTAGATAAGCGGATAAAGGGGGAGGCGTAGTGATCCAAATTAGGGAGGATTACATGATTGAAGCCTACAATTTGATCTGCAATGAGAAGACAGCCCAACTACTTCCGTCAGATCCAACGACAGATTTCTTGGATGAATACAGTATAAGACCTTAGTGACAAGGAGAGCGGTATTTTAACCAACAAAGAAGCCTTATTCCTGAGTGTTTTGTATCCTAAAGTAGCCATCATATATCACTTACCGAAAATTCACAAGAACCCGATCTGTCCACCAGGAACACCAAAAGTCGTCGGCATTGGTACACTCATGGAACAATTATCCGAGTGTCACTTTTTGAAGCCACTGGTAATTGGATTATGGTAATAACGCTAGGGATACACCCTACATACTAGAACTGATGGGGGATATGAAGTGGGAACCTTCGTACAGTTGGATTACTCTAGATGTGACTTCATTATATACATCTATACCACAAGATCTGGGAACTGCAGCAGTAAAACGATTCTTAGACACAGAAGGAATTATGGAAACCCAACAATCAGAGTTCCTAATGGAAGCTATATTATTTTTTTCTTCAACACAATTATTTAATCTTTGATGAAAAATATTATCTTCAAAAAACATGGACTGCGATGGGCACAAAGTTTGCCCCAAATTTTGCAAACCTTTATATGGACCTTTTGGGAGGAGTTGTACATATGGAATAAAAATCCATTTGCTTCCAACATTATTTTTTGGAAGAGTTTTATCGATTACATTTTTATCGTCTGGGAAGACTGTGGAGTAGACACCAGAGACCAGTTTCTACTATACACCAACAAGAACCATATGAACCTCCAATTCACTATGAACTGTGATTGTGCCTCTATACCATTTCTAGATGTTATTCTGATGGGTACTCCAGAAAGTATCCCCTACAAATTATATTCCAAACCCACTGACACCAACGGGTATCTTCATACAACTAGTGGGCACAAACCCAGGTGGATTATAAACATCCATTTTTTTTACAATTTGGAGGATCAGGAGAAACTGTTCATCATCATGATTGATTCTGACAATGAGAGTGCAAAACTGGTGAGAACATTTCGAGAGAAAGGATATAATGAACAAATCATCCAAAAAGGCTAAAATGGAATGTAGAAATCTAGATAGAGATGAACTCATAAAGAAAAAAAGTGTAAAAGCTGGAGAGAAATGTAACAATAGTAACACCTGCTGATTCATGGCAAAATATAACAAAACATCCTCGAGTATTTCAAAAAGTCTGAAATGTACTGGCCAATTTTGTTGGAAGATGATATACTCTGAGATGTACTATCAGCCATACCTCAAGTCACCTTCAGGAAAAATAACAATCTTAAGACCATTATTGCCCCGGTCAGCGGGGGGACAAGAGAAGAAAAAATCTTCCAGCATCTCTACATTTGTAAATCATACAGGAACATTCAAATGTGGAACCAAAGGTAGTACCACCTGTGTCCATTTGAAGAAAAAAGATAGATCTAAAAGCAAATCAACTACGAAAGACTTGTAATTTAAAATCAAGGATATTTTAAACTGCACTTGTGGTCTACAATATGTTGAAAGAACTATAAGACCCCTTAAGTTCAGGTTTCGTGAACATTTAACTAATATGGTGAAGAGTGTACTCACCAGTGGTCTCTCGGCACATCTCACTAGAAAATATGGAAAGAACACCAGAGGACTAATGATCCAGGCAGTAGAACACATTAGGATGGACAAAAATAGAACACATTAGGATGGACAAAAAAAGGGAAAAACTATGACTACGACTTGCTGAGACTAGGTGGATTCACAAATTGGGAACTCAAACGGATTAAACCGGGACATATATCTGGCAGCATTTATCGAGTCCTGGGAGATTATGGTGACATTATATTTGTATGTTGACTAAGATTCATTGCCGATATTCAACTGCATATCTCTTTTATAATTTGTGGACTAGAAAGTCATTTTGGATTGGTAATTCTGTACACGCTTTTCTCAAATCACATATTTTTCAACTGTTGTGAGTGTAGATTTATGCATGTATATGTTTATTTTTGTTTATTTTTATTTTTCATATTTTATTTTTAAATAAAAAATAAAAAAATTCCATAATTTTTTTTTTCAACATACATAAAAGACAGAATACATAAGATACGATACAAAAACATATACAGACTTGTGTAAAATAGATTAATTTTACAATTGGACAAAGCTATATTTCCTACAAAGTTTGTTACTTGTAAGAGTTTTCAGACTCTTTTCCTTCTCTTTTTCTTTCCCCTTCATAATGAGAGGAAAAAAAAAGGGAGTGGCACTTCTGGAGCGGGATAGAGCTTCGAACGCTCTTTTGCGTATAATAAGGCTGAACCACTTTTCCGTTCTTTCCCCAGATCGTCATTTTTTACACTAATTATTTTCAGAACTAAAATATTTATCCCATATTTTCCATTTTATTATATCATTCTTTATTAACTCCGCCATTTGAAAATCCTTCTCTAGAGCTCTATTTCTTTTCAGTACATTTAATATCTCATTCCAAGACGGAGTGATTTGTTGTTTCCAGTAACAAGCCAACTTCCATTTTGCAATTGAAAGAACTTGCAAAATGAAGGCTTGTGTTGGATAATTTAGTCCAGACGGCATTATATGCAAAATAACCATTTGTGGTGATGAAACAATAGTTGTACCCAATATTTGCTATATATTAAGAAAACAATTAGTCCAAAAGGAATAAATCCGTGGGCATTCCCACCATATATGCAAGAAAGAGCCTGGAAAACCACATTCTCTCCAGCATAAATGTTGGTCTAAATTTCCTGTAAATTGGCTAATTTTCTCTGGGACGAGATACCATCTATTTAAAATTTTAAACTGGACTTCTCTTAAAGTTGAGTTTTTAACATATCTGTCAGTTATTGAGAACGCTTTCTTCCAAGTTTCTATAGAAAAGACAAGTTTTAACTCTATTTGCCAGATTCTCATGTTTGTTGTTTTGTCTTTTTAAGACGGTTCCCTAATAATTTGAAAGCATTTAGATATTAAATGCTTTCTATTGTTTTGAACTAGCAATCTTTCAAAGTCAGTCAATTCTTCTCAATTTGTGAAATACAAATTATATTTCTTCATTGCCAATTGCAATCTCAAATATTCCAACCAATCTTTTCTATCAATATTTTATAGTGTAACAAAGTGGTCAAATGGTGCAAATTCTGTCCCTAAGTAAAGTTTTTGTAATATATCAATACCTTTATTAATCCATTTGTTTGAAATTGAAATCTGTAATGTTCTCTCTAATTCTTTCATTGGCATAATTAAACTTGGATACAGGACTAGCTCAAGTTTTTTATTCATTTTATACCAAAATGTTATAGCTTTTTTAATGATCCAAGAATCTGGGATTTTTTTCTTTTTTTACTGATTCTTCAAAAAAAAATCAAGTCTCTTAAATTGCCTTATTTTAGACTAGCCTCTTCAACTTGTGTCCATGAATATGTTACCATTGGATCTATCCACTTAACTACTTGAGAAATAATTATTGTATCATGATAAAGCTTAAGATCCGGGTATGATATACCTCCATTATTAAAATTTTTCATTAAAATATCCTTTTTGACACTTCATTTTCTTCCATTCATAACATAATTATCTAATAGAGTTTGAAACTTCTTAATCCAATACAAAGGCAGACAAACTTGAATATTTCTCACATAGTAATTAAATCTTGGCAAATAAGCCATTTTTATAGCTATTCTACCCGAAAAGGAGAGATTCTTATTTTTCCAATCTATTATAATATTAAAGCATTTTTTGTATAATTTGTTTTAGTTTAATGCAATAATCTTCTTTATATCTTTATCATACACTATTCCCAAGTGTGTAAATTTACCATTCGACCAATTAAAAGGATATTTTGATTTTAATAGTTCTTTATTCTCCAATTTTAAGTTCATATCTAATATTTCAGTTTTTTTGAAGGTTAACCTTATAGTATGAGATAAAACTAAATTCCTTTAACATTTCTTGTAGATATTTCAACAAGTTTTTAGGTCTAGTCAACATTAATACTATCTCATCTGCAAATAAAACTATTTTATGTTCCATTCCTTTCATTTCAATTCCCTTTATATTCTTTGCAGACCTTATTAATTCAGCCATAGGCTCCATTAGTAAAGTAAATAGGACAGGAGACAAATGACACCCAAGCTAGCCACAGTTACTTCTGGGTTTGTATATATAGCTCCTATAGCTATACGACCAAATGCCCCAAAACCAAATTTGTCTAAAGTAAGTTTCATATACTCCCACCCTATTCTATCAAATACTTTCTCTGGCCCTCATTCAATTGCGATTTGGCCAATTGAATAGTGCTCTAAATAAGCACATAACAATTTTTTTTTTAAATACGTTTTTAGTTAGTGAAAATTTTGCTTTTGGATAGATGTTTACTAAGTAAAAACTTCTTTAAAAAAATATGTTATGTGCTTATTTAGACCCCTATTCAATTGGCCAAATTGCAATTGAATGAGGGCCTCTGTATCTAAAGAAATGAACAGGGTGGGAGTATTGTTTCTTCCAACATAGTCAATAAGATTCACTATTTTACGTGAATTTTCACTTCCCTGCCTACCCGGAACAAAACCATTCTGATCTTTCACAATTAAATCTTGTATTGTAGTTTTTAACCAGGTAGCCAAGATTTTTGAATAAAGTTTAAAGTCTGTATTTAAAAGGGATATGGGTAATCTAAATTATCCTGTTTCTTTTTAGGAATTGGAACAATGGTTGAAAGTAGAAATTCACCTGTAGTATTACCAGTGTCTTTTATTTCATAGTAAAGATCCCGTAAATGCTCTGCTATAACCGGTTTACAAATCTTATAAAAGAGATTGGTGAGGCCATCTGGCCCCGGTGATGTATATAATTTAAGATCTTTAATGACCTCTTCAACCTCAACCACTGTAATAGGACTATTAAGATATTCTAGTTGGGATTCTGATACACTCGGCACAGATCTTTTATCCAAAAATTCCTGAATTTGTTCTGTTGTCAGTTTTATAAATTGTGAGTTTGCTTCTAAATTATATAAAAATTGAAAATAAAATGTCAGAAATATTTCTATCTGCCAAGATATAATAACATGCATACAGTAGTGATATTAATAAACATATTGGCTCCAGGGATGGCGCAGTTTCCATAGTCTCCTCCATACCTGCTGAGGTGTTCTGAATGCAATTCTGAGATTCTCACAGATGTAGTAGGCCTTAAAACCAGAGTGAATTTGCACTGAAAGAAAGAGAGAGAATGGATTGTGGTCAGACAGTACAGGAAGATAGAGGAGTAAGAAAGAAATGGGAGAGAGACCTTAGAAGGAATGTATGTGAGGAGGGGGGAGGAGATTTGAGGTAATTATGCCAGCCATAAATGGGGGAAGGTTGGGGGAAGGTGGGGATGCCAAAGCAGGGTATAGGAAACAGTTAAAAATTGAAAACAAAATGTCAGAAATATTTCTATCTGCCAAGATATAATAACATGCATACAGTAGTGATATTAATAAACATATTGGCTCCAGGGATGACGCAGTTTCCATAGTCTCCTCCATACCTGCTGAGGTGTTCTGAATGCAATTCTGAGATTCTCACAGATGTAGTAGGCCTTAAAACCAGAGTGAATTTGCACTGCTGAGGTGTTCTGAATGCAATTCTGAGATTCTCACAGATGTAGTAGGCCTTAAAACCAGAGTGAATTTGCACTGCTGAGGTGTTCTGAATGCAATTCTGAGATTCTCACAGATGTAGTAGGCCTTAAAACCAGAGTGAATTTGCACTGCTGAGGTGTTTTGAATGCAATTCTGAGATTCTCACAGATGTAGTAGGCCTTAAAACCAGAGTGAATTTGCACTGCTGAGGTGTTCTGAATGCAATTCTGAGATTCTCACAGATGTAGTAGGCCTTAAAACCAGAGTGAATTTGCACTGCTGAGGTGTTCTGAATGCAATTCTGAGATTCTCACAGATGTAGTAGGCCTTAAAACCAGAGTGAATTTGCACTGAAAGAAAGAGAGAGAATGGATTGTGGTCAGACAGTACAGGATTTATGGTCCACCGATCCTGCATTAATTTCAAAAAACCTTTTAACTTCCTCTTTCAATTTTTCTTTTTATCCTCATCTTCAAATAGAGAATTATCCATTCTCCAACATGGAATCCTAACTTTATCTGTTCCCAGACTAAGTTTAACCAAAACAAAGGCATGATCTGAAATTTCAAATGGACCAATTTTAACTTCCCTAACTTTTGAGATCGTCTTACTATCTGTAAAGACATAATCAATTCTTTTATAAGTATGGTGTCTGCCTGAGAAGAAGGAATAATTCAATTGATTTGGATATAATCCCCTCCAAGTATCATAAAGATTATATTTCAATATACTCTTTACAAATTGTTTATTTTAGTATTAGTATCACATTCTGGATGTTTAGCAGAATTTCTATCCAATTGACAATTCATTATTATATTAAAGTCTCCTCCAATTATAGACATCCCTTGTGCATATCTATTCCAACGAGCCAATACATGATTAATAAATGAATTCTGTTTATTACTTGGTGCATAAATATTTAACAATGAGATTTTTTCTTGACCAATGTTTCCAACCCAAAGTATATATCTACCATTAGGATATAACCAGTTCATCATTCAAGCGTAGATCATTATTAAACAAGATGGATACCCCTCTAGCTTTTTTTCTTAAAAGTCGAATTATATACAGTATCATATCCATTAATAACAAACTTTGGAATCTTGTCCTTTTGCCAATGTGTTTCTTGTAATAATAAGATATCTACTTTTTCCCTTTTCACTAAATTGCCTATGTGATTCCTTTTAACTGGATGGTTCAAGCCTTAACAATTAAATGTCATGATGTTCAACACCATTTGACATTATAAAAAAATTCTAAATCCTGCTCTCTCCCACTCCAGAAATACCACAGAAGAGAAGAAAAAAAAGGGCGGGGGGGAGAGGGAAAAAAGGGAGAGGGAGGGGAAACCATAAGAAAACCAACAACATATTCTATCATCATACACAAATCTTCCTCAATATGTTCTGATTGACACCCTGATCCACTTCTTCCTCCCAGCTTCTAATAAGCTAGGGAATAGGAAGGGGGTCTAAGTGGCAATGGGCAAATTTTAAATAATAGTTTGAATGACTTGGCGGTGGTCATTTCCATATCTCTTATCCCTCCATACATAATAATTATTTACCTTTCACTCAATAAACTTGTGCACCTTTGGCTAAGATATTTCAGCTCTTCTTTCCTATATTTCTGTCCTTATAGATCTTATTCTACCCAATATATTTACAAACTTTTCAGCATCTTCCTGCAAATACTTTTATATTTTAATTTTAATTTTTTCATTATTTTTTTATTACAGTATTGGTCCGAATATAAGCCGCACTTTTTTTTCCGATTTTTGAGTTTGCGAGTTCCGGGTGCGGCTTATATTCGCGACCGTCAAAAAATCATTGCCGATTTGCAAACTTTGCTTGTAACGCGTGCGACTTCTATTCGCGAATGCAAAATTACTGCCGATTTGCACGATTGCGAGTTAAGGGTGCCGATTTTCCTGCTTTAAACTGCGGTATTGAATAGTGATTTATGGTTTTAGTGATTCTAACATCCTGTAAAGCCTGTAACCTGCAAAAAAAAGCTACAGTGCTAATTAGAAAGCCTATTTCTTGCAATGGCTGATCACTTTGAGAGTCTTTTTCTCTCCAATTTTACGGGTGCGGCTTATATTTGAGTACTATCTTTTTTTCTATTTTTTCCCCTTAAACTTTACGGGTGCCGCTTATATGCGGGTGCGGCTTATATTCGGACCAATACAGTATTTTTTTTGTTTTTTTATTTTTTTTGTTGATTTTTGTAACCATGGAGATTAGAAAACTACTGGCATCACCATGGCAACAGAGACTCACAGAGCTGTAGATAGATGTCATCTACACAATGATGTCACTGATGTGTTTCTGTGCCAAATGCTGAGTGGGAGGGGTATAAATAGACAAAGTAAGTTAGGACTACCATGAAATTATAGTGATATTACAAGTAAAGGTTACCCATTTAAATATTAAAGGAACTAGTTCTGTTAATTTTAATTCATTTCATTGCACTTCATTTGAATTTATTAAACATAAATAAAGGTTAAGATCTTCTAAGGTGGACACTAGGGACCATAAAAGCCCATAGATGAGATATAGTCTCCTCGGGTTTATCAGTCTCACTTTAAATGGACAAGTGGTCAGACACAACATGTCCATTAAAAGGTAAAATAGTGGTCCCAATTAATATTAATATTTTGACCCTATATTGATATTTAAGTGTACTTTGTATATTGTCTAGAGATGATTTACCTACAGAGACAATGTTGTACTGTATGTTGTAATGTACCCCCCTTGGGAAGTTAATACCAGGAGCCATGATATAATGTGAATTTATGGTATGTACACATTTGTATACATATCGTTTTACATCTATCCTTGTATTGATGGTGTAATTTTATAGATATTTTTATGACATGTTTTTGTAAGTGTGTATGTGTGTGTATATATATACCATGTGTAGTGTTTTTTTATCTTTTTTTTTATTTAAATATTTTGGGGTGAAATTCAAGGAAAGTACCCAAAATCAAATTATACATTGCACTTTTGTTACAGTATAATGTATAGTACACGTCTCCATGTATCTTAAACCTTTTCTTTCTTTTACTTTTATTTATTTATTTCCTTTTCTTATTGATTTTGATTAACTATAAAGGCTCAATATTTCACAAAAAAAAACAATAATAATATATGTGATAAAAAAGGGAGAGGGGAGGAAATTTTGAGGACGCTCTCCATAATGCAGATCGGGCGCTGATTTTTATCTTTCTCTTTTTTTTTAATCCAGCCTAATTTGAGAGTGTCCATATGTCCCAGTAGGCTGCCCATGTTTTATATTTTTCGTCTAGTTCAGCTGAAATCATATTCATTGTGTGTGTATATATATATATATATATATATATATATATATATATATATATATATATATATATATATATATATATTGTATTTTTCTCTTAACTTCTTCAAATATGGGAATGTTTGTTTTCCAATTTTTTGCTATGACACTTCTGGAGGCTAAGAAAATCTGATTTGTTAGGAACTGTGATTCATTCAGGAGTTTGGGTATGGCAAGTCCTGGTAATGCTTCTTTTTGAGAATATCAAATCCCCACAGTTTTTCTAAGGTAGTGTATGTTTCATCCCATATATAAACAATTTTAAGGCATTCCCAAAAGGCGCCAAAGGCTCTCATTGCGAGGCCCGTGATGAGCGCCAAAGGCACTCATCGCGAAGCCAATAAAGTAGAGGGGAGGCTCACACTGAGCGCCAAAGGCACTCATTGCGATGCCCATGATGAGCGCCAAAGGCTCTCATTGCGAGGCCAGTAAAGTAGAGGGGAGAGGCTCCCATTGTGTGGCAAACAGCATTGCCAGGCTTCACTTTTTATTGCCGTCATTTTTGACGGGCAAGTCGCTAGTATTTATATATTGCTTGTTTCTGAAAACAACACATTATAAAAACAGAATTCTATAATATATTTCATGTAAAAGTAAAGTGTAAATAATTGCAGAATATGGGCTAAAGTCCATCAGACCCAGAGAGTAAACAATTGTAATAGGAATATTAACAACACATGATGGTGACCAGGTAAGGGCAAATTTAGAGGTGGGATAATTGTATACATTCTGAATGTTATTTTCAATCAGTTGGATTGTGAAATGGAAAATAAGTTAATTTCAACCAGAAAGAAAGATGAGAAGGGTACAGATGTGTACAGTGCGGAGACAATACTGAGTGCAAGACTTGATCCAGCCTACAAATAAATCAGCTGTAAGGAGGAAAATGGCAGTGGGTTAAGAGGGAGATATTTGGAGTTGTCTGCAGTGTTATGGGAAACCAACATACATATCCAATGTGGGATGGGACAGAACTGAAGCGGGAGTTAGATTACATGTTTTATAAAGACTACATAGGAGCTAGAGGAGATGCAGAACATCATAGGTATAAAATCAGAGATTTTGATGTATATTGTGTCGCCCACTGGTGGAAAATTCAAAGTCAAAGCATGTGTCTCAACTATTTGCATATTGTAAATAAAGAATAATACCTCTTACAAAAACTAAATTTAAGCCATTTGGCACCATCTATTGTAAGTAAATTCCAACAAATAATTGGTAATTCTGATACTGATGAAACAATTACAACAATATGATATAGTGCTATTAAATTATATTTGAGCCACTTAAAAAGTCAAATCTAAGTAAATAAAACATTTTTTTAGCTTTGGTAGTTTGAGAAATAGCATTACACCTCCATTGTCCCATTACAATGGAATATATATATGTGTTATAACTTCATACACATATTACCGTATATACTCGAGTATGAGCCGACCCGAGTATAAGCCGAGGTACCTTTTTTTACCACAAAATACTGGTTAAAATGAGTGACTCGAGTATAAGCCGAGGGTGGGAAATGTGCTGCCCTCTGTGTCCCCCTCTCTCTCCCGTGTCTCTTCTCCCCTCTCCCTCCCTGTGTTTCTTCCCCCCCTCTCCCTTCCCTGTGTCTCTTCCCCCCCTCCTCATTCTCAACCTCCCTCCTCAACCCCACTCCTCATCCTCAACCTCCCTCCTCATCCTCAACCCCCTCATCCTCAACCCCCTCATCCTCAACCCCTCCTCAACCTCAACCCTCCTCCTCAACCTCAACCCTCCTCCTCAACCTCAACCCTCCTCCTCAACCTCAATCCTCCTCCTCATCCTCAACCCCCTCCTCAACCTCAAACCCCCTCCTCATCCTCAACCCCCTCCTCAACCTCCCTCCTCAACCTCAACCCCCTCCTCAACCTCCCTCCTCAACCCCCCTGCTCATCCTCAACCCTCTCCTCAACCTCCCTCCTCAACCTCAATCCCCCCATACTCAACCCCCCCATCCTCAACCTCCCTCCTCATCCTCAACCTCCCTCCTCATCCTCAACCTCCCTCCTCATCCTCAACCTCCCTCCTCATTCTCAACCTCCCTCCTCATCCTCAACCCCCTCCTCAACCTCCCTCCTCAAACTCAACCCCCCATCCTCAACCTCCCTCCACAACCTCAACCCCCCATCCTCAACCCCCTCCTCAACCTCAACCCCCTCTCCTCAACCTCCCTCCTCATCCTCAGCCCCCTTCCTCAACCTCAGCCCACCTCCTCATCCTCAACCTCCCTCCTCAACCTCAAACCCCTCCTCATCCTCAACCCCCTCCTCAACCTCCCTCCTCAACCCCCTCCTCATCCTCAACCCTCTCCTCAACCTCCCTCCTCAACCTCAACCCCCCCCCCATACTCAACCCCCCCATACTCAACCCCAACCCCCCTCCTCAACCTCAACCCCCGTCCTTATCCTCAACCCCCGTCCTTATCCTTATCCTTTTTTTACCACAAAATACTGGTTAAAATGAGTGACTCGAGTATAAGCCGAGGGTGGGAAATGTGCTGCCCTCTGTGTCCCCCTCTCTCTCCCGTGTCTCTTCTCCCCTCTCCCTCCCTGTGTTTCTTCCCCCCCTCTCCCTTCCCTGTGTCTCTTCCCCCCCTCCTCATTCTCAACCTCCCTCCTCAACCCCACTCCTCATCCTCAACCTCCCTCCTCATCCTCAACCCCCTCATCCTCAACCCCCTCATCCTCAACCCCTCCTCAACCTCAACCCTCCTCCTCAACCTCAACCCTCCTCCTCAACCTCAACCCTCCTCCTCAACCTCAATCCTCCTCCTCATCCTCAACCCCCTCCTCAACCTCAAACCCCCTCCTCATCCTCAACCCCCTCCTCAACCTCAACCCCCTCCTCAACCTCCCTCCTCAACCCCCCTGCTCATCCTCAACCCTCTCCTCAACCTCCCTCCTCAACCTCAATCCCCCCATACTCAACCCCCCCATCCTCAACCTCCCTCCTCATCCTCAACCTCCCTCCTCATCCTCAACCTCCCTCCTCATCCTCAACCTCCCTCCTCATTCTCAACCTCCCTCCTCATCCTCAACCCCCTCCTCAACCTCCCTCCTCAAACTCAACCCCCCATCCTCAACCTCCCTCCACAACCTCAACCCCCCATCCTCAACCCCCTCCTCAACCTCAACCCCCTCTCCTCAACCTCCCTCCTCATCCTCAGCCCCCTTCCTCATCCTCAGCCCACCTCCTCATCCTCAACCTCCCTCCTCAACCTCAAACCCCTCCTCATCCTCAACCCCCTCCTCAACCTCCCTCCTCAACCCCCTCCTCATCCTCAACCCTCTCCTCAACCTCCCTCCTCAACCTCAACCCCCCCCCATACTCAACCCCCCCATACTCAACCCCAACCCCCCTCCTCAACCTCAACCCCCGTCCTTATCCTCAACCCCCGTCCTTATCCTCAACCCCCGTCCTCATCCTCAACCTCCGTCCTCATCCTCAACCTCCCTCCTCATCCTCCCTCCTCATCCTCAACCTCCCTCCTCATCCTCAACCTCCCTCCTCATCCTCAACCTCCCTCCTCATCCTCAACCTCCCTCCTCATTCTCAACCTCCCTCCTCATTCTCAACCTCCCTCCTCATCCTCAGCCCCCTTCCTCAGCCCCCTTCCTCATCCTCAACCTCCCTCCTCAACCTCAACCTCCTCATCCACAACCCCGTCCTAAACCTCCCTCCTCATACTACCCCTGCACCCGGTATATGCTAATGACGTGGCGCGCATGTGACGTCACATGCGCGCCACATCAAGACCCGGAAGGAGCAGAGGCAGGAGCAGGTAAGTGAGGGGAGAGGGGGGTTATTTAGAGGGGTAGTATGAGGGGGGGTTGAGGATGAGGAGGGGGGAGAGAGACACGGGGGGGGGGGGGAGTGACTCGAGTATAAACCGAGGGGGCCCTTTTTAGCCTTAAAAAAGGGGCTGAAAAACTCTGCTTATACTCGAGTATATACGGTACTCTTTATTATTACTGTGCAATGGGTGTACATTACAAGATGTTAGTTAGAAACACTAAAGTATATAGTATGCTCTTTGAGGAACATAACTTGAAATTGAGTAATATATTTTGAGGCAGTTAAAAAGAAATAACTATAATTTTCAACTATTATACTAATGTTTGCTTTACAAATGTTTTTTTAACATGGTTGCTGATATACAGCCTTATTAAATTGTGATTTGGCCAATTGAATAGGGCTCTATATAAACACATATTTATTTACAGAAGTTTTTAGTTACTGAAGACCTTGCTTTTGGATAGAAGTTCACTAACTAAAAACTTTTGTAAAAAACAGCATTGGCCGGGTCAAGACGCAGGAAGGAGCGGAGAGGAGCGGAGGAGCAGCTGCAGATGGAGGTAAGTGAGGGGAAAGGGAGAGGGGGAGGTATTTAGAGGGGTAAAGTGAGGAGGGGGGTTTAGGATGAGGAGGGGTAAAGTGAGGAGGGGTTTTAAGATGAGGATTGGGGGGTTTAGGATGAGGATGGAGGCATTAGGATGGGGAGGGTTGAGGATGAGGAGGGTTTAGGATGAGGATGGGGGGATTGAGGAGGGGGGGTTGAGGTTCAGGATGGGGGAGTTGAGGTTGAGGAGGGTGGTTGAGGTTTTGTAGGGGGCTGAGGAGAGAGGTTGAGGAGGGGGGTTTAGGATGAGGAGAGGGGTTTGAGGATGGGGATTGAGGATGGAGGAGTTGAGGTTGAGGAGGGGGGTTGGGGTTGAGGAGGGAGGTTGAGGATGAGGATGAGAACTGAAGTTGAGGATGAGGAGGGAGGTTGGGGTTGAGGAGGGGGGTTGGGGTTGAGGAGGGGGGTTGGGGTTGAGGAGGGAGGTTGAGGATGAGGAGGGAGGTTGAGGATGAGGAGGGAGGTTGAGGATGAGGAGGGAGGTTGAGGATGAGGAGGGAGGTTGAGGATGAGGAGGGAGGTTGAGGATGAGGAGGGAGGTTGAGGAGTAAGGTTGAGGTTGAGGAAGGGAGGGTTGAGGTTGAGGAAGGGAGGGTTGAGGAGGGAGGCTGAGGAGGGTGGTTTAGGATGAAGAGGGGGTTGAGGATGAGGGCTGAGGAGGGTGGTTGAGGTTGGGGGGTTGAGGATGAGGATGGGGGGTTGAGAAAGGGGTTGAGGAGGGAGGTTGAGAATGAGGAGGGTGATAAGGGAGGGGGGAAGAGACACAGGGGAGGGAGAGGGGAGAAGAGACACAGGGGAGAGAGAGGGGGACACAAGAAAAGGGCACACAAGAGGGGGACACAGGGGGCAGCACATTTCCCACCCTCTGCTTATACTCGAGTCACTCATTGTTCCCAGTATTTTGTGGTAAAATTGGTCCCTTGGCTTATACTCAGGTCGGCTTATACTCGAGTATATACGGATATATATATATATATATATATATATATATATATATATATATATATATATATTGTGAGCATAAAGGTGGAATAGTGGTTGATGGGAGATACATCAGACCTGATTTGCTAGACAGCAACCAGAGGATTTCTCAGTTAAATGCCCCAGGGAGAGATGTTACAGTTTGCAATATGCATAGCTGATGCTCTGCAAAACATGGTATGGGTCCCTGGGGCGGAGTATTTGGAGAGCAGGGGGGGCCAATGCTCCAACAGCACTAGTTGCTGTATAACAGACCACAGCTTGGATCTGGTTTTTAAGAGTTAGCTAATTGGCACTCACCTGTAGCTACTCAATTAGCAGACAGGCCTTTAAAAGAAGAGAGCAGCCTGCTCCAAGGGGGAGAGGAAAAGACAGCTAGGAGAGGCTGCGCTTATTGCAAAGACATTGCTTTTGTTTGGGAAATTGGTAAGTGGGAAAGCCACCCAATTGCAGATAGCAAGTACTGTCTAGTAAGAGCTCAAGTAAGAGCAAGGGATTTTGTTTGTTTTGTTATTATTTAAAGTACCTGCTTTCAAACTGAATAAAAAAGGAAAATTGAGCTGAAGGTGTCCTGGACTTTGTATACCCTAGAAGGCTGTGGTTACTGCAAGATCGGTGACAATCCTACCTGTAAAAGAAGTGGTTTGTCACATATGGTGGAGAATGCGGGGCACCCACGTAAGCCTGAGGGTAGAAGTCATTTAAAGCTCAACATGGAGGATGTTATCAAGGCTCTGATCCAATCCTCCTCTGTGCAACAGGAGACTAACAGGAGAGCTGCAGAAAACAGTGCAGCCCTGCAGCAACTGGTGCTGGCCCAGGCAGAGTGTGCTAAAGTCCTGGCCAAAACACAAATGGAGGGCACTGAGTCCTTGGTGAAACAGCTTGTTGTGACACAAGCGGAGATGTTTAAAGTAGCCCGTGAGGAGCAGCAAAAAGTCACCCAGGGACTACAACAGGTAATCCAAGCGATCTCTGGAAAACTGAATGGAGACCCTGATGGAAGATACCAGGGGCCAAAGGTGATTCGGGCGAGCCACTATCTTCAGAAAATGACTGCATCAGATGATGTTGAGGCGTACCTTCTGGCATTTGAGCGCACTGCTGAGAGGGACGGATGGCCGGCTGGTGAGTGGGCAAGCATACTGGCACCGTTCCTAAGTGGAGAGCCGCAGAAGGCATATTATGACCTAGAACCAGCCGATGCAAGTATCTACAGCAAATTGAAAGCTGAAATCTTGGCACGACTGGGTGTAACCTCTGCAGTACGTGCCCAAAGGTTCCACTCGTGGTCATATTCTTCAGACAAAGCCGCACGTTCCCAAATGTTTGACCTCATACACCTTGCACGGAAATGGTTACAACCTGAAATCCATTCAGCTAGCCACATTGTGGAAACCTTAGTAATGGACCGGTTTTTGCGTGGTTTACCAGCTTCCCTGCGTCGCTGGGTCAGCCAAAGTGACCCCCATACAGCTGACCAACTGATTGCCTTGGTGGAAAGATATGCGGCTGCAGGAGAACTGCTATGTCCTACTTCACAGGCAAACCCTCGCAATCCTAAGCCCCAAGATTCTGCAAGACCGGGTAAGACTGTTCAAGGTTTAAGGGGGGCATCGAGGTCTAATAGGCCTGGGAAAGGAACTAATTGGTGGTCAGACTGTACTGTCAAATGTTTCAAGTGCAAAGAGGATGGTCATATGGCCAAAGACTGTCCATTTAAGGATGAACCTATGGAATGCAATATGGGCAAAAGTGAGGGAACACGTTCATTTTTGCTCAGTTGTTATGGTATTGTTAACAATGACTATGATAATAACGCTCATAAATGCTGTGTAACTGTGAATGGAAAAATGTCTAAAGCATTACTTGATTCAGGTAGTATGGTTACGTTGGTAGCAGAGTCTATAATACCTTGTGTAAAACCTGATCATGGACAGAAAATAGGCATTATCTGTGTTCATGGTGATAAAAGGAATACCCCACTGCGGAAGTAAATATTGGAACCCAGTATGGGAATTTAAAGTACCGAGTGGGTGTAGTACCTAGATTAGCCCATCAGGTAGTGATCGGTAGAGACTTTCCTCATTTTCTAAAATTATGGGCAGCTTTACAAAAGACAGATCAAAATTTATCAGAAATGAGTCAGTCTGTCGAGGATAATGTGTTCCCTTTTTCCGATATTGACTTGGGTTTTGACCACTGTGACGGAAAAATAAGGAAAAAGAAAAAATACTGCCCTAAACCAGTATTAATAGGAGATAACCCAGCTCAAACTAGTGAGGAGCCTACTAATAATGCAGACAAGGATAAGGACTTAATTGATATTGGAATTAGTCCAGGTAACTTTAAAAGCGCTCAGTGGGAAGATTCCACTTTAGTGACAGCTAGAAATGATATTAAAGTTGTAAACGGGGTTGTTAATCAGCCAGGAGGAGCACTGCCGTTCCCCTATTTTGAAGTACAAAATGACCTAATTTACCGTGTAGAAATAAAGGATTCGGACATCATTAGGCAGCTGTTGGTTCCTCAGACTTACCAGAATATAGTGCTAAAGTTGGCTCACAGCCACATATTAGGGGGACACTTGGGAGTCGGAAAAACTAGAGAGAGAGTCCTTAGACGGTTTTACTGGCCTGGAGTGTTTGCTGCTATTACAAACTATTGCTCCTCATGTCCTGAGTGCCAGTACAGGGCTCCTTTCAAGACTTTTCGTAGTCCACTTGTACCCTTACCCATAATTGACGTGCCTTTTGAAAGGATCGCTATGGACTTAGTGGGGCCACTGGTAAAGTCCGCTAGGGGACACCAATATATATTAGTCATCTTGGACTATGCAACTCGCTATCCTGAGGCCATTCCCTTGCGTAATACCTCTGCAAAGCTAATAGCTAAGGAACTTATGTTGATGTTCAGTAGGGTGGGTATCCCTAAAGAAATACTGACAGACCAGGGGACCCCGTTCATGTCCAGAGTCACAAAAGAGTTGTGCAGGCTCTTGCAGGTTAAACATCTTAAGACCTCAGTATATCACCCACAGACTGATGGTTTAGTAGAGAGGTTCAACAAAACCCTTAAGAGTATGCTACGCAAGGTAATTGATGCAGATGGAAGAAATTGGGATTTTTTATTGCCATATCTACTGTTTTCCATTAGGGAAGTTCCACAGGCCTCCACGGGCTTCTCTCCTTTTGAATTATTATATGGAAGACATCCCAGGGGAATATTGGATATTGCTAAGGAGACCTGGGAACAGGAGACTACTCCTCACAGGAGTGTAATTGAGCATATAGCTCAAATGCAGGATAGAATGGCCACCATCATGCCTATTGTCAGGGAACACATGCTGGAAGTCCAGCAGGCTCAGAAAAACAGCTATAACCGTAATGCTAGAGTCAGAGTGTTCCAACCGGGAGACAGGGTATTGGTTCTGGTCCCTACTGTGGAGAATAAGTTCCTTGCGACTTGGCATGGACCCTATGAAATAATAGAGAAAGTGAGTGATGTCAATTATAAAGTCAGACAACCAGGAAGAAGAAAGCCTGAACAGTTGTATCATATAAATCTGTTAAAGCCATGGAAGGACAGGGAGGTCCTGGTTGCTTTAAAACCTTCAGAACCTCCTATAGTAGAGCCAGATGTGAACGTATCTAAGACTCTGTCTGTCCATCAAAAGCAAGAGGTCAGAGATTTCATCAGAAGAAATAGGGATGTTTTCTCGATAGTTCCAGGAAAGACTAAAGTGATTAAACATGACATAATAACCGAACCAGGGAAAAGAGTTAACCTCAAACCCTATAGAATTCCTGAGGCCCGGAGGGAGGTTATAAACTTAGAGGTTGAGAGCATGTTAAAACTTGGAGTCATTGAAGAATCCCAGAGTAACTGGAGTAGTCCTATTGTATTGGTGCCAAAACCTGATGGCACATGGAGGTTCTGCAATGACTACCGCAAGTTAAACGCCCTCTCAAAATTTGATGCTTACCCAATGCCAAGAGTTGATGAGTTAATAGAAAGACTGGGCAAAGCTCGTTATCTAACAACCTTGGATTTAACAAAGGGTTACTGGCAGGTCCCGCTCACTGAAAGAGCCAAAGAAAAGACAGCCTTTTCAACACCCAGTGGCCTGTTTCAGTACACTGTATTGCCATTTGGGTTACATGGGGCACCTGCCACATTCCAACGAATGATGGACAGAATTCTTAAACCTCATGTTCGTTATGCTGCAGCATACTTGGATGATGTCGTCATCCACAGTGCAGACTGGGAATCCCACCTCCCTAAAGTTCAAGCGGTACTTGATGCTATCCGCTCAGCAGGCTTAACTGCCAATCCTTCCAAGTGTACGATTGGTTTAGAGGAAGCTAAGTACTTAGGTTATTCTATTGGGAGGGGTTTGGTTAAACCACAGGAAGCCAAAGTAGAAGCCATACAAAAATGGCCACAGCCCCTTACAAAGAAACAAGTAAAGGCATTTTTGGGTTTAATTGGATATTATAGGCGGTTCATTCCAGATTTTGCTACCATTGCTGCACCCCTGACAGACCTTATTAAAGCAAAATCCCCAGTCATAGTTAAATGGTGCCCTGAGGCAGAAAAGGCTTTTAAGAGTCTGAAGGAAGCTATCTGTAGCCATCCTGTCTTAGTGACCCCAGATTTTTCCAGGGATTTTATAGTTCAGACAGATGCTTCTGATGTGGGCTTGGGGGCTGTTCTTTCACAGGAATACCAGGGTGAAGAACACCCTGTTTTCTTTTTGAGCAGAAAGTTAAACCCACATGAGAAGAACTACTCTATTGTTGAAAAAGAGTGTCTTGCTATTAAGTGGGCATTAGACTCTCTTAAATACTACCTACTAGGCAGAAGGTTTCGATTGATAACGGACCATGCTCCTCTGACGTGGATGTATCAGAACAGGGAAAGTAACTCCAGAGTAACCAGATGGTTTTTGAGTTTGCAATCTTTTAATTTCACTGTGGAACACAGGGCTGGTCTGCAACAAGGTAATGCTGATGGGCTTTCGAGGGTACACTCCCTGATTTCCATGGTCGCTCAAACCCTTGGGTATGAGCTGGGGGGGGAGGATATGTGAGCATAAAGGTGGAATAGTGGTTGATGGGAGATACATCAGACCTGATTTGCTAGACAGCAACCAGAGGATTTCTCAGTTAAATGCCCCAGGGAGAGATGTTACAGTTTGCAATATGCATAGCTGATGCTCTGCAAAACATGGTATGGGTCCCTGGGGCGGAGTATTTGGAGAGCAGGGGGGGCCAATGCTCCAACAGCACTAGTTGCTGTATAACAGACCACAGCTTGGATCTGGTTTTTAAGAGTTAGCTAATTGGCACTCACCTGTAGCTACTCAATTAGCAGACAGGCCTTTAAAAGAAGAGAGCAGCCTGCTCCAAGAGAGAGAGGAAAAGACAGCTAGGAGAGGCTGCGCTTATTGCAAAGACATTGCTTTTGTTTGGGAAATTGGTAAGTGGGAAAGCCACCCAATTGCAGATAGCAAGTACTGTCTAGTAAGAGCTCAAGTAAGAGCAAGGGATTTTGTTTGTTTTGTTATTATTTAAAGTACCTGCTTTCAAACTGAATAAAAAAGGAAAATTGAGCTGAAGGTGTCCTGGACTTTGTATACCCTAGAAGGCTGTGGTTACTGCAAGATCGGTGACAATCCTACCTGTAAAAGAAGTGGTTTGTCACAATATATATATATACATATACACACTGGGGGTATAAATATATTGTAACAGAGTCAAGCAAAGAATGCCTCTAGAGATGGGTTTAATTAAAGAGGCTGGAAGATTTCTCTGGAGAAAGAAAGAGTTAACTCCAGTAAGTGATCAGAGGCTAATTGAAGCCCAGCTGTCGGTTGCCTTTAAGACAACAGCAGAGAGATGGGTGGAGTCCTCACTTAAGCAGTGTGGGCAGTGTGTGAAATCTACTGAAAGATGTCCTCATGGTGAGCTGCTGTTAGCAGCTAAAAGCAAATCGGAGAGCAGAGCAGAGCCAAGGAGGATTGCAGAGCATAGCAAAGCCAGGTCGGATTGCAGAGCAAAGCCAAGTCGGTCTACAGAGCAGAGCCAAGACGGATTGGAGAGGAAAGCGGTTTAAAGATAAAACTGTTTTTGCCTGGAAGCTGGCCACAGAGAAAGCGATTTCCAAATGTGTAAATTAACCCCATGGAAAAGGCGGCAGTATAGCTGAGGATTTGTCAGCACTGTTGCTAAAAAGGCATATTAAGGGTCCCTAGAGGTTGGAGCATTTCTGAGAGACGTGTGGGCTGAATGTTCCCCTTTCTACTGATGAAGACATTTAAAAGAGAACTGTGTGATTTGTTATACCTTTGGCTGATATAAGCCATAATGTGGTGGACTTTTTGGACTTTTAATAAAAAGATTAAAAGAATACATGATCTTCTTGCTGTTAATCTGGAGGGTAGCAGGTCAAACTACCACAACTGGTGTCAGGAGTTCGATCCAGGTCCTTGTACCAAAGGACAACCCACGTGTCAAAATGTAGGAGGCAGTAAAAGTTTTAAAGTTGTCTACAGCGGCACAGCAAGAAATGAATAGACAAGCGGAAGTGGACAGAGTACACCTGAGAGACATTTTGGAAGCACAGAAAGTGCAGCTGCAGCAATTGAGATCTACGGAGAACATTGTGGTTTTAAAGTCAAGTGGAGGCATGAATCCAAAACGCTTCCTAAAGAAAATGACCAGTAAGGATGATGTAGAAACATACCTCCTGAATTTCGAGAAGATTGCCACTAGTGAAGGTCGGCCTAAAAAGCATTGGGCCACAGTCCTGCGTCCCTATCTTTGTGGAGAAGCTCAGAAAGCATATGTGGTTTTGCCAGAAGAAAAGGCAACAAATTATTGTATCCTAAAGGAAGAGATCCTTAAACGAATAGGAGTGAAAAGAGTACAGAGATTTCACTCCTGGGATTTTTTTATGAACCTGCTTATCGCTACCCAAGGGGCATGCTTGTCTACCCAAGTTTAAAAAGCAGTTTTCCTGCTAATGATACAAAAGAGACCGCAGGAGCGGCTAGAGAGACCGCAGGAGTGACTGCAGAGAGCGCAAGTGAGACTGCAGTGCGCACAAAAGAGACTGCTGGGAAAGTAACAGATATTGCTGAGAAAGCAAAAGAGCCGACTGGTGCAGATAAAGAACCTTGGCTCCTATCGCAAGATGATGATATAAAAGTGACTGATGTGAGTAAAGGTCAAAGAGAAAAGGACAAGGTGTTGTCACTGACTGGATACATCAGCCGCAGTGTGAAGCATGCTGATCAAGTCACTGGAAATGATTTGAACACAAAGCAAGGCAGAAACCTTATAAAGCGACCTCCATAAGTAACCTGGACAGACACAGCCACCTGTCCTTGGTGAATACTCCTGAGGTGGAGGATGATACAAGCGAAAGAATGGAGATGTGTCCTACTAATATGAGGGGTGTCAGTATGATGCCAGATTACATTCCTGAAGGAAACCTGCATTTGAAGACTACAGAGTGTCCTACAGGAATAAGATACAGATGCCTATTTGGGAGCAGAGGAAGAGTCCTCCCAAGTATAAGCTGAAAGAATCAGTTGTGTGGGAGCCGCAGCACAATGATAAACAGGAGAAGCAAGATCTCCTCAATAATCGGGCATCTCAGAGAGAAGGAGAGATCACCAATTCCACCTCCCAGCTACAAGAGATAGGAGAATCCTGTAATCGGAGGAAAGCAACTGTAATACAGAAGGAGCTGTTGTTACATGCTCCACAAGCACAGAGGATGGCCAATCCGTCTGATATGAAAACATAGTTGGCTCAGAGTAATGCATGTCCAGAAGAGACTAACACTGACCTCCAGAACCTGTGTACCCAAGATGCTTCGCTGAATATAGAGCAATGTCTACAGGAAGCTTATAAGCAATGCAGAGAGCAGGAGCTTGTATTGGAAAGACAGAGGGAGGAAGAAAGAATGACTGAGCCACCAGAGGTATTCAGAGAAGACCTGATGGAAAGGATAAAGGAGATTCTTCAGCTAAATGGGCAGCAAAAGTTCCAGCATAAGCAGGGTGAACTGGATTTGCGAAACGTTAATGAGGAGAAGATGTAGCTAAAGGCAGCAAAGAAAACTGAAAAGCTGGAAGCCTTAGAAGCAAAGCGAGAAGAAGAAAAATGGGTGAGAGCGGAGAATGTTGAAATAGCAAGTTTTTTTTCAGATTCCCAAAACCAACAAGACTGCAATGATGGGTGCTAGCCTATGTATGGAGTGCAAGCCTGAAGTTGCGGAACCACTGGAGACATTCCAGAAAGGCCAAAAGTCTGAGAGATCTGTCCTGGCAGAGATTGGTAATTGCAGACCTTGCATGGTACAGAGTATGCCTGCTGTAAGCAGAAAGAAAGATGAGGTGCAGATCCAAGCACAAGAAGCAGCCCTGAGACAGGACGTACCTTTACAGTCTATGAGGAATACTGTAGCAAAACGAGAGCTGCAGAAGAAACCTTCCGACCAACATGCTTTAGTCACAAGCTTCATATAGAATCCGTGTTCCTGGGGTTTCCCCAAGATGGTTTGTGAGATGGACCTGGGACAGACAGAAGTAGAGAGTCCAGAAGTCCTGGGGAGCATGGAGGCACCAGCAAGTGACAGACAGACATTGGAAGAGACTGGCCGGGTCAGGACCATGTCCTTGGGGGCAGATTCTGAAGCAGATGATCTATCCACCACAAATTTAAAACTGAAAAACCGTCCCAATTGGTTAATTGTAGATGAAGGCATCCGTGAAGAGAACAAAGTGATGTTGATGACTCCGACCCAGATGGATGAGCTTCTATTGTACCTAGGAGAACCTGTTCTTCTGAAAAGAAAGAAGAGACCGAAAGCTCTGTGCATTGTTCTTGCAGATGACACCTGCCCAGATGAGAAGATCAGGAGGAACAGAGTTGTGTGTAACAACCTAAGGGTGTGGTTTGGAGATACTATCGGTATCCAACCAGGTCCAGGGGTGACATATGGCAAACAAAACTGTGTGTTCTCCATAGATTATTCTGTGGATGACACCCCTGGTAGTTGATTTGAGGGGTATCTCAAGCCTTACTTTATCAAAGCTGACGGATCAATCGAAAAAGGGGAAGTTCTCCTGGTTCATGGAAGTATACATGCTGTTGAGCTCAAGGTGGTAGAGAAAGACCCAAGACCATACTACATAGATGCTCCAGATACTGTAATGCTCTATGAAGGGGAGCCCCTTAAACAAGAGGACAAGGAGAAGATAAAGCTACAAGTGAGCGTTTACGGCCTCTCGACTCATGAAGCTTAACCACATGGTGTTGAGCTAAGGGGGGAGATATGTAACAGAGTCAAGCAAAGAATGCCTCTAGAGGTGGGTTTAATTAAAGAGGCTGTAAGATTTCTCTTGAGAAAGAAACAGTTAACTCCAGGCAGTGATCAGATGCTAATTGAAGCCCAGCTGCGGATTGCCTTTAAAACAACAGCAGAGAGATGGGTGGAGTCCTCACTTAGGCTTGGGCCTAAGCAATGTGGGCAGTGTGTGAAATCTGCTGAAAAAGGTCCTGTTGGTGAACTGCTGTTAGCAGCTAAAAGCCAAGTTGGAGAGCAGAGCAGAGCCAAGGATGATTGCAGAGCCAAGGCGGATTGCAGAGCAGAGCAAAGCCAGGTCGGATTGCAAAGCAGAGGAAAGTCAGGTCGGTCTACAGAGCAGAGCCAAGACGGATTGGTGAGAAAAGTGGTTTAAAGATAAAACTGTTTTTGCCTGGAAGCTGGCCACAGAGAAAGCGGTTTCCAAATGTAAAGACTGTGTAAATTAACCCCAGGGAGAAAGCGGCAGTATAGCTGAGGATTTGTCAGCACTGTTGCTAAAAAGGCATATTAAGGGTCCCTGGAGGTTGGAGCATTTCTGAGAGACGGGCTGGCCGAATGCTCCCCTTTCTACTGATGAAGAAATTTACAAGAGAACTGTGTGATTTGTTATACCTTTGGCTGATGTAAGCCATAATGTGGTGGACTTTTTGGACTTTTAATAAAAAGATTATGTATGTCAGCAGGTCATGATTGAAATATATGCAGTCTTTCACAGCAGCAATACGTACTAACTGTAAGTGATGTAGTTCTTTATATGACAGTACTAGATAAAGGCAGTTGCACTTTTCCAGTCGTGATGATATAAAGGTATATTAAAAATAGCCATGTGGCTAGGTATTATTCAAAAATATTTGTCTTACTGAAATTACTTTTAGTGTATGCTATTGTCCAAAATAGATTAGTACAAGATTATACTTTTATGCAAACTACAAAAATTACTTGTCCTGAAATTGCCTATTAGAGATTATCCCTGCAGCTGTAATACAAAATAGCTCACCATGAGATAATTACTTTTTCTATGGCATGTAAAATGTTCATGGCAGTGGCAGAGCTAGAGAATGCAGGGCCCCAGTGCAAAATAAAAAAATGTGCCCCCTCCATTACTCAGTACTGGGGTAGCTCTGCCACAGGGTCATGGTATGCTTATATAGACAATTCATCACTAATACAATTTTATCACTGACTCACTAAAATATTATTGACACAAAACTGATTATGTTAATTAGGAGCCCCATACTTCAATCACTTTTCTGTTGATTCTGTTTATACATAAAAAAAGTTCACCAATGATCCAATAATAGGGCAGCTGTAGCCTTCATGGTTATCAATATATAAGTAATTTTAAAAAGCCATACTTTATATTTAGGTTTTAGACCCACTCAGTTTTGCATGCCTCCCCACCCCCTAGGATTTTTTTATATTTACACTGTTCTTGGAAGCTTTCCCTAATACTAACCTCAGTCAGCTATTAGTTTCACCACAATTTTATTTATGAAATAAAAATATATATCTAAAAGGGATAAATATAAATTCAATTTAGATCCTTGACTGTGGATAAGGAGGGAAATTATGTTTATTTTGGATAATGTAGAACATGAAGAAGATACCGTAGCGTTGTTAAAGTCCATATGTATTGTGGAAAAAGTGGTTGTTGGCTTACTAAAGTCAACCTAAAAAGTAAAGTCAATGCTTTCATGGTTAGGCTATTGAGACTATGGATGGGTACTTTCACTTAATGCATTAGGTACTATGCTAAAAGCTAGGTAATAGTGTTAACTGAATTAATTTGCCTAAATTAAAGGTGGTTATGAATGATGAATACCTGGGTTGCTTAGAAAAGCGAATATGTTATATACATTACTAATGGAGTGTACTGAGTGATACATAGGCTTTTTAATACAGTGAACCACAGTGAAAACACATTTCTTCATATAGCCTATATATAGAGAGAGAGAGACACACACAGAGAGAGATATAATCTTGCTTTAGAGCTTTTTTTAAAGTGCCAAAAACTGTCCTCCTCATTCTCTTTCTAAGTCAACTAGTTTAATCTTATAATAATTATTAACCTTAAAAAATTACACTTCTACTTATAATGATTAGTGCAGGCTCTGCTTCTCTGCTCTGCCTGATTGATGCTCTCGTTTTTGTTCATTTAAGTGGGCTATGAAATCATCAGTAGAAGAATGGATTATTCTCCAAGGTTCAGTTCAGGGGGTCAGTAGCTTCTTTAATTAAGTTAAATCACTTGGTTGATCAATTGTTACTTTACACACTGGCACAGAAAACCAAGGGCCTTTCTGAGATCATTGATGTTCTTGTACTTCTATTGTGTCTGAGGACTTGGATCACAACATTAGTGTTGAAGAGGCTGCCAATAATTAATGGCACGTCGTCACTCGGGGGCCAAGTGTATGTGAGTGAATGCATATGAATGGGATCAAGGTTGTAGAGGACAGGGAGACATGTGAGCTGCCTTGTGATAATGTATTAATGTTGTTATATACTTAAAATAACAGTAGAGATCACAAAATAAATAATCCTGCACACCTACACACCTGTGCCTGTCATAAGGACCCTCTAAAAGCAGGGTGGTAAAGTTTTCAACTAACTCAACATTTCAGCTCTCACACAAACACACGCAAATATACAGTGGATATAAAAAGTCTACACACCTCTGTTAAAATGTCAGGTTTCTGTGCTGTAAAAAAATGAGACAAAGATAAATCATTTCAGAACTTTTTCCACCTTTAATGTGACCTATAAACTGTACAACTCAATTGAAAAACAAACTGAAATCTTTTAGGTAGAGGGAAGAAAAAAAAAATAATGTGGTTGCATAAGTCTGCACACCCTTTTTATAACTGGGGATGTAGCTGTTTTCAGAATTAAGCAATCACATTCCAAATCGTGTTAAATAGGAGTCCGCATACACCTGCCAACATTTAAAGTGCCTCTGATTAACCCCAAATAAAGTCCAGCTGCTCTAGTTGGTCTTTCCTGAAATGTTCTTAGTCGCATCCCACAGCAAAAGCCATGGTCCACAGAGAGCTTCCAAAGCATCAGAGGGATCTCATTGTTAAAAGGTATCAGTCAGGAGAAGGGTACAAAATAATTTCCAAGGCATTAGATATATCATGGAACACAGTAAAGACAGTCATCATCAAGTGGAGAAAATATGGCACAACAGTGACATTACCAAGAACTGGAGATCCCTCCAAAATTAATGAAAAGACTAGAAGAAAACTGGTCTGGGAGGCTAAGAAGAGGCCTACAGCAACATTAAAGGAGCTGCAGGAATATCTGGCAAGCCTTTTCTTACGAGAAAAACATCCAAGACAGGCTAAATTTTGCAAAAACACATCTGAAGTCTCTCAAAAGCATGTGGGAAATGGTGTTATGGTCTGATGAAACCAAGGTTGAACTTTTTGACCATAATTCCAAAAGATATGTTTGGCGCAAAAACAACACTGCACATCACCAAAAGAACACCATACCCACAGTGAAGCATGGTGGTGGCAGCATCAGGCTTTGGGGCTGTTTTTCTTCAGCGGGAACTGGAGCCTTAGTTAAGATAGAGGGAATTATGAACAGTTCCAAATACCAGTCAATATTGGCACAAAACCTTCAGGCTTCTGCTAGAAAGCTGAACAGGAAGAGGAACTTCATCTTTCAGCATGATAACGACCCAAAGCATACATCCAAATCAACAAAGGAATGGCTTCACCAGAAGAAGATTAAAGTTTTGGAATGGCCCAGCCAGAGCCCAGACCTGAATCCGATTGAAAATCTGTGGGGTGAGCTGAAGAGGGCTGTGCACAGAAGATGCCCTCACAATCTGACAGATTTGGAGTGTTTTTGCAAAGAAAAGTTGGCAAATCTTGCCAAGTCAAAATGTGCCATGCTGATAGACTCATACCCAAAAAGACTGAGTGCTGTAATAAAATCAAAATGTGCTTCAACAAAGTATTAGTTTAAGGGTGTGCATACTTATGCAACCATATTATTTTATTTTTATATTTTTTCTTCTCTCTACCTAAAAGATTTCAGTTTGTTTTTCAATTGAGTTGTACAGTTTATAGGTCACATTAAAGGTGGAAAAAGTTCTGAAATGATTTATCTTTGTCTCATTTTTTTACAGCACAGAAACCTGATATTTTAACAGGGGTGTGTAGAATTTGTATATCCACTGTATATATATGTATATTTATCCCTTAATGTTTAAAAATACTGTGAAATTGTTTGCGACATGTGATTTATTTTTTTTAAATACATGCTATTGTTTCTGGATTTATTTTGTTTTACATATTGTGACTGACACATGTCTGGCACAGTTGTGAGGCAGTCAGTGTCATCTATGGCGTGAAAACTAATCACTTTCCACTCTTGAATCTACAGTATTCAGGATCACCAGTGAAGTTTCTTGCCTATGCAGTGTGACCGTTTGCCCCCTAGGGTATGGTGCCAAGTAAAAAGTGTAAAGAGTTCTTGACAGTAGTGACAGAGTTAAACTCCTGGAGAACTCCTAATTGATCCAGGTGCAGCTTCACTTTAAAGCCTGGAATGCAGACACGGGGAGGGCGGCTGATTAGGCTCTGGCCAAACTGGTGTGAGCTGAGTGTGGAAGCTGCAGCCAGAGGCTCTGAGGCTTTGCAAAGGACACAAGCTGCAAGGAGTCTGTAAAGTACAGCTAGCAGAAGGAGCTGTCAGCTGTGTATGGAGTGCTGCACTGCTGTTTCCTGGAGCTACAAGAGGCAGGTCCTACTTGAGAGCAGAAAGCCTGAGAGAGACAGTACGTTTTTGTTTGCCATGGACTGCCAGAGTTGGACTACAGAGGTGGAAAGTGTTTTGGAGCCTGCAGAGTAACTATAGTCTCACAGGGGGCAAGCTGCTTGTAATAAGGAGACCAGAGAGAGAGAGTCTGACGGAGTTTATTATAGCCATTGAAATAAAAGGATTTTTCAGAGGAGCTGCTGCAAAGTCGGGACCACACCAGAGTTTGGAGAAAAGCCTGGAGAGGGACTAAAGAAAGAATGTACTATTTCAGGCTTTTGCATATACACCAGGGAGAAGTCTGCAAAGTTAAGTTTTATGAGCTCCACTAAAAGAGTGTATCAAGGGTCCGTGCAGGTTGGGGTACCTGGAGAGCGGGCGGGCCAGGACCCCTCCCCTCCATGCAAGCAATATAAAAGACTGTTTTACCTGAGAACCGAACAGCAGTCTTGAGGGCTAGTGAGGAAACTAAGCTGTACAATAAAAAGTAAACCAGAAGTCTCTGCCGTTTCTCTATGGAAGTAGGGATTGCCCCCCCCCCCCCCCCCCCCCCCCCCCCGGTGTCCAAAATATTATTGATGAACAGGGCTGTGCGGCCAGCCTTGTCACAGCAGGTTTCTTGTTCCTTGGAACTATGTTTATCTCCAGGACCTAATACTATAGATTTCTGTTTTAGGCACTATAACCATTTTCATCATTAACTAGAAAGTATTGGACAACTTTGAAGAAATTATATTTAATTACTCTAGGGGGTTACTGTAGAGGGATCTCAGCCAGGGATCCAAGATTTTTTAAAACGTGGGAATGGAGTCTGCTAGGAGGTTGGTGAGTCTCTTATAGTTCAGCCTATTTTTGCTTGAAAATTAAGAGTTCCAGACTTCCACTTCTTGGCTATGTGGGTTTTAGCAGCTAATGAAAGGAATTGCAGCAATCTATTTTGTGAGACCGATAAGGATTGAGGAGATATTCCTAAGAGACAGGTATCAATATTCAAATGAAGTCAGAAGCTAGGCACATAACATGATTTTTTTAAGGTCAATAAGATGCCCTTGTATGCAAGGGTACATGAGAAGTAGTTTGAAATGTATGACACCATTATGGAACCTATTTTTTCATTATTTGCTCCGAGAAGTCTTTGTTTTGTGGGAGGCATCATTTAGAGAGAGACTAAAATCGGGTATGGTTGGTGGCAGTAGGGAGAGTTGAATTGCCTACCAAGGTCATAGGCTGCAAAGCTAGTGATAGGAGGTGGTATTGAGCTGTTGAGGAGGGATTTGAAAGCGAAAATACATGCTTAGGGTTGGATGACAGAGTTGCAAGGAGAAGTACATTTATTTGGACAACTAAAAGGATGAAGTGTAAGAGTGCATCAATTTATAGTGAAGGAAGTCTAATTTAGGGCAAGTTTTTGAGTGCCACAGCTGTGGGTGAGAGCAAGGGGCATTGTGAATGGTAGTGGGAGCAGTTAAGTGTTGTAGAAAGTGTATAGTTGTAGTAATCTGTAACAAAGTCTAGGCTGGAGAGAGTGCTACTGCTATGTAGTGAAGTTGCTATGAGTCTATTTGCCACATTAACCCATAACCGCATAACATTGGTGCCCATAACGGCTACGGGACATCCGAAAAGCCTGGGGCTTAAAATTCTGCTGTGTTACATAGCTATAACATTCAACCATGCCACGACCAACGGGCCGGAGACGCAAGCTCGTATATCATTCTTGTGCACGTTGCATGTGCGGCTGTGAACATAATTAATTTGTCAAACCCGTAGTTATGGGTTCAGACTGAGCCAATGGTAATAGAGATCGTCGTCATTACGTCACTTAAAAATTTACATTAGATTTCAAACCCTTACGAGTTTCAATTACAAGTTATGATCGGACCCGTTTTCCAGAAATAATGCAATATTAATAAATCCATGAATATGATATTTAAGGCTATGCAAGTATATGTATTTTATGTATTAACACATTAATTGCTGGGATCGATATAACACAGAAATTAAACATTAAAAAAAGTATTTTACATTGCAGATTTGTGAGCCTAAGAATGTTGTGCTAGTCATTTTAATACCTAAAATCACTTTCACTTTCACAGTAGTGTGTTGATATTTGCAGTGCAACGGATAAGATTTTAACCCACTTGCGGGTCCTCTCTAGTACACGTAGGCTTTTTGGCTCTATTTGTGGGTTACGGGTTTGAACGCCAGTAGATTCGTAGCAATTTAATAGCAATTTCCAACCGTAACAGTTACGGGCTTGACTGAACAAAGGATTTGCGGCAACGTAGGTCAAATTTCGACATCCCGTAGGGTTTTTACGTCTGTAACCAGCAGATCATTTTGGTAGCTTTACAAGGCCAGTTTAATAGCAGCACGACTTGCTGGCTACGTTACGGGCTAAGATTTTACATGTTGGGGGAATTAAATGTGGCTGTATGTCATGTAGATTCTTATGTAACAGTAGTAGTACACTGTGCGAAGACCAAAGGAGGAAATGAGGGAGACTATAACGGTAGCAAGGCATCTGAAATATTAGTGGGTATATTGAGGTCAGCCAGGATGAGAGTGGGAATATTGGAGGAGAGAAAGTGAGGAAGCCAGGAGGCAAAGTGGTCAAAACGGTTTGAGGATGGCACATGAGGGCAATAGATACCAACTGCATGCAGAGAGAAGGATGAATAGAAACTTACTTCAAAGAAAGGAAAAGTAGAGAGCAGGTCCTGAGGGAATGGTTTGAAAGGTACAGTTAAGGGAGAGAAAAAACACTGCAACACCACCCCCCTTGTCTGTCACCAGGTCTTAGGGTGTCCTTTAAGCGCCGGTCATCATAAGAAATGTAGCAGAGAATACAATGTCGGATGAGGAAAACTAGGTTACTGTAATGGTTAAAAGTTTAACGGCTCTCAAGAGGTCATGGATTGCAATTGCTTGTTAGATACAGCATTATGGAGGAATCAAGCATTGTGCAGGAATGGAGAAATATTATTACACAGTGTAGACAAAATTAATATGACTTATGTGTAAGTTGCCTTACTCTTTTCTGTCTGGGCCTGAATTTGCTGTTTTTGTGGTTATCATTTCATTCATTTACTAATTTAAAATGCCTACTCCAGCAACACATTTCTGCAAGCTACTTATTTACTGCATTCTCAAAGCACATTAATCTTTATAAATATCAAAAGGTTCTTGTATCTCAGACAATGTGCCAGTCTCATGTTGCAATTCCTCATAGTTGCACTCATTATTTTGTTCATATTCACCATGAGTATTAATAATAGTACTTTTATCAACAGTTACTTTTTTTATTTAACAGTCACTTTCTTTTATTTCTCATTCAATAGTACACATATGCACAACATATTACCTGGTTTAACATTATCCTTCTTAATAAAGTCATTACAAGGTTTACCTTGCTCATAGAAAGGAAACTGATCTGACACTGAACTTAGTGGAATCAACAATGTGACATTTACTATACCATTTCATACACATTATTGCATGATCCATATTTGACTTTAAGGGTGATCATGTCTTTAAAATACAAATATGCCTGGAAATCTGGAGCACCCTAGTTACTCACTGCCTTATTGCTTATTGATGCTCACTCACCAGGTTTCACTTCTGAAATGTTCAGGAAGTGTCTGGCCTCAGATGACCGCTCCCCTTCTGTCTGCTTAAAGCTCCATCTACCTTCCCACAGCGCTTCTCCCTTAGATCTAACAGCCCTATTAAATTCCTCTAATTGTAAAACTCGTAGCCCATAAAGGAGGCCGCAAGATTTACGGCTATAAAACTGGCGTCTTTCAGCTACCCGCAAACGATCTGTGGGTTACAGGTGGAAAAACCCTACGGGCCATCAAAATCCGGCCTCCATCTCAGCTAAGCCTTTGATCTGTCACGACTGTAAATGTTACAATCACAAATCGCTATTAAAGACGCACTGGCGTTCAAACCTGTAAACTGCAAATGGAGCCAAAAATATTATGGCCTCCAAATAAGACCCGCAAAGGGTTTACAGTACTGAACACTAATGTGGTAGAGAAGGTAAAGGACACTCATGTGATTCATATCCTGGTTTGATTCATATGGCAATATTTATTATAGAAATGGCAATTGATCTGGAGCAAAGAAACGAGTGTCCTTTACCTTCTCTACCACATTAACGTTTAGTTTACACTCAGATGGTCAATATACAGCCACAAAACAATGATAACTGGTACAAGTCCATGTTTAATACTAAGATAAGAAGGCAGTTTTTGGTATTTGATTATACTGTACTCACACTTTATTACATGTTCTGAACACTGTAAAAGACAATATAAACACACCTGTGGACTTTAAAATATGGGGAAAACATGGAAAGACATTACAATTACTTGCACAACAATCCCCAAATACAAAATAGGCATTTAAAATAATTTTTATTTCATCATATGTTGGAATGGTCATGATAATGCCAATATGAAAAGCCATACTGCAACATGCATAAAGCAATTAAAGACACACTACCTGATTAAATTGCAACACCAAAACATGAAACTGCTTGTCACGTTAACCCCTTCTCACTCACAGAAGCTATAATGTGTACCCTGGAATATATAAGACAACCCTTTTTTCCAAAATGTTGAACTTTAAGTTAGGGGGGTCATCTTATACACGGAATACAGCTGTTTGAGTGGAGGAGGTGGAGGAACAGCGCAGGCAGGAAGAGGAGAGCACGGCCTTCAAACAGCAGCGACTCCCGGCCTCGCAGCCCATCATCCCTGCTGGCACCTTACTGCCGGCCTTTTTCGTCATGGGAGAGAGAGGGAGTCAGACAGTGTCAAATAATCCCATCTCCACAGCAGGAGCTACACACATTAGCTCGTTCTCCATGCACCTCACACTGCCGCCTTTCAGCTCTATTTCTCTATTGCCCACAGTCTCTCTCACAGTCTCTCCTATTTGGATCCTCAGTCTCTCTCATTACCTGCCTCCCTCTCTCTCCCACAATTGATTTGTCTCTATCTCTCATTACCAGCCTCTCCTCTACAGCTATCTCTGTTCCTCTCTCTCCCAGTCTCCATCTCACTTCCAGTTTCTCCTTCTCATTGGATCCACAGTCCCTCTCTCTCTTTGCATGTCTCTCCCCTAGACTATGTCTCTCTCCCTCTCTCATCACCTGCCACTCCATTAGCAGTCTCTCTTGCCTCTTGGTCTCTCTCTCATTACCTGTCTCTCCTCTCATCTGTGAGCATCCCTGATCACTGTGTTATCACCATCCTGAGGTGCCATTGTCATGTTTATCCCGGAGGCAGAACTGCGACCGCACCATCCAGCAGCCAGTTGGAATTTTCCTGCTGGCGCTAGCTGGAGTGTAAGTAACTCCACCTACTAACTCTTTGACACCCACATCACCTCCCTAGACACAGAGGAGTGGATGTGCTGCGACAATCCAGGGGAGATGGGAACAGGGGAGAGCTGCATGGTGTGAGGGTGCACAGGCCAGGATTTGTGCACACCTCTCTCCAGCTCTGTTTCTAAAGACTGGCACAGTGGGATGATCGGGGCACCAGGCTCCTCTAGCTTGATAAAAAAAAAATTAGCTCAAAAACATAGGGGTCGTCTTATACATGGGGTTGTATAATAATCGGAAAAATAAGGTAATTGCATATAAATCTCGCTCATCACATCTACATTTGGAAAAGAAATAGTGGCCAAATTACACCGCCACATAACATATATCAAGTACCAGGGGAACATTTTTTTTTTTTTTTTTAAATTGATTTTTATTAGACAGGTCAGACATACAGCATAGTCCAGCAAAAACATTTGTGATGGTAAGTAGAAATTAACAATAAACGTGTTTCACATATCTGGTTTCTAGTATGTCATCTGCCTGTCCAAAACTCCTCTCTTTTTCCGTTTTTCTGGAAATATAATAGCTGGTATTAGCTTTCAATTAACTTAATACTAATTAAAAAAAAAAAAACTATATGTAATAAAGTCCCATAACTATGGGGAAAAAAAATTTATGAACTTGGATTCCTGACCATCTGTTGTCTTGAGCTTGGTTGGTTTCCACTAATATGTTGCGAACTCTGTGTTTAGGTTACTGTATGAGGCTAATGGTGTTGGGTAAGTTAAGACAACTCCTGATATGGTTCCCTTAATAGCTCCTTTGGAGGGAAAAAGTGTCACTCACCCTATTCATCTGCCTCGTCTTGTCTCCCAGGCAGCCCAGCAGGAGGCCCAGCGTTTGTAGTTATGGTCAACCTCAGCGGACAAAATGCTCATGGACCGAACGAACTCAATTTTGTTTAAGACTACTTCAAACAATGGGGTGGGTGATTTCCAATGGGCGGCTACTACTATCCTAACTGCTAAGAAAATTTGGTTGGTTAGGAATTGTTCTGAGTTGGACATCCCTTCTACAGGTAAACCCAGAATGGCCTCTTCTGGTCTCATGGGATAGTTTTGACCCCATAAATTCTCCAGGGTTTTGTAAGTGTCCACCCAGGTATGTCTAATCATAGGGCATTCCCATAGTTTATGGATTAGAGTCCCTTTCTGTACCAGGGGAACATTTTATTATTTGTTGTTCAGTCCTTCAGTCATGACTGCAGTACATTTAGCTATGTCTCTGCCTGTGCTGTTCCACAAGGTTTGCATGCCAAAGATACTTGTCTGGGTTGCCAGTTCCTTCTCCAATGCACTGTGATTTGTCTGACCTCTCTGCTATGACCTGCCCTTCACCACTAGAAAGCAGCAAGCCAAAAGGGGAACAGGGAAAAATACACCACACTAAAACACGTGGATGTTGTGCTGTGGCACGTGGAGCAACAGCCAACTCACCTCCATCAGGACAATCTCCTCTATGGCCATCATGTAAGGTTCTATACCATTGCTGGTAGCCATGTGCCAAGATGTATACCCATTATTATTTGATGACCTCCCATTAAGTGTTTTGCTATCAATGTATTCACAATATCACGTGTCATATTCCAATCAGGCCTTTAGGGGGATGTTTATACTCCACATTAACACAAATTGGACCTGCCGTGTTTATTAACCCTTTATTATTATATATATTATTATATGATATCTTATTATTATTATTATTATTATTATTATATGTATTAATCTATGGCATAGTAACATGGGCTCATTAGTTTACAGACATAGGAATGCAACGCAAATGGGATGTATGTGGATGTTCCATAACCACAACCATTAAAAACACACTGACACAGTTAGAACGGTAAACAAAGATTTCATACACAGAGCACAATCAGAAATGGACAAGACTGCATTAATATCATGGGTGTGGTGTGGGCGGATACCAGAAGAGCAAGAGGCTGTTGGCCAACAAGAGACACCTAAAGGGCTTACTGTTAGACAGCATCATAAGGACAATGCATAGTGTCCACTAGGGTCACATGCGGTCAGAACACCACAGTAACCATAATCAGATGTGAGATAGGAACATCATTATTTGAAATAACCATAATGAGTGTTAAATAGGAACATCATTATTAGAAATTACCATTAATGCACATACAGCAACCATATGGTCTCTATCTGCTATATTAAACAGCTGCTAGAAATCATGGATCATGTGATACTAATCAATTCCACACACAGTGTGTTTCCATACATTACTGCTGTTTCCCAAATAGATGATAGAAATCTGGAAAACATAAAGAGGAGGAGTTATAACAATCATAAGCTGTTATTATAGTATACTGTTTTTGCTCTGGACACTACAATAAACCAATTAACATGAACGTCATCTAAGAGCAGTGATAACCATATTGATTCTGTCCTGTTCAATCAGCCTTCCCAGAATATGTTGAGGAGGTGTAATACAATAAGGCATGCTTCACTGTGAACACAATCTTTTAGCAAAGAGTACTATCACTATCTACATGGAATAGTTGTGCCATGCTGATATCACATCTCACTGGTATATGGGTGGTACCAAGGCCAGACAGATTACACTGTTCACATTACCCCTAAACACATGCACATTGATCTTGATGTCAAACCGAGGAAATGATCCATTTTGTTTGTGGAGGACATGAAATACATTAATCCACTTTCGTAATGTTAACCAGATGAAATGCAACAAAAACGCATGTATAACTACTGGTTTGGATTCGAAGATCCTAATGGGACTGTGCAACTCTACAGCCGGGACACTTTTCATTGTAATTGAAACTCACACCAGTCCTGTTCATTAGTGAAGAGATATGTAGTCATATATTGCATTTCAGATCCATCTGCAGTGGTGTTTATTCACATGATGGTACTGTACTGCTTGAGATAAAGAACATGCCTTCATGGTCATGAGATTTGGCTATTAACACCTACAGAGACAAGAATAAGATATCAATCATAACAATATTCTGATTAACTACAACACTTCTTCTCAACGTCAATCCACATTGAACATCAATTGGCGGAATGTTAAACATAACCAGACATGTACACACTCTGTAGCCAGCCAAAAGTATGTCAACATCTATACCAATCAGTATTCAGTCAGGAGTGATCATGAGAACTTCGGGGATGGTCCTAACTCCTTCTCTTACGCAGCATTGGGCCCCCACCTTCTGTGCCCACGCACCTTCTCCCTCTTCCACGTCTAGGTGGTTTTTGAGCGTGGGGTGCCACTAAGTTGGGTTGCTGGGGATCAGGCTCAGCTAGTGATGAGGAGGCCGCTGTCTCAGGTTGCAGTTGTGTAACCAAAGGCTGGAAAGGTATGAGCTGGTGTTCGGCTGATTGGATGAGTTGCTGTCAGTCCCGAATCTCCTGTTCCTCATATCTCTTCATCCTTCGGAAGTGCCTCCTCACCTCAGAATGGAGCGATCTGTTGCTTACCAGGAGGGTGTGTGTGACCCGAACCTGCCTTCTGAGCAATCTGAGCTTCTTTGTCAGTTGTTTCTTCCGTGCCATGTACACTCCCTGGTGAAACGGGCCATGATTTCCCTCAAAGTCAGGGGTAGTGGTGTTGGCATTGGGGCTGATGTTGACAGCATTGGGGCCGGAGGTGATGGCATTGGGACCGGCGGTGTCGACAGGAGGGCTGGAGTGTTAGGCCATGTTGGGGAAGCCCATTGTGTGGGAGGCCATGTTGGTGGACCCCATTGTGTGGGAGGGGTTGTGGCCTGCCATGGCTGCAATTTTGTTGGTGGCAGTTGTGATGATGGCTGGAGCCAGGACAACGTTGTCAGCTTTGGTTTGGTTTATCGTTGGCTCCATGACATGCCCGGTGGAAGGGTCTGGAACAGCTGTACATGGCTGGATGATGTGTTTGAGGGCCCAGGCAGTGAATCCCACTCCTGAGATGAGGGTGATCGTCTGGATTGTTAATGGTCAGCTTCTGTTGATGGTCCCGGGCCCTCTGGAATGTCCTGCCCTTCTTCATCAACCACTCCCACTGGTGGATTTTGTTCCACCTCCAGCGGAGCCTCCACCTGTTCCTCTGAGTGGCCTAGTCCTCCTGGGTACTGAAATGGAACAAATATATTTGAGTTGCTTTCCCTACACAATTGTCAGCTATGTGTTTCCATAACCTTGACATCATGGTCACTTGTGAGTGACAGTATATGACACGCACATGCAGTCCTACAGAGTCTGTATCCTCATATGCCGCAGTGCGCACACCTAGACATGTAATATCTTTTGAATATCAAATCAATCTTGATCTAATAGAGAATTGTACTCAGGATCTGTTTTGACTGCAGGTATTGGCCAGACATTTCATTGATACAAATTATGAAAATGATATGTTTGCTACCAGGATTTACATGGTTATTGATGCCCTATATGTCTTCAGTCATAATCATAGGGCTTACAGTGCTATTGTATGTCAGTTATCTAGGTGTCTAGGAAGAGATGTAGGAGACAGAATAATTTTAGGGGATACAGCTCATTGTATACACCAGCCAGAGAAAAAGCTTAATTATACATACATACATACAAACATCATGATATCTGTGGTGTATTGGTCCAGCCCTTTGGTTGTGGTTTGGTTGAATGTAATAGCTCTGTAACTCCAACGAATTTCAAGCCTTTGCCGATGTACCAAGGCCGCTGCGGGCTTGGAATTTAATATGGCCCTAAGCCTGGTCTACACCACAAAAACTAACTCTGCTTTTTCCAAGATCTTGGCCCTTGTATCCATCAACTATTGAATAGCATTGGGTCACCACTGAAGGAAACTGGAGCTCAGGAAGCAGTCAGCAAGTGGTTTCATTTTTTAGGTACAGCAATTAGTATGGGTAAATATATGTGTCAGAAATAATTGCATATACTTTGATTGGGATGTAATGCAAGCACCATGCCCTTTTAATAGACTTTGTAGTTAATGCATTTTGGTTGCCCCACAGTTTACCTACACTAATTTACAGATATGTCACTTTAACTTGATGCTTGAATGTGTTACAATGCACCATGGATCCTTCACCTTTTAGAAGCTTTATTTTAAAATGTTACATTTCTATCCTTTATAACGTTGTCTGGATGTGGGTTATTTTTATGTAGCTAATTTCCTGAAAACCTAAAGATAGTTTCATATACTTAATGAGTTCCTATTTTAATTACTTAGCATTAGGTTAGTTTTTATGTGTTTTTCATTTCTGTCTCACATGAACCGCATCTCATTCATTTTTGTAAGCAGTTTATTCACTTGTTTGTTTATTATTATGTTATGTGTTGATGTAGAATTTAAAGAACCACTAAAGCATTATATTTATAATATACTCATTTGAGGAACCTGATTTAATAATATGTAAAATGTTATTATATAGATTAAAATAAATAAATAATATATATATACAGAGGGGGGAGGAGTATTTGATCCCCTGCTGATTTTGTCCACTGACAAAGAAATTATCAGTCTATCATTTTAATGGAAGGTGTATTTTAACAGTGTCAGTGAGGGAAATAGGTATTTGATCCTCTATTAATCAGCAAGATTTCTGGCTCCCAGGTGTCTTTTATACAGGTAAAGAGCTGAGATTAGGAGCACTCTCTTAAAGGGAGTGCTCCTAATTTCAGCTTGTTACCTGTATATAAGACATCTATCCACAAAAGCTATCAATCAATCAGATTCAAAACTCTCCACCATGACCAAGGCCAAAGAGCTGTCCAAGGATGTCAGGGACAAGATTGTAGACCTACACAAGGCTGGAATGGGCTACAATACCAAGGCCAAGCAGCTTGGTGAGAAGGTGACAAAAGTTGGTGCAATTATTTGCAAATGGAAGAAACACAAAATAACTGTCAGTCTCTGTTGTTCTGATGCTCCATTCAAGATCTCACCTCGTGGAGTTTCAATGATCATGAGAACGGTGAGGAATCAGCTCAGAACTACACAGGAGGATCTTGTTAATAATCTCAAGGCAGCTGGGACTATAGTCACCAAGAAAACAATTGGTTACACATTACGATGTGAAGGACTGAAATCCTGCAGTGACGCAAGGTCCCCCTGCTCAAGAAAGCACATGTACAGGCCCGTCTAAAGCTTGTCAATGAACATATGAATGATTCAGAGGAGAACTGGGTGAAAGTGTTGTGGTCAGATGAGACACAAATCTAGCTATTTGGCATCAACTCAACTCGCCGTGTTTGGAGGAGGAGGAATGCTGCCTATGACCCCAAGAACACCAACCCCACCGTCAAACATGGAGGTGGAAGCATTATGCTTTGGGGGTGTTTTTCTGTTAAGGGGACAGGACAACTGCACCGCATCAAAGGGACGATGGACAGGGCCATGTACCATGGAATTTTGGGTGAGAACCTCCTTTCCTCAACCAGGGCATTGAAAATGGGTTGTGGATGGGTATTCCAGCATTACAATGACCCAAAACACACAGCCAAGGCAACAAAGGAGTGTCTCAAGAAGAAGCACATTAAGGTCCTGGAGTGGCCTAGCCAGTGTCCAGACCTTAATCCCATTGAAAATCTGTGGAGGGAGCTGAAGGTTCGAGTTGCCAAACATCAGCCTCGAAACCTTTATGACTTGGAGAGGATCTGCAAAGAGGAATGGGACAAAATCCCTCCTGAGATGTGTGCAAGCCTGGTGGCCAACGTTTGACCTCTGTGATTGCCAACAGGGGTTTTGCCACCAAGTACTAAGTTGAAGGGGTTAAACACTTATTTCCGTCATTGACCTGCAAATCAATTTATAACTTTTTTGACATGCATTTTTCTTTTTTATTCTGTCTCTTACTGTTAAAATACATCTACCATTAAAATTATAGGCTGATCATTTCTTTGTCAATGGACAAACATTCAAAATCAGCAGGGAATCAAATACTTCCCCCCCCCCTTTATGTATATATATATATATACCGTATATACATCCCAATCTCCCTTTCCCCTCACTTACCTCCATCTGCAGCTGCTCCTCCGGCCTCCGATCCTTCCTGCGTCGGGACCCGGTATATGCTAATGATTTGACGTCATATGCGCGCCACGTCATTAGCATTGGCTGGGTCAAGACGCATGAAGGAGCGTGGAGGCCGGAGAAGTAGCTGCAGATGGAGGTAAGTGAAGGGAAAGGGAGAGGGGGAGGTATTTAGAGGGGTAAAGTGAGGAGGGGGTTTTAGGATGAGGATGGTGGGGGGTTTAGAATGAGGAGGGTTTAGGATGAGGATGGGGGCTTGAAGATGTGGGGGTTGAGGAGGGGGGTTGAGGTTGAGGAGGGGGGCTGAGGAGAGAGGTTTTGGAGGGGGGCTGAGGAGGGAGGTTTAGGATGAGGATGGGGGGTTGAGGAGGGAGGTTTAGGATGGGGATGGGGGGGTTGAGGAGGGGGGATTGAGGATGGGGGGGTTGAGGATGAGGAAGGGGGGTTGAGGATGGGGGGGTTGAGGTGGGAGGTTGAGGAGGGGGTTTAGATTGAGGAGGGAGGTTGAGGATGAGGAGGGAGGTTGAGGATGAGGAGGGAGAATGAGGAGGGAGGTTGAGGATGAGGAGGGGGGTTGAGGATGAGGAGGGGAGTTGAGGAGGGGGTTGAGGATGAGGAGGGGGGTTGAGGAGGGAGGTTGAGAATGAGGAGGGAGGTTGAGAAGGATGGGGGGTTGAGGAGAGAGGTTGAGAAGGAGGAGAGGGGTTGAGGAGGGAGGTTGAGAATGAGGAGGGGGGTTGAGGAGGGAGGTTGAGAATGAGGAGGGGGTTGAGGAGAGTGATAAGGGAGGGGGAAGAGACACAGGGAAGGGACATGGGGGAAGAGACACAGGGAAGGGAGAGGGGTGAAGAGACACAGGGGAGGGAGAGGGGAGACGAGACACAGGGGAGAGAGAGGGGGACACAAGAAAATGGCACACAAGAGGGGGACACAGAGGGCACAAGAGGGACACAGGGGGCAGCACATTTCCCACCCTCGGCTTATACTCGAGTGACTCATTTTTCCCAGTATTTTGTGGTAAAATAGATGCCTTGGCTTATACTCGGGTCGGCTTATACTCGAGTATATACAGTATTTCTAAAATGTTTTTATGTGTTGCATACCTGGAAGTTTTGTTATTGTGTTAAATCCTGGGCATATTTTGGTTTTATGCTGCTCTAGGAAATTTAGATTTGTGCACTCCATGCCCCACTTGTAGTTCCTCCTTTCCACTTTCTATACCACAAATGATAAGTTTATGTGTATTTATGTAAATATATGGTGTGTCAGAAAGTGTCATGTACACATACAGAAATATAACTGCATATATGCATTTCTGTTCATAAACAAATATATTTCAATGTACTGCACTGCATCGTCAGGCAGTCTTTTGCCCCCTGAAACTGTGCTGCACTAGGCCTGGGCCTAGTGTGCCTATCCAGAAATACACCCTTATGTTACATACTTCACAAGCAAGTGATGTTTTTATCAAACAACAGTCATCCTTTAATTTATTCTTATTTTACCAGGGTTCTGAGATTCTAGTTGGCTGAGACTGCATTATTTTTGCTTGTTTGTTATTTAGGCCTCTAGATGGGTCGAGGCATCGGGCACGCAGTTGAACCCTTGATAGTTGACAGGGTTGTACGTGATTTGAACTATAATCTCCCAGTTGAAAGAAATATTGGACATTGGACACTGGGTATGAAATGATTTTCTCTTTTTTGTTCTAGAAAATCAACACTATATATGGTATATATATATACATATATATATATATATATATACATATATATATATATATTAACAGATATTATGGTTTAATGTTTCATAACTGTTATGTTATGTGTGTATCTTTAATTTTAGAGTGTGGTTGCAAATAGGAAAGAATAGGAGCTCAAGCCTGGTCCCTACAGAGTCAGCTCAGGTAAGGAATGCACAAAGAGGAGAGGAACCTAGCCTGGTCTCTTGTTGCCAGGCTGTCTGCTAAAGATAAAGATGTTTTTGATATGACATATTGTGTAAAATGGCATTTTTAAGTTAGCTTTAGATATGTATTGAATATGCATACGGTATATGTAAAAAACTAAATAAAAAAAACACACATAGCGGATGAAAGAGTAGGTATAACTGAATACAATTTTTAGTAAACTGCTATTGATATTATTTTTTACTTGAAACTGAAAAAACAAATTGTTCTCATTTCAAAAACTGACATTCAGACATTGGAGCAGTGTGACATCTTCTGGTCAGTTAGAGCAATGTCAATTTTTATTGTTTTATAGGGATGCTGTTGTGCCATATTTTGGGGGAAATAAAAAACTAGAAATTATTATGTGCTAAATATTTTTGGAAGCTAACATTTTTATGTATTTCCAGTAAATTATATACAGTCCTGGTATGTACATTTTCCTCTTTTGTCCTGTGTTTTGTCCAGTCTGGTCATAATTTTGGAAATCAACTAATTTCAAAACAGTAATTTATTTAAGTTTTTTATATATGTACAATATAGCAATTTTTCTCCAAAGTGAAAAACGGTTCAACATATATACTCATAGTTCAGTACAAAGATGCCAAAAAATAGTGCAATTAAACAAAGTACAAACAGTGCCAACAAATAAAACGTTAAATTTAGTTGCAGTACAGGTGTTTAAAGAAGGAAAGTAAGACGAAGATTATTTATTTATTGAATTAGTGCAATGCAGTAGCGTAGGAAGGGGGTGCGCAGGGGGTGGAGCTCCCCAGATGTCACCTCTTTGGAGGTGGCAAAAATGCCCCCACCTGCCTTCCCCCGCACGTGACTCATTCCCCTTCTCCCGGTCCTCTGCTCCTGCTCTCTGCTTGTGTCTGCTGGCAAGGGGAGGAGCCAGCAGGGAGAAGAGCCAGCAGACCAGCAGTACGGAGCAGGAGCAGAAGGTAAGAGAGAGGGGAGAGGCATGGAGAGGGAGGCATGGGGGAGAGAAGGAGACATGGAGGGAGGGAGAGGCTTGGGGGGAGGGAGCGGCATGGGGAGGGAAGGAGACATGGAGGGAAGGAGAGGTATGGGAAAGAGGGGAAAACGGAGACACATGGAGGGAGAAAGGGAAGGGGGAGATATGGAGTGAGGGGGAAACATGGGGGAGAGGGAAGCATGGGGGAGAGGGGGAGATATTGGGGGAGAGAAGGAGACATGGAGGGAGGGAGAGGGGCAGATATAGAGGGAGGGAGAGGCATGGGGGAGAGAAGACATTGAGAGAGGGAAAGGCATGGGGTGAGGGAGAGGCATGGGGGAGAGAAGGAGACATGGAGGGAGGGAGAGGCATAGGGAAGAGAGGCAAAGGGGAAAAAGGGATACACATGGAGGCAGAAAGAGAGAGGGGGAGACACGGGGAGAGGGAAGCATGTGGGAGGGAGAGGCATCGGAGGAGAGAAGGAGACATGGAGAAATGGAGAGGCATGGGGGGAGCGAAGGAGACATGGAACAAAAAGAGAGGCATGGGGAAGAGAGGCAAAGGGGAAAAGGGAGACACATGGAGTGAGAAATGGAAGGGGGAGACATGGAGGGAAAGGGGGAAACATGGCGGGAGAGAAGGAGACATGGAAGGAGGAAGAGGCATGGAGGGAGAGGCATGGGGGAGAGAAGGAGACATGGAGGGAGAGGCAAGGGGGGAGAAGGAGAGTTGGTGGGAGGGAGAGGCATGGAGAATAGAGACAAAGAGGAAAAATGGAGACACATAGAGCGAGAATGGGAAGGGGAGACATAGAGGAAGAGGTCGCATGGGGGCAGAGGAAAGCAAGAGGGGGAGACATGGGGGAGAGGAGACATGGAGGGAGAGGCATTGGGCAGAGAAGGAGATGTGGAGGGAGGGAGAGGCATGGGGAGAGAATGATACATGGAGGGAGAAAGTGGCATGGGGAATAGAGGCAAAGGGGAAAAAAGGAGATACCTGGAGGGAGAAAGGGAAGTGGGAGAAATGAAGGGAGAGGGGGAAACATAGGGGAGAGGGGGAGAGATGGTGGAGAGAAGGAGACATGGAGGGAGGGAGAGGTATGGGGAATAGAGGCAAAGGGGGAAAAGGGAGACACATGGAGGGAGAAAGAGAAGGGGGAGACATGGAGGGAGAGGGGGAGACATGGTGGAGAGGGAAGCATGGGGGAGAGGGGAGACGTGGGGGGAGAGGAGACATGGAGGGAGGGAGAGGCATCGGGGGAGAAAAGGCGACATGGAGGGAGGGAGAGGCATCGGGGTAGAGAAGGAGACATGGAGGGATGGAGAGGCATGGGGGTAGAGAAGGAGACATGGAGAAAGGGAGAGGCATGGGGAAGAGAGGCAAAGGGGAAAAGGGAGACACATGGAGGGAGAAAGGGAAGGGGGAGACATGGAGTGAGAGGGGAAAACATGGGGGGAGAGAAGGAGACATGGAAGGAGGAAGAGGCATGGAGGGAGGGAGAGGCATGGGGGAGAGAAGGAGACATGGAGGGAGAGGCAAGGGGGGAGAGAAGGAGACTTGGATGGAGGGAGAGGCATGGAGAATAGAGGCAAAGAGGAAAAAGGGAGACACATGGAGGGAGAAAGGGAAGGGGAGACATAGAGGAAGGGGGGGCATGGGGGAGACATGGGGGGAGAGGAGACATGGAGGGAGAGACATGGGGGCGATCAAGGAGATGTGGATGGAGGAAGAGGCATGGGAGAGAGAATGATACATAGAGGGAGAAAGAGGCATGGGGAAGAGAGACAAAGGGGAAAAAGGGAGATACCTGGAGGGAGAAAGGGAAGTGGGAGAAATGAAGGGAGCGGGGGAAACATAGGGGAGAGGGGGAGAGATGGGGAGAGAAGGAGACATGGAGGGAGCAGCATGGGGAAGAGTGGAAAAGGGGAAAAGGGAGACACATGTAGGGAGAAAGGGAAGGGGGAGACATGGAGGGGGAAACATGGTGGAGAGGTACGCATTGGGGGAGAGGAGACATGGAGGGAGGGAGAGGCATCAGAAGAAAGAAGGAGACATGGAGGGAGGGAGAGGCATGGGGGGAGAGAAGGAGACATGGAGGGAGAGGCATGGGGAAGAGGAGAGATAAGGGAGAATACATGGAGGGAGAAAGGGAAGGGGGAGACATGGAGGGAGAGGGGAAAACATGGGGAAGAGGGGAAGACATGGGGGAGAGAAGGAGACATGGAGGGAGAGAGACATGGGGGAAAGAAGGAGACATGGAGGAAAAAAGAGGCATGGGGAAGAGAGGCAAAGGGGAAAAAGGGAGACACCTGGAGGGAGAAAGTGAAGTGGGCGAAATGAAGGGCGAGGGGGAAACCAGGGAAAGAGATGGGGGAGAGAAGGAGACATTGAGGGAGGGAGAGGCATGGGAAGAGAAGCAAAGGGCAAAAAGGGAGACACATGGAGGGAGAAAGGGAAGGGAAGACATGGAGGGAGAGGGGGAAAGATGGGGGAAACAGGGGAGAGGGAAGCATGGGGGAGAGAAGGAAACATGGAGAGAGGGAGAGTCATGGGGGAGATAATGAGACATAGAGGGAGAAGCATTGTGAAGAGAGGCAAAGGGGAAAAGGAGACACATGGAGGGAGAAAGGGAAGGGGGAGACATGGAAGGAGAGGGGGAGACATGGGTGAGAGAAGGAGATATGCAGGGAGGAATAGGGAGGGGGAAGAGAGGCAAAGGGGTAAGGGAAGGGGGAGACATGGAGGGAGAGGTAGGAAACATGGGGGCAAGGGAAGACATGGGGGAGAGGGAAGCATGGGGGGGACATGGACGGAGAGGGGAGACATTGGGGGAGAGGGGAGACATGGGGGGAGGGAAAAAAACAAGGGGAAAAGGTGAGACACATGGGGGAGACATGAAGGGAGAGGGAGAAGCATGGAGGAGAGGGAGGCATGAGTGAGACAGGGCTACATGGGTGAGAGGATTGTAGAGAGGGAGAGGAATGGGGTAGAGAGGCAAGGGGAAAGAGGGATACACATGGAGAGAGGCATGAGGGGAGAGGGATGCATAGGACAAGGGGGAGTGTGAGATGAGGAAAGAGGGAGAGAAAGAGGGGGAGCAAAAGAAAGAGGGATAGAATGGGAGGGGGAGGGAGAGAGAGGGGAGAGGAGGGAAAGAAAGGGGAGAGGGAGGAAGAGAGAGTGGCAGATAGAGAGAAAAAGAGAAAGCAGAGAGAGAGTGAGGGGAGAGGGGGAGGGAGCGAAAGAGGGGGAGAGAAAGTGAGGGGGGAGAAGAGAGAAAGAGCGGAAAAGAGGGATAGAATGAGAGGGGGGAAAAGGGAGTGGTTGGGAGAGAGGGGAGAGGAGAGAAAGAAAGGGGAAGAGAGAGGGGGAAATCGAAAGAGAGAGAAGGGAGGGGAATAGGGAGAGAGAGAAAGAGAGGGGAGATATAGAGAAGGGTGAGTGTGAGAGAGAAGGCAATATATATTTTTATATATATATATATATATATATATATATATATATATATATAGGTTATGAAGAAAGGCTAACAAAATTAAACTAATTTACTCTAGGAAAAAGGGAACTTTTTGTGCCAAGAGGTTTTCAACTGACGAGGGAACATTGAGATTAGAAGTAAAAAGATTTAACCTTAAAGAAAGAAAAGGGTTCTTCACAGTATGGGTGGTTAATCTGTGGAATTCTCTACCAAAAGGAGGTGGTGACAGCGGATTCGATAGATAACTTTAAAAAGGGATTGGATATATTTTTAAATAAAAGGGCACTAAAGGCTATCCTGGATAAATAGAGAGGGAGTATTGATCCAGGGAATAATCCGATCGTCAGTATCTGGGGTCAGGAAGGAATTTTATATTTTTTTCCTGTTGAGACAATTGGCAAAGTTTCAATGCGTTTTTTTTTTGTTTTTTTTTTCTGTTTGCCTACCTCTGGATCAATTAGCAATAAATCTGCGTATTGCAAATCAGAGTAGATCTAAAAAGGTTGAACTTGATGGACTAAAGCTCTAGCTACAACACTGGTGCAATGGGCTACATTTTGTATAGTGTGCAGTAAAACAGCAGGATAGAAATAGTGGGAAGGGGTGGATGATCGATTGGGGTGGTCATGATATGTCAGTTCAGGGGAGTAGGGAGGGTTACGCAGTACTGTCCCTGAAAATGGCCTGTTTTGGCCCCCTGCTCCCCTCCTCAGCCCCTGCGACCCTTTGCAGCCTGTCTGTAAGAGACAATCTTCAGCCTTTACCTGTAAGTACCAATGTGCAGCCTGTGCCTGTAAATACCAATATGCAGCCTGTGTTAGCAAGTGCCAATCTGCATCCGGTGTCTACAAGTGTCAATCTTCAGTCACATTTTTTTTTTGCACCAGAGCCCTCCATGCACTAGCTCTGCCACTGGGTAGGTTGGTAACAAATTGTAACATATCTTTGTTAGCAGGTAACAAAAATGTTTTCAGAATGTAAACACAATAATAATACAGTATCTAGGTTATCATATTTTATATGTAATTATGCTGCTTTGTAATTAATAATTTTGGTTTTGTCTGATCAGTTTCCTATAACAGCATAAAATGCATATTTGTTTTATCTTTAAAATTTAGTTTTTTATGTTTTTCTCTCATTTAGTTTGGATCGGTATGTAATTATTTACCAATCCAGTTTCACGTCCACTGATGCAGTTTCATCCGGGTGACTCTGGTATAACTTAATGTATTTTTCACCATCCACTAATTGTAGTGTTTACATTGACTAAAAATAATTTATGTATATACTAGAGACTTGCCTGTCAAAAGTGACAGGGCAATACAATTTTAAGTTACATAAAATGTTGTCCTCGAAATAAAACCACTGTTCTCTATATTTGTTGTGGTATAACTTCTTTGAAATAAGAGAAGTGTTCCTTTTCCAATGTTGTTATATATGAAGACATTGCATTTTTTTTTTTTGGTATGTCCAAGTGTTTCCCTTCAAAAGAGCCCAACAGATTTGTAATTTTGTCTATGGGATAAAACCACTGTTTATTATTGTTGTTGGGGTTTTTTTGGGGAACTTTTTGATGTTATTCTTATAGTTTGTGCAAATGGCACATAGAGTTTCTCATGTGAAATAGTGGTCCTCTATAAAGAGTCCCAGTGACATACAATTCCGTCCTGGAAGTAAAATTACTGTTCGCGATGTTTTTTTTGCCATTGTATGAGTTTCTTAGTGAAATAGTGGTCCTCTAAAATGAGTCCGAGTGACATAACATTTCGTTCTCTAAATAAAACCACTATTCTCTATGTTTACAGCACCTCATAGTACACAATGTTTTTGCTAAAAATGCATCCTCCAATAAATCACCTTGACTTGTGTTTTCTTCAATATGAACTTTAATTTCCTCTGGATTGTTGCACCTTGTTACCCATGTGCAAAGACAGGTTCCTTCAAAAAAATACCAACAGGCTTAAAAGTTTGTTCTTGGGCTTTATCGATGGTCATGGCAAATGCCATGATAATGGAAAATTGTCTCCTTTGAAGGACAAAAAAGTCAAACCACTCTCACTTGGAGCCAAATCAATTCTTGGTATAAGAACTGGTTCACCTTTATGGGTACCATTCATAATTTCTGCATGTATAAAATGATCCTTTAAATCCTTTACAATTAATCTGGTTACAAAGTCCTTTTATTGGAATTCATATTTCTCAGTAGCATGACAATTGTCCCTTTTTTAAGTTGCAAAATATGTGGCAGCATTCCAGAGGGAGTTAAAGAATTAATAAATTCCATAGTAAAGTTAGCTTCACTATCTTTGTCGTCAGCCAGAACGGAATCTGCACTGTAATAGTTTTTTTGGGGTGCATTGATTAATTTCAAAATTAGTTATTTAGATTCAAGGCATCTATATTTTTTTTACGTCAATATGACTTTACTTGCAATGTCTGAGTAATCCTCGTTATTGATGGTATTGAGGAAGATTGTCGATATTAGTGATTCTTTGCAAATCATTTCTGATGCAATTTCAACAGGTGAATTAGAGATTTTTGGATGTTTCTTCCCCAATCTGAATTAGCCAATCATGATTTTGGCCTTCAGAACTTATATTTATTTCTAATTTAAGGTGTGTAAATATTTTCCACAGCTTACTTGTCTTTATACAGGTTTCGACAATGTCAGTCCTATTGCCATGTAGCACCACAGGTAATGTTTGCTTAAAATCTCCTCCTAACAACATCACCTTTCCACCAAATGCCAAATTATTATCCATCACGTCTTTTAATAATCGATCAATACATTGCAGGGCATGACATGACATCATAGTTGCCTCATCTATTATAATTAATTTACTCTTGTGAAATTCTTTGGCTTGTAATTAATTAATTCCAATATCCAAGACTGATGTTTCTAGAATGGGAACTGGCAGTTTAAATCCACTATGCACAGTTCTGCCACTTCTAACAAATGTGCGGCAATTCCAGTGGTTGCAAATGGCAGTGCTCTTTGACCCTGTGCTCTAATGCAACTCATCAATAAATTATATAGATACATTTTTCCTAATCCACCAGGGCCATCCAGATAGAAATATCGCTCTTTGAGCATGTCATCATCTATTGCATTTGTGATGGAGTTAAATGCTTCCAATTGTAATGCATTTACATTTCAAATTTGTTCTTGTGTTTTTTGGTATTCAATCTCAGTGTCATACACATCAAAGTTAATGTCAGAATAATTCCTGGATCAGGCAGATTAAAATTGGCACAATTTAATCTATGACAAAGAAAGATTTCCTGAATTTCCATTAATGCTTTCAATAGCACAATGGTCTCATTGTAACGTTTCAAGAAATCTTCACACATATGTAACTTTCCCACAAAGCTAATGCATCAGGTACATTGCAAAATGTGCAAATGAAAGCAAATTGTTCTCTCTTTTGCTTTGGCATTTGATATAGTGCTGCTTCTTCGAGACATCTCTCCCATTCCGTATCATCTGCCAGGAAGTTTTGATGTCTTGCAGCTAATAGGAAAGTATCATAAACTATGTCATTCACTGTGTGAGGATAGTGATATGCAATCTCAATGTATAAAAATTATCTGGCCTCAGTGTCCTGGCAGTTTATTTGAAACTAAGCAATAATTGTGGTTTCTCGATGTTCACTTTGGGCTAAGGCAGTTGTTTCATTGCCTGCAGTAAAAAATGTATTTATATAAAAAAAAAATATTAAAAAAAGTATTTCAAATGGCCACAAGGTGGAGACATACACCTCTTAAATACAGAAGTGATACATTCTAAACATGAAAATAAATTAAAGGTTCTCCTCTATGATTTTGCTTATTTTTATTTTTTATTTTTAAATATAAGTACAATTATACACCCCTTCTGGATAGAGTCACCAAGTGGCAGAGCTAGACAAGAGCCCCAGTGCAAGAAAACAAATCTACATTTGGTTATCTATGATGCCTCACTCACAGTAAAAAACAACCCAGAAAAGTGGGACTTTGAAAACAAAAACCACTTCGCGGGACTTCGAAAAAATATATATATACGACCCACAGGACTTAGAAAAAAATAAATAACGCGTAAAGAGAAAATACGGACTTGGACAAAAAAAATACGAGGTCACAAAAATACGAATTTAACGGCCGAAAGGCGTACATCAAAAAACACCAAAACCATGAGAAAATAAAAAAAAACATTAAAAAAACTCACACACAGCACGGGGGGGACAGCCAGGACGTCTGTGGGTGCGGTTGCATGTAAATTAAAGTCAAATTTAAGGAGTTTCGCCACTTGAAAACCTGATAAGCGAGAAAATAAAAATGTCGGATGAAAAAAATAAACACAAGGCTACACGACCACGAAGCACAGAAAACACTGACAAGGAAGTACGACTTTTAATTACGACCCGTGGAACTCATAAAAAAAAATATGAGGTCGCAAAAATACGAAGATAACGGACGAAACGCATGGGGGCACAGCCAAGACATCTGCCAGTGAGGTTGCACGCTAATTAAAGTTGAATTTAAGAAGTTTCAGAACTTGAAAATCGGCAAATGGCGGCAGAAAAAAATGAAAACAAGGCTACCCGAAATGTGCAAAACACCGCCAGGCACGTACGACTTTTGCCAGGGATGTATGAGGTCTAAAAATACACAGTTAGGAAGCACGGAAAATGCTTGTGAGCGTGTAGCACATAGACAAATGACGCCATTTTACAACAATAACTTGCAACTAATAACATTACGAATCTAAAATGCTGCTTTACACAACTAAACCAACGCGCGCATGCAGCATATTTCTAATGCACAATTGGGACATTGATGACACTTGCTCCTCAGGGCAGCAACAGTCCAACTAACTGTACATTGTATGCGGCAGGAAAATAAAAAGAGATACTTAGCTCTTCAGGCTATTCATTGCTGGATATATCAATTACAAATAGGTAAAGTATATTAATTTACTAAGTAACTAATTAATTCATGATTATTTAAAAAAATAGACATATATATCTGTCTTTATGATGAGCACCAAAGGCGCTCAGAGGAGAAAAAGTAAATGAAGGGGGAGGCTCGCAATGAGTGCCGGAGGCGCTCATTGTGAGCCACGTGATGAGCGCCAAAAGCGCTAAGTGTGAGGCTTGCAATGAACGCTGAAGGTCTTCAGAGTAGAAAAAGCTTAACATTGTGTGTCAAACCTCATTGCCATGGCTTAACATTTTATTGTCCCATCATTTTTGACGGGCAAGTCGCTAGTCTGAAATAAATTGTAAACTCAAACTAGAGACACTAGAGCAGCGGAGCTAATAAGCTCTCCTCATTAGGCTGGTT